>JASXSY010000995.1:0-389215 GCA_034509805.1 Sipha maydis
CGCCTGAAGCACAACGAATGTGTGCTCTGCTAATTATTTAATCGCTAATAGACATACAGTAGAGCCTAGATAGTTCGGACCCCTGATAATCCGGTAAACGCAGTAATCCGGACGACAAATATATCCATTTGCTTTCAAATACAATGAACTTATGTAGTTTATTCGGAATCCAATTAATGGTCAGAAAATCAGAACATGGATAGCTCTGATATTTTGTAGTTACGTCGATTGAGAGAACACGCTTTGGAATTGAAAATTAAATATATATAATATAATAATATAACTTAAAAAAAAAAATACTGACTACTATATTTAAATTATATAATTATAAGTTTTTTTTTTTTTAATTTATAATGTTAAAATTTTTATTATTCTTAATTTAAACTGCAATTAATATAAAAGGGTCAGAAATAAAAATAAACATCTTAGTAATTTGACTAAGTAATTTTTAAAAACCTCCGATGAACCCGGATGAATTTATGATCCAGACGATACTCGGTTTGAATTCGTCCGGACCATCAAGGATCTACTGTATTTCTCAACAGTGCTGCAAAAACTTTTTTTTTCATAAATATTTTTGTTTATTACAGACTATATATATATTATATATGTACAGATATAATAAACATTTATAATTTACTGCAGGAATCCAGTAATTTTTTGGGCTGTTCACGTGCTCCTGAGCACCATAGCACGAGCCGACACTGCATTCGGCATATAACTCGGACAGAGAATCAAGCTTAAATATATAATCTTTTGCGTGCAATGATTAAAAATTAATTTAAATAAAATACGAGGGTAGGATCATCCTCATGAAGCAAGTTATTTAACGGGTACATTAAACAAACCTAATCCGAGGTTCGTGTACCGTGACGACCGATTAACACAAAAAATAAACACACGACGTATTGTGGCCGTTGTGCGTTAGAAAAAAAATTTCTGGCCTAGGCAAACAAACCAATATAAATATAGAAATCACAACAATTTTGATACTTTACGCATCGCCGGTCCTCCGCTCGGCTGATGACGCCCAGAGACGTATATTTCATGATGAGTGCAACGACTGTGACCAAACGAATGGTGTTTGGAGTACGTGGTGGCGTGGTGTACTTTTACCAATCGCATACAAATTTGTCTTTAATATTAGCGACAAACGTCCACTGTCAACGGAGGTTAACGCAACCAGTGTGCACACGTTATCGCGAATCGTCCGTCACAGAAAACATCCGATTAAAAGAGTACCGATCGCTAGAAAGATCGGCGTTTTTAATTGCGTGATTTTGAGATACCTAACAATAATGATAAATATTTGAATAGAACCAAAAAACAATCATAATGCTTAGATGAGGATAAAACCACCAATGGCGCTCTGAACAGGCACAAGACTGAAAAGAGAAAAAAAAATGGAAATGACTGACGACGAATACGAATTACGGATGACGTGCTTACCGATGCGATTACTGGGATATTTACCACCGTGCAGGGGCTCAGAGTAACCGAGATCAGTACGTCATCAAAATGTTGTAATATAAATAATGGATATTGCAAAAACAACTATTTATCCTGGTGTCTGCGATACTGCAGTGGCCTCGGATAGTTGTACTGGCCGTACATTTGCTGGGATGTGGTTGGATAGAATTAGACATTAAGTTGGAGTATGCGTTTTTCAGGGTAAAGTTATTTATTATGTTTCCGGAGAAATCGGAAACTAAGTTATGCGCAATCGCTACAATGCGCTTCAAACGCAGATAATCCATTTGAGTAGATCGAAAAATCTAGTAAGATTTTGAATCCATTTGAAATGGCCATGCTTTTGTTGTGAACGACAAAGGAATAGGATCAAAACTTCTTGATTGTGCAACATACCGTCAGATAGTTTTTTTTTTTCGTAATTTTATTTTTTTTTTGTTTTTTGATCTCTTTTTCAATATTACCTCCTTCAACAAGGTACTTAGACTTGATAAGCTTCGACAGTAATGACAAAAGACATCCGACCTACAACAATATTACAACGGCCAAGATGCACTGTTTATATCAATATGAAATACATTCATGGGCAAATTAAACGACCTCATTGTATGTATTTATCGGACTACTTATGGACTACTTATGGACCACTACCCGCCATTCGACTCAACATAAAATATATTTTTTCCTCTTTTTATTTTTTTTTCCTGTAATAAATATCGAAAATAGTTCGATATTATATAGACATAATATTTTATTTTCGTGGAATGAATCCAGACATATCGTATAATTATTTGAGATACGAGAGACAAACACCATGCGGAATGCACTATCCACATGGCAATACTAGGTCAAAACGAATATCAACGAGTTCAAAATAAAAAACTGGCTTTACCGGTTTCCATTAAAAGTGTGCCTTTCTCTTTTTCACTAAATGAAAAAAGTTAGTCTAATATCTGAACTCCATTGGATGACTGAATATACTACAATTATTAATTAAACAAACAAATAAATTATAAATCTAGAAAAAGTTGTTATATTATATTTGTTGGCGCGTCAAGTGCCCGCGATTATATTGAGTCGACTTGGTTGTCTGTTATTTTACTTGATTTGTACTAATAACAGTTAAGAATATAAATAAATACATAAAATAAATGTGTATTATACATAACGATGTATAATAAATTATTTAGAAATAATCTAAGCCTGTAACGGCACAATTATATAAAATATGTAAAAAATAATATAATAAAAATAACGTAAGCATGTGACGGCTCAGTAGGTAATACAAAATAAACGCCTATAGCGGTTTCACAAATACAAATAAATGCCTATGACGATTCGACAGTAAATACAAAATAAATGCTTATGATGGCATAACTGTTACTCACTTAAGATATTGAGTCATATTGCTGATTTCATCCCACGTGTTCGACGCCGGGGAACGTCAAACAATTGCGATAAATAAAATGTACAATCCCGCGTGTATGCAACCATTTAGCCACAGTTAGCCACTGATGAACAATTTCTTGTCACATGAACCACAACAACAATGCGAGTTTGCCGATAGAACAACTGAACACGAACTGAGCGAACTGAAACTTGAAAACCTTGAATATAATGGCCATTTTCTACTAACGGTACGTTCAAAATAACAGTATGTCACAAATAAATGCCTGAAACGACTAACGGAATATTTGGAATCAAACCAAAACCGTTATATCAGGTTTATATATTGAATTATAATTATAAATTGCCATTTCCGCACAAACAATACTCATGTATGATAAATATGTTGTTTATGAAAAAAAATATCTTCAATTAAGTGCATGGCAAAAATATATGTTAATATTTAAAGAGTTACAACAGTTGTTTTTATCACAATTTCATTTTTAAAACCTTAAATTTACAATCTGTAGGTACATAAAAAAAAAATAAGTAAATATGATAAATATTATGAATAACAATGGCATGAATAGCATGATTAGGGAGAAGCCCATTGGCAACACCCTCATCATTTGTAACTTAGTAATTTATTATAATAGGTCACGAGACCAGTTTATTTTTAAACGTCGTTTTGGGTTTTCAGGTAGGGTGTGAGAGGACATATTTTTTATAAGAGGATTTGTGTGGGAATCGAGTTTGGAATGGAATCTTTTGTAATGAGTGGTAGCTAGTTCTTTAACGGTTATGCTATTGTAATTTCTTACTCAAGAAATATGAACAATATAATTTTATTATTATTGTGCAAGTTCAAACTTAATCCAAATTCGTCATTTGTAAATTATTTTTCTGCCATTAGATGTCTATGACGTTTCGTAATTTTTGGCCAGTAACACATTTATTTATTTATTTAGTTCATTATTTGAATAAAATATTGAAGTATTGTATTTACATTTTAAATAAGCTTAACAAATTACACATAAATACATACAAAAAAATTTCAATATTTCAAAACTTTTTTTTGAATTTCACATAAATTATTTTATTGTATAATACGGCCCCATCTACTTTAATTATGATCTCAAAGATTTATTATTTAATGATTGATAAATTGATGATGATACATAATTATGAACGGAAGTTAACTGAATAATTATAAATCTAAAGAAAGGTGAAATCTCCTAATGTTGATATACAAACTGCTGAATGATTAAAAATAATATGTTTTTAATATGTTAGTGGCTTAATAATTCTTGTTAAGTCACTAAAATATTTAATAAATTCAATCTTTATAACAAGCATTTACCCGAAAGTATATAAACAATCTGTAATCATTCCAATATATATAAATATTTATAAGAAATACAATTTCTATTATTATGTTATTTATTATATTATTATTATTTTATTGTTTTTATTATAATTATTCTTATTAATATATCCACTATAATATTATTATTGTTATGCCCATGTTAGAATCAACCAATTTACTGTTTGGCGGAAAAGTGGATCGGTGGAAAATTTAAAGTACACTTTCGACGAAAACGGTTAACTACCTACCAAAAAACAATCAAACAACAAAACTACAGGAGTAAATGTGTATTGATGAACCGTAATTTAAGTAAAATGTACATGGTGAATGGTCAGCGTTACCGGAATAATACATACACATCCAACAATTTGATTAAAAAAATAAATAATTTTATACTTAATGATGTGGTCCGGAGTAAATATAAAAACTGATAGTTAGTATTGTAAAGGACATATAGAAATCAGAGTAAAATAATTTTGATCTTGAGTTCGTTTTACGTTACGTTTACTTTGTAATATAGAAATGAATGTTTTAAATTATTATCAAAACGTATCACAGCTGCCGGTTGTCCAAAACGCGTATATAATGATTACCTACAGTTTAAACGTATACGCACACACACGATTGCCGCGCCATCGTCTATAAATTATAAAATACGTTTTCAGAATAGTTCAGACCAGGCCCTATTATTTGTAAATCGGACTGCACACTTCATTTTATTTTCGCTACCGTCTTAGATAAAGGATATAATGTATTACATATATATATATATATATATATATATTATATGTATATAATAATGTAACGCAATGTATTTCAATAAAACAACAAAATACTTATCTTTTAATAAAAATCATAAAAATTAAATAGGATATATAATAATAAAAACCTTAACTTAACTAGTTAAAACGAAACTTTATTGGTAAACAATGACGGTTCATCAGTCATCGTAGTGCACACACGTTCAATTTGTAGTGCACATTGTGTGTCGTGGTGCACATAAAAATAGGGCCTGGTTCAGACGTCGTACACGCTATACATATGTATCATTATACTATATACTATACATGTATACTCACTCCTGGTATCTGAGGAAACAAATTTAATGTTCGCACACAACATTTATACAAATGACCTATTGTTATAATAGTAAATTTTTTTTTTTTCGTTAATTTTATTAAGGAGAACGATCCCCCCGTCACACACACACACACACACACACACACACACACACATATATGTACACACACATGTTGCATAAACTTGCACACATAAATGATTGCGACAATCCGAATTCATATTTTTATAGTGCTCAATAATGATAGCGATTTGATTTGTTCTCATTCGAGATACGAAAAACAACATTATTTATACGACGGCATTATTATACCCGAATAGCCGTGTTGTATCATATCAGTTAACATATACTCGATGATCGACGTATAATCCCAGTTAGCAGAATAATAATGTGGTATTTATACTACGAGTACGTGTTATTTATAACAAATGTTCAAATTGTTTGGTATTATCCATCTATAATATTTTAAGAAAAATTAAATCAAATCGTGCAAAGTTAAATATTAGGAAATTCTAGAACAGTACAATACCTATCTAAAATTAACCTGGTGGAGTTGACATCTAAGTCTGGTTTTTGAGAGCGCCGAGTGACGGAACTGTAAAGCGAGGGTCGCTAAACCGTAACTGAGGCATTGGCCAGATCACACGGGATTTGTTTTTTAAATACACATGTATAATATATACACTTAAAATAAGAAGAATGATTAAAAACAATTAATATAATTATTTAAAGTATGATTGTTTTTTATTAAAGAAAATCGTTCGAAGAAAATTGGGTACCCAGAAAGCCATACGGCATAAAACTCGGACAGAGAATCAAGCTTAAATAAATACATCTTTAAGTATAATGATAGCAAATAATTATAACAAAAGACATACACGATATATTGTGTCCGCTGTGCATTAAAAAAAAAAAATTACCGGTGAAGATAAATTATTATATTATAAAATTTGTTTTTATTATTGATGGGTCATTATTGATAGAGCGAACGATCATTGTGCGCGAAGGAAAACGTCCACTGATAACGGAGGTAAACACAACCAGTCACTGCACTCGTTATTTCTATTTAACCATCACAAAATGTCAACCGTTTGAACAAAACTATCAATTACATTTTATCTTTAATAGTTATTCAATTACCAAGTTCCAGGTATAAATAAATATAAATAAACGAATAGTAAGCCGTACCAACAAGGCTCCTACGGGTGAAGCGGTTGGCCTTGATAGGCGACTGTATTTACGTGCTTTTAAATTAACAAATACCAGCTGAGAGTTGTTGCAAGTTACGGACGTGTATAATTAACAAATCGAGGCGCAGACGTGTTACAATGAATATGATAATAATAGTATAAAATAAATGTATCAAAAATAGCCCTCGGCAAAGCAATACAATACAAAATTATGCACAATAATATAAGGAATTAACGCTACGCGTCATTGAGTGCAAGCGTTCATACCTCGGTCGGTCTGGGGTTCGTTCGGTTCTACCCACGCGACCGTGATCAAGGCACGTGCGACAACCACCAATACCGGCAGATGACCTCGTAGGCAAACGGAAATCGCTCCTAAGCAGGAACAATCAGCAGTAACTTTCAGGCACGGATCACTGGAAACGATCAACCGCAAAAACGACGGACTGCCCCGGAGAGTTGTGTATGTCGGACGTACAACTCACACATGCGAAATGGCTGACCACGTGATGAACTCGAAACACGTACCTCTGGACAGAGCCGGATTAAGTACTTTGGGGGCCGTAAGCAAATTATTTAGATGGGCCTAATAAATTACTTAATAAATATAGGTAATAAAGAGGTATATAAATGAGTAAATGAAGAAAATAAAAAAATATATTTACTTGAAACCACACTATAAAAACTTTTAAACACTAAAACACAACTACACAAGACGTGTCCTATAGATAAACGAACATTACATCATTCACTTTAAATATTTATTAAATGACTGTGATTCTCGCCGTCGTCAAATGATCGTTCGGATGACAAGTACAAAGATATCATGTTATAATAATATAATGTACGGTATACAGATAAGAAAGTCCGAAAATTTTATTATTATTTAATTATAAGTAATTCCTATTTGTATATGAGTTATTGACGTCCCATAGCTGATGGCATTGCGTTTCATTATCTGCGGGGCTTTCCATCGAAACACGGGCTTTTACACACTTTTGTATAATATTATTCGCTGTCTCGTATACATGTACTGTATACACCTTGACAAACGCGTAAAGGTGGGATCACACGGCGCGTTGCGCGTCGCCGCGTGGAGTGGTATAGCGTGGTACAGTTGACGCGTCTGATCGGTATTACGCGCCTTTGTATGAGGTTTGTATGAGCGCCGCGCGGCGCGTGCCTTCCCGACAATTGTCGGTCTTTGTGTCACGCGCCAAAGGAAAATTGATCAATTAAATGTACCTATCACAATGGATAAGAATTGATGATTCCAGAACGAGACGCGCCTAGGAGAAACTTGTTGAACCATGACGTTCCGTCTGATCACACAGGCGCGCCAAGTTGTCGCGCGGAACTTTGCGCGGTATATACACACTCCACGCGACGCGCAACGTGCCGTGTGATCCCACCTTAATGAATATAACGTGTTTCTCCGAAACGGCTCGACCGATTTTAATGAAATTTTTTCGTATAACTATTGTAAGAAGATAATGAGAACTAACGTTCGGATTTATTTGATAATTTATTTCATATTGGAAAACAACGTTAACCGGATTGGCTAGTAATATAATTAATTTTTAAAAACTAGACATTTTACGGGCCGAATTTTTCGATGGCCGTTAGCAATGCTTATTTTGCTTGTAGGTAAATCCGACCCTGCCTCTGGACACTCGTGACGGCTGTGGGGACGAGCAGAATTCGGAGGAGCGCTTGGCGTTGCACTATCCCGATCACGGGTGCCGAGTCATAAGACAATGCTGTCGTACAAACGTACAAATAGAAAAACGAACGTTCGACAATCACACGGTCCTCAAACAACAAGAGTGCCACTGGCACCGGAGAGGACAGCACCGAACGATGCGGACCGGACTAAATACAGACAATCGGACGCCGTTGGCACATGGTCGGACCAATTCGCACGAGCACAAGCGACAAATGGAAGCTCACTGACAAAAGTGCACGTCGCGCGTGAGAAACGGCGCGGAAATTGAAAAATATTAAATATTTTGTTATTCTCGAACACAGGCAAAGAAAAATGGATATTCATAAGTTATTGAAAAAATACGTACTATATGCAATGATGGTATATGTAGTATATTTTAGGCGATTATTTGGCGCATAGAAACCGATTCGAAAATTACTTAGCAGTGTTCTACTACACCACACCCCTCAGTTGGTCAATAATATTAAATTATTGAGAATAAGTATGGCTACGTTACCGAGCATATTTTAATTAATTTTCGCTGAGTAGCACTTCAATAAAATTGTCTACCGGAGAAACGTAGAGGGAAAATCAATTCTTGTCACAAGTTTTATTTAGGTTAATTTAAAACGTTATAAAAATAATATTTTTACTTTTTATAATAGGTATAGGTAGTGGAATATCATGATTATATTTTATAGACATTATAATAACTTTAAACAGCTTTAAATACGTCTATAATAGCTAGTTGTACAATATGAGCAACACAGCGAATACCTGTAATAAACAACATTTTTATTTAGAAGTTGTTTTAATAAACAATAGTATTTAATACTTCAATTAAAAGTTCTACCAATAAAAATGTTGATTAGTAATATTAATACTCAACCCATAGGCGTAAATTTGGCTTTTTTGAAGGGGGTCTAAAATTATAAACATAGAACTGACCTGCGGGAGTGAACCCCCTACATACCTGTTTATTTTACAGTAAATATTATTATATATAAATTATATAAAAACTTCAAATAATTTATTTAACAAAACCATACAAATATTACAAATTAATTTATTTGTAACATTTTTTATATCAATTTAATATATAAAAAGAACCGGATGGACCTCACTCTGCTGTACAGTTGAGGGTGGAGTGCACCTCGTTTATTAGGATAGGTCATTATTACAATGGATTTGTTAAATTTGAATGCAATGATAGATATCATTGTATACGAATAACGATTCTGAACGGAGTTCATATGTTTGTCTAGGATATAATACATTGTTATTTATAAATATTGTAAAAAGTATATTTTATTTTTAAACGATAAATATATTTTTCAATTAGGATGGGTTGGCAGTTGCATACAGCGACATAGTTTGTCAGTCTAGAATATTATACATTATATTATATTTTACATGTAATTTTATGTCAATATTCGCTGTTCAAGCGCTTATAAAAAAAAATTGTGCCTATGGATTTTAATAATTTTTGAATGACATTAAGAACTACTTCTGTGGAATCTTCAATTAAAATTTCAAAAATCTGTGACTTATACTTTTTGAATTATAACAAATATTTAAAATCGTTTGAGAATAAATTTAAATTTCAAATAGTCATAAAATTTTTTCCTCTAAGTCCGGTAGACATTTTTTTAAAGATTTTTAAAGAGTAGCTTATAAATAACCTAGTGTTAAAATTTTGAACCTTAAGTATGAACAGAAAAAATTTTATGAATTTTTATCTACAAAATAACTTGCAAATTATTGTGATTTTTACACATTTTCTACAAAATGGAACTTTGAGTACTTATAAAAAAAAATTGTGACTTACGATTTAGATTTTTTTTATCAGTTAAGGAACAACTTATAAGAAACCTTGTATTAAATTTTCAAGATTTTCTGGCCGGCCAAAAAATTTTTATCGTTATTTTAAAAAAAAAAAATTAAAAAAATTGAAAATTTCAATTGTTTATAAATAGCTCAATAAAAGTCAAAATACTTTGAAAATTTAACGGTGTATAAAAAACACTAATCTTAACATTTGGTGAAAATTTCAAGTATTTACATCGATTAGTTTTCGAGTTATAGCAAAAAAAATAAAAAATTTGATTTTATCGAAAACTGGTTTTGCGAAAAACCTCCCGTTTTTCCCTTATTTTTTTAGGGTTTTTCCCGTTGCATTTAAAAAATATTGAAAATTTTTTACTTTTGACCCCCCAAAGTACCAACTAGATTCACTTTCCTTTCAGAAAAGTTGCTACATAAGCAAATCGAAGCATTTTTACTGCCAAAAAAGGTGTCGTCAGACACAAAAAAAAAAAAAATAAAATAAAAAAAAAAAACACACATCATTGTAAAATCAATAGATTCCATCACTCCGTTCAGCATCTAAAAAAAACACACATCATTGTAAAACCAATAGATTCCATCACTCCGTTCAGAATCTAAAATAAAATAAAATAAATAAAAAAATATAATAAAATATTATCCATATATTTACTTTGTAATGAATCATTACTAATGATCAATGAAGTAAGTACTCAGTTCAAAATCTAGATTGAAAAAGTTATCAAAAGATTTTGCCATTTCTAAACTTTCAGTCGAGAATTGTTTTTTCATATTCTCAATTATACAATCCAATTTAGGGAAATAAGCGTGACATCTGAAATAATCTTCTTTACTTTCTTCTAATTCCTCAGGTGTGTTGTATTTAGCACTAGTAGTAGTACTCAAAACAAAACGTGATAAACTATTTGGCTGTAACCTTTTTCTTTTATAACCTTTATTACAATTTAAAATGAAAAAAATCAACACTATTTAATGTTTACATTTATTGTACTAATATTATTATAATATACATACTTTGCAATGGTTTTTCAATTGTTAAATGATGGTCTACACAAAATACATATACAATGACAAAATAGATTTCTAGAAAAATTATTTTATCATGGTGTATACAATACATCACGTATACGTTATCGTTTTCGTTTTAAATCATCAATTATTCTAATATTATTATAAATTTACAATGTAAAATTCATTAATATATACGTTCACATAACACATATCTATCGGATATTTTGTTTAGGAATTATTTAGTATATTTTATAATTTTCTCTAATAAAAACCTGAAATTTGTTAAAACATTTATAAAAATGTAGGAGATCTACAAAAAATGTTGGGGGGGCTAAGCCCCCCAAAGCTCCCACCTAATTTACGCCTATGACTCAACCTCATATTAAAACAGAAAAATTCTAATGAGTTACAACATTTTATAGAAATTGAACTGAATAATTTATTAAAAACTATTTTCATTAAAAATGTAATAAATTTAAATTGAATTTATCTTAAACGAATTAATATAGAAAGAATTGCTCATTATAATAAATTGCCGAACAAAAAAATTGTATTCAAATTACCAGTAAAAATTGAACCATCTCCAAAGCTTTGCAATTGAATATCATTTAAGATTTGTTCAGTAGTTGCATAGGTTGAATTAAGATCAACACATTCAATAACTTCATTGAGTAAATTGCTTATTTGTTCGCCATCAAGTATTGAACAATCTGCACCAGTTTCACTATTAAAAAGAATAAGTATATAATTATAATTTCAGATAAATAGGTAATTAAAATAACCTACAATAATGTAGTAAGGTATAGTCGTTTTAACATATGTCTATGTCTTAACTCTTAATATATAAAAGTATAAGCAATAAATAATAAAAATAATAGTTAAAAAAAAAACTATTGTGTACCCATTATCTGAACAAAACAGTATACGATTCTGTCAATTCTTTTAATCCGAATGCCCTGAGTTTAATAGAATCTTCTACTATATACTGCATATTTATTCCTGAAAATGACCGATTTAGACGAATAACTGTATCTAACTTGAGAGAAATGAGTTTAGAACTAGCTTCAGTTATAATTTCTTGTTTTATAAGAAGGGACTCTTCGTGCACATGTTTACTAGAAGTAAAAATGATATATTATTAATTATTGTACATTAAGCTAAGCTGAGCTAGCATAAGAAACATTTTACTTTATAATATTTGAATTAATTTTCAGTATCTTCTGAAATCCATTTAAAACTGGATCAAGTATTCTACGAAATCCCGTATCATCCAACATACTAAAGAGTTGTCCATTCACTGTTACTAGATCTACACAATCATCAATAATTTTTTTTTCACCGATATTTACTTTAACATATTTTGATTCATTAAAACTAAATAACTGTAGCTGTGCTTTAATCTTTGATACATCATTTGTTTTTTTTTATTAGTTTTTGTTTCGTTAACCAAAAACTCTTCATACAGTTTATTATGATAGATTGCAAGGTGTTTTTCAAATTTGTACCATGATTACCCTATAAAAAAATATAACTTAATTTGAAGTCAGTCAAAAGTGTATTGTTACTATAATTAAATACCTATTATCAAGTTATAAAAATACTTAAAAGTAAAAAGTAAAAACAACAAAATAATGACAAATAAATATTTATTAAAGCCAGGTTTACACTGCACAGTATTGTGTAGAGTTGAATATATTCAACTTGTAGGTATTGTGTTACCAAAATGTTGTTACCTATGTATTAAATAATACACAAAACAGGTAACACAATACGGTGTAGTATGAACCCGGCTTAACTATAAGAACATACTATACAATAAAATATACCATTTTATATAAATACATTTTTAAACATTAAATATACACAAACAACAAAAATAAGATTAATACATATTAATCATTTTTATAATTATCAATCAACACTGTGTATACTAAATAATTGAAAACCACATAGTTCCTTACTCTATGAACTATGAAGAAAATAAATTGATATAAATAATACTTGGAAAAAATTTTAAATTAATAAAAATATCAATATTATGTTATTATTTTATTATACAAAAATTAAACTAAAATTGTTTTAAATTTTTTATGGAAATTTAACAACTGTGGTTTGTCCAATTTTATAAGTAGGTGTGTTGGTTATTGATATAAAAGTTTAAATAACAAACATTATTGCCCGATTGCAATAAAACGGTCGATAAAAACAGTTCAATAAGATATGATGTTGGTTTGATAAACAAGCTGATAAACATCTTTTTTGGATCCACAAAGTAGTTCAAGTAGCACAAATAAATCCATAAAGATTAACGATTCGTTCGGTAACCTTGGTTATGTGGTTATTGATTACAATATAACTAACATAAAAGTGATAAATTAATCGATGTTATCATTAAAAATCAATTTGAGATTTTGATCGACAATCGTTATATTTTGTGATGTATTTAAGTATTTTGCTGAATAAATTTAATATTTAGACAATTTATTCTGAAAATATGGATGATACATTTGTTGAAGATGGTTACAATGAAGATAATGAAACTAGTATTGGATCCATAGGTATAGATGATGATGTATATGATTTATTAGATAAATCCTATCAAGATAAAAATGATGGTTTAAATAAAAATGAAAACCAAATTATTTCACAACCTGACTTTAAAGAAATTGAAAAAGTAGTTTTAGAAGAAGTGAATAAAAATCATTTTGATATTTTACCTGAAAATTGGATAGAGACAACTCATAATAGTGGCATGCCAGTTTATCTAAATAAGAAATCAAGAGTTGTATCCTTATCGAAACCATATTTTTTGGGACCTGGTGATTCTAAGTCACATTTAGCACCATTATCTGCAATTAGCTGCTTACAATATCGAAAAGGACTTGAATCTAAAATAATTACAAAGAAAGAACAAGATTGTGAATCCGGTATTGTTTTAGGAGACTTGGATATACCAAATACTAAAGTAGAGACTGCACAAGAAAATATTATTAAGGAATCATTAACACATGAGGAATTGCGAGATTATTGTAAATCATTATTTAAGTGAGTGTTAAAAACAGTATATAATATACAATTATAAAGTTGTAAAAATATTTAAATTGAACTATTTTGTAAAACTTATTTTCATTCTTATCATTTTTTAGGTTTAGAGAAGTAAAATCTGAAAATGAAATACCTCAGATATTAAATATAAAAAAAGAAGTAACAAATGATAATTTTAATAATACTAAAGAAAGACCTTCACTTCCTGATTGTACTAAATTGATATCATTTCCAGTTCAGCCTGAGGATTATGATAAACAATGTAATCGTCATTCAGAATGGATGTTAATTCCAAACGGTAAGAGTTATGTTAGTATTTTACATGAATATTTGCAACAAGTAATGAAAACCCAACCACGGTACGATTTTAAAGAGCTTGACAATACGGAAACTCCTCATTCTGCTACTGTTGTACTCAATGATGTCCAGTATGGTGTTGGTTTGGGTAATAGTAAAAAGCAAGCAAAACTTAATGCAGCTAAGGCCACTTTAGATATTCTCATACCAGAAATGAAGAATAAAATAGATTTAAACAATCGTAACCAATGTGATCCAGTAATATTTGACCAAATTAAAGTCACTGACCCAAGAGTTATTGAGTTTTGTGCTAAAACTACAGAGCCTAGTCCATATGCTATATTATTGGTGTGTTTGCAAAGAAATTTTGGTGAGTGCGAAATTGGTATTCAATATGAATTGGACAATCGTCGTAAGATGCTAAACCAATGTACTATGGTAGTTGGTAAACATACTGCTACTGTTTCTTGCAAAAATAAAAGAGATGGTAAACAAAAAGCTTCTCAAATAATATTAGGTTTATTACACCCACACATTGATAATTGGGGTTCATTGTTACGATTGTACGGGAACCAAAGTATTAAAAATGTTAAAGAAAAAAAACAAAAAGAACAAGAAATTACTCAGCTCCAAAGTAAGGCAGCAGTAAATCAACCAAATTTTGCTATTTTAAACAAGCTCAAGGAAGAAATGTTAAAAGTAAGGGACCAGAGAAAATTAAAAGAAGCCAATGATAAGTTAGGTATACCTCAGCCAAGGACTTCATCATGTCCATTTACAATTGCAATGCCATCAGCACCTGACTTTGATTTTAAATAATCTTATTTAATTCTTATCTTTCCTATAATTTATAATAATAAATTATTATATATAAATATTAAATGTAAGCTTAGAGCATCTATTCACTTCCTAAAAATATTTTTTATTTTAGTTAAAGCAGTTCAGTCTTTCATATAAACTATTTTATAGTTTATCATTACTTTTTTGGTAACATTTAAAAAAGTCTAATATGATAATAAAAATCGATATAATTTAAAAGTGATTGATGGTTTTTAACATGTGATGCCTATTGTATTTTTCTAAAATTATTTGCATTCAGAATTAAATTTTTTTAACAAATTAACTTATACATGATTAATTAAATAATTTACATATACCATATACTAAGGTAATTAAAATTTAAGTGTTTTTAACTAATTTAAACCATTAGGTTTATCCCTAAATTTATCAAAATGTAAAGTTATGACTTTTAATACAACTCATTCTTTAATAATATTCTCTTACTGTTTTAGTGAATCACCTTTTATGTGTATTGATGATATTATGAACTTAGGATTAACTGAAGACCGCTTAATAATTTTTAATTAATTATTCACCATTTATACAACTATTAGTATATCTTCTTTATTCTCAATTTTTCTCAATTTTCATTTTCTAAATCAGCCAGTGATATTATTCTTAAATCTAATTGGGCTTTTAAATTTTTTCATAATTTTATAATTGTTTTGATAATCCATTTCATATTTAACATATTTTTTTAAATCCTTATCTATAGAATTTTTTTTTCTATAAATTCTTTTAAATAATGTATTTTAAATTCAAAATTAAGTTGATCATCTGTATATAATGCATCTACTTCTGAAAGATGAATGCTAAATTACGATATTGTCCTTTTTTTTAACATACTCTTGCTTACGTTTTGCACAAAACTAATTTTAAACAAATCCTTTAGTAACTTTCATGTTGAGCATTAAAGAGAGATCCATATTCTATTGTGTTATTCATAAATAATTTTTATCATATTTCTGAGCTATCCATTACGCATTTGTTTTTCTAATCTGACTCTGATTTTCATTGACATAATCTTCAGTAAAAAATTGTAATGTTGTAATTCTATTTCTTTTTAATAAAATAACAATGTGATCAATTTTCACTATAACAAAAACTTTTATTAGTAAATAATACACTGATTTTAGTAATACTAATAAATACATACCAATAATAAGAAAATCAATATTTTATAATTTATTATTTAAGCTTGATAAAATTTATATAATTTAATTACATATGAATAATAAAAAATAACATATTTTATATTGCTGCACGTTTATGAATTAAGAGTTCTAAACATTTATTATATATTAATTTTAATAATAAAAATTATTATTTTTTATACAAACGTTTAAAATTATTAAAAAAAAATTAAAAAAATAATAATAATAATCTAAATATTCCCTTTAACATCGCTGAATTTAGTAATCAAAGTCCAATTTAAAATAGTACCTAATATTACATATTTGTTTTGTTAATTAAACAAGTATAAGAATTATGTATTTAATAATCTAGCTAAAATATAAGTTTTAGTTTTCTTTTCTCTATTTTTTTTTTTTTTTTTAAATAATATATTTTCTTTTTATTATATGTATAATTATTGTGGTATTAATTATTAAGTGTACTATTTATAATAACATTTTTAAATTTATTGAACTCAACATATACCATGTTAAAGCATTTTATTATATAAATAATGAGTTTGAAATGTATTATATTCTTATTAATATTATTAATTTAAGTATGTGAACATATAACCTGTGAATTATTTTCTTGTTAACTTAAAATGAAATAAATTATAGCATAGTTTGATATGTATATTTTAATAAAAATATCTAAGAATATATATTAAATAAAAAGAAAAAAATTTAACATAATTTACTATACAAAATAAAGTTAACATATTTACATTCAAAAGAAATTGTGATTAATACTAGAACTATATTGTATTTAAATTTTTATAAGTTTAAATATATGATTTTTTTATTTTTAATACATTTATAAACAAAAAATTGTGAACATTTTATACAGAATAAAATAAATATTATACTAAAAAAAGAAATTAAAATTGTATTTTATTGAAATGGATGAAGGATCCATTATGTTATGAGATTGGCTTAATACTACAATTTTTTTTTGATGCAATCCTTAAAAAAATATTAAACATTTATATGTAATAGAACAAATTCTATTATCATTAAAATTTAATTTAATTTAATGAAATACTTACCAAGTAACTTTCTAAACACTAAACTAGCATGTTTCCGTTTTGTAAGACGCATAGGACAGAGATCAGTAAAAATTAAATATGAAGTGTTTTCAGAAGACTGTTGTAACACGTGAGATATAATACTCATGATATTGACAGATTGTCCATGACAGTTTTCAACTGGAAGAACATCAGTGTAATGTGTAATAAGAAAACTATGATTCTTTTTATCAATAAAAATATATTAACTATAGATAGTATCTACTTTTTAATATTTTGTGAACCATCTAAATTAAAAATATCTAAACCAAAATTGTCTTTGTAAATATTTAGATGTTGAATGTTGCCCAGAGAGTTTTTAGAGGGCAATAATCCTAAAGACTGAGTTTCTGAAACATCGATTTGACAAGGAGATGTAAATACCACAAAATTATGTTGGATATCTATATGAGATTGTTCATGGCCAATCAAAGTTTTATGGGCCACTAAACTTTGGTTGACTCTTAGCTTCATTTTTTCTTTAAATTAATCCCATTTAGTCTGATCAACTTTAGAATTTTGAAAGTCTTTTAAACTATCCTCCAACTTTTTATTAATCTAATTTTAGTGAATAATAAATAAATACTTATTTATAAATTTAAATAAATTTAATTGTTTTACATTGCCATTGATACCATTAAAATATATGTTTACGTCATTAATTGTGTTCCTCCAGACTAACTGTTATTAGCTAAATCTGAAAAAAAAAAATATTTAATACTAATATACAAATATTAAATATAACATAAAATAAAAATTATTGATTGATAATATTTAAGTTAAATTATTGTTTTATGAAATATTGTACTTATAATGACAAACCTTTTACTAAATAATCAATTTGTTTTTATGAACAAGCATTAGACTATAAATTATTACGATTTGGGAGCATGTTTTAAAAAATCAAGTTTTAAAAAACTGAATCTTAGAAAAGCCAGAAGAAGAGAAAAGCTTCTAGAAAATAATATAAAATTTAATATTAGAATAGGTACATATTTAGTTTATAATACGATTATCAAAGTAAAAATTATTTTTATATCAAATTGTTGTTAGTAGTTATATTTAATATGAAAGCAGACTGGCGGCAATTACCTAATGGTCAATGTACATCGTATGATGGTGTGTTTTTGTTTCCACGATATTAGCACTATTTATTACCAAATATTATCGATAAATATTGAATCTGAGATGTAACTTTTAAATCTTGCCCTAAACCAGGGGTGGCCAAAAGGTCGATCGCGATCGACTGGTCGATCGTGACATGAGTTCGAGTCGATCGCGACTTCCTTTCAAATTTTTTCGAATTCTTTTAGAATAGAGTTAAAATATTTATTTATTTTCTATACATTTTTATATCTTTGTTTAACCCACAAATAAAAAAATTAAAATAATAACTAGGTACTAATAAAGAATATACCTATATGGTAATAATATATAGTATTAAATAGTTATGAAAAACGAAATTATATATTGAAATCGTAAAGCTATGTAGATATATTGTACATATTCTAATGCATATTCCGTATTGAAATAATAATATTTATCGCTTCGTATAAATTGATAAAATATTTATTAAAATACGTGTTATGTAAAATTATTAAATAAAAGTTATTATTACTAGTTATTATTATTAGTTATAGTTAGTTATAGTTAGTTAATTAGTTATAGTTATAATTACTAGTTATAATTATTATTAGTTATTATTGATTTTTGATAAACCTAATTATATTTTAATAAATTTATGAGAGATATTTCTAATAATTTTAATTATTAATTATTCAATTATTTTAATTTGAACAGAAATGATTTTAACCCTAATTTATACACATTGTATGTATAAAAGTATTTGTGAAATAAATAAGAATAACATTTTTATTAAAATTCTGCATTCTGAAACTTGATATTTTAAAACATGACTTTCTAAAACCAGCTACAGTATCATTATTATATAGTGTACCTACATATATGTAAAAAATTAATCTTAAATTAATTAATAAATACATTTGTATCAGACATTGAAAGTTACATAGATTTTTTGCTGTAAACCTAATAAATTATTAGTTAAAATGTTTTGTTTGATTGAAACAATATCTTTTTTATTGTAACTTATTTTGTTTAGTAACTTATTTATGCATGAAAAATATCAATATATACATACATTCTTCAGCTAAAGAAAGTAGGCTTAAGTTAGGCAATTCATTGTTTAAACACTGTTGATAAATACTGTAATACATTATACATAAAATTAACTTAACTAAAAATGTAATTATAAAATATAGAACACTATAATTTTATGAAATATATATGAAACACATTTTTGAATATATAAATAGCAAACAAAGTTTGTTATCTTATAATTTTTCAAAAAAAATCAAATAATTTTGAGTTCTTAAAGTTAATATTATTGATATTTTGATAACCAATGTTTTAAGTATCATATAAGTCAATATTAGTTATTGGTTATAAACAAGGCTCGGAAGTTCTAGCAAATGCATATATTTTTTCTTCGTCCTAGGATATCCAAAGTAAGATACAAGTATGTTTCACACTTCTCTGATGTCATACACGAAATTTTTTTTGCTATTTTTTGCATATTTACGATTTTTACTGCTATTTTGCTAATTAAAGGTTTTTAGTGCTATTTTTGGGAATATTTTCACATTAATACATACTTTAGGAGCTATTTTGCTAATTTGGAGTTATAAATGCTGTTTATGGGCATATTTTTAGATAATATAGGAAATAAACACATATTGTTGAAAAACTTAATTACCTATTAAACAGCCGTATGTAAACGAAAACAAATTGTTTTATTTGAAGAAGGTAGGTACTCACCCGAAATAGACGGCCTTAGACCGCTGTTATCGTCGATTAATTGATAAATAATTTGTCTGTACGGTAGGTATAGGTTTGTACGGTTCGGTACCGGTCTGTGACTGTCGGTTCAGTGTAAATCATTATTGAATTGATAAATAATTTGTCGGTACAATATGGATCTGTACGGTCCGGTACAGTGTGAATCATTTTTAAATCGATCAATTCTGTTCGTTTTTTTTTTTAATATTGTACACATTTTTATTTACTGAATAGTAAACAATTTAAAATTTAGGAAAATTGATAAAAAATGTTATGAATTCATTATTTAGATTTATTCAAACTGTATAATAATTTATTGTACATACCAACTGTTTGTAGTTGTACTGTAGCTTATTTTTTTACATATAGCTTTATAACTACTCTTTGAAATTTCATTATTAAAAACATCATTCTGATTCTAATAAAAATATTTATTAATAAGAAATTAATAAAATAAAATATTAGTTTTAAGATATGGAGCTTAATATGACTTTATATTTCCAGCAGTATTTGTTTCTATTTTAATTAATATTAAATACACACAGAAAAATGCACTGTTGAGAAATATTAAAATCAATAATTATTTTTAGTTAGGAAAATAATAAGAAAGTTTGGGGTAACAAATAAGGAGTTTGATTGTTATATGATTATATATATACAGCGTGATCACAACTCAAGGTAACACTAAATATCTCAGATGGATTATCTTGTATTGATGTGAATATTTATTAATATTATTATTTTTATTATTGTTAAAATTATTATTATTATAGCAATCGTCTGGAGAGACGTCTTCGACGTTTGTGCACTGTTCATTTTTTTTGTTTCTTTTACTATTGTCACTACCATCCCACACACGCGCGAGTCGTCCAGCAAACTACTAACGCAAGTGATGGCGGCGCAACACATTTAATTGGTTTTGGTTACAGATTCCAAAATAATTATATTTTTAATTAAGTTAATTATAACTTAATTAAAAATATAACTTAAATTATAACTTAGTAAATGTTTTTTATCCATTAACTTTTAACTTAACTTACTTTTTTTTATATTAACTTAACTTAACGAGTTTAAAAAAAACCGTTAACTTGCCTAGCCTTGTATATATATATATATATACAATGTATATTGATATTGAATATTCAAGTTCCATGAAGATAAGATTTCAAATGTTGAAAAATATTAATTACTTTGTTTATTTCCAATTCCATATTTCATATTCCATATTCCAATTCCATAATTTCATATAAGAGTAAGTACAGCAAATGGTATATTAAATTTATTACAGTAAATACATATCTTAAAGGCAAATGATTCATAGATTGATAAAAATATTTCATTTCCATGTGTTCAAGTGGTCTCTATTAAAAAAAATATTATTTAAAATTTATTTTTAAAATAATTAACAGATATGATGTTCTATAATTATCCAAGTATTAATACTATTTATCAAAATATATAAAAGTATCATTTTTATTTAATTATTAATTTAAAAAAATTAAATTAGATTTTTACTTGTATATGAACAAACAAAACTATTATAAATCGATAAAAATGAATAAGTTCATAATGATAAATTGTAATTAAGTTATGGGCTACATTTTGTAATACTGCTTATTTTATGATGAAAAATTGTATATTCATAAAAAATAGTTATAAAAGATAAAGAATATTTAGAGTTAACATTGTTGATAGTTCAAACTTGAATATTTTAATTACAGTTCATAATTATAAAAATAATTGAAGAAATGAATAGTAAAAGTGAATGTAAATGTAAATAGCTTTAAATCAATTTCTATACAGTTTTTCTCCATCATCTAGTTTAATAACAATGGATATAAATTAAGAAATTGTCTTATGTGCTCAATAAAATATTAATTATTATTAATAATATAATAATAATAATATAAATAAGTCTGTATATAAAATTGAAGAATTATAAAAAAATTACAAAATATAGTAATAAATGTATAACATTAATTACCATATAAATACATAAATATTTAATTTAAGTATGCCTTACATTTCTTTTATTTAATTTACTAAATCTCTTTCTTTTACATGATTGATTATTTAAATTGTTTGGAGGTGAATCATTTTCAGTAGATACCTGAAAAAATTTATTATTTTAATGAAATGTCAGTATTACGTCATGTCTTATTTTTATAATTACTACAAATTTAATACATTAAATTAATGTTGATTTGATTTACTGTGATTATTCTTCTAATTCTTGAAATTCCATAGGCTTTATAGCATAATAGCCATAATTGTTTGAGAAACGAGGATAATCTATGGGTATGTTTGGATTAATTACTGAAAATTCTCCAATTGGTTGAAGAGGAAACTGAAATAAATACAATATACTCATACTAAAATATATATAACTAAGAGTCAAATATTAATTCATATACATTCAGTTGTTCTAAATCAGATTTAGGAATGGCATCTAGATTTTTTTTGTCGTTTAAATCAAATATAGTATTCTGATTGGGTACAATTGGTATAATATTAGATTCCTGTGAAAATAATACATGGTATTTAAAGTATACAATGAATCAACTTTTGAATTAAAGAGAGGAATCATGTGAGAAATAGTATTGGTGTAGTGTCATAAATGGACAAAAAGATGACAAAAAATAGACAGAGATAGTTTGGGCAACTGATGAGGCAAGAGGAAATTATGATAAGAATATTTTGAAATATTTTAACTATTATAAAATGTATTTGAATAAATATATTATTCAAATTTAATAGATAAATTATTAAGTTTTAAATTAAGTCAACTAGTGGCGCCGAAGTCCATGTTAATACTTAATTATTATACATATAGTTAAAAATATAGTTTGTAAAAATTATATTTTTTAATATAAATTACTAATTAAAATGTTTTATGTGTAAATATAAATATACCAATTTTATTTTCAAAATAATATTTATACATTTTACATAATGCTTTAGAAGTTTTCTAAAATGTTTTTGATAGTAATACATGTATATTATTTTATTTCAGTGATTAATTAGTTACACTTTTAACTAATTTTGATGATTTTGCCATATTTTCAACTACATCACTTATACAAAATGACTTTCAATACATAAAGTATATTTTTTTTTTATTAGTCAAGCATTTATTGGTTTAATTTTAATACATGAACAGTATATTAAAGCTTATTATAGTAAGTGATTTTTTATAAATTATATTAATTTTTTTCTAATTATTATTGCCATAAAATACTTTCTTCTTAAACTAATTTTACATTAGAACTTAACTATTCATTTTTATTTTCTTACTATTTAATACATGTATAATATAATATACTAAACATATAATGTATAACATATAATTTTGTTTTTTAATCTTGCAAATTGTTAATTAATTTTCACGCAAAGAGATATAAATACATTAAAAATACCTCTAAAATAGGTAATTCAACTTATTTTAAATGGGTTATTAATTGTCAAATAAAATCTAAAATAATTCTCTATTTGTAATTGCTAACAAAATAAGATGAAAAAGAAACAAAATTAAAATAATATTTAATACCTAGTTTATCAAAAAAAAATAAGTAGAACTTTACATTGTTATTATGGGATAGTTTACTTATACATATTTTGTAATATGTATTTTTAATTATTTATTCATAAATTAATGTATAGTAAAAAAAAAAACGGGTACATCTGTAACATCCTATGATTTATGGGTATTACAAATAACTTATTACTTTTAAAGTGAGTATTGATTATTTAAGAAAAGTGGAAGAATTAAATAAAATATTTATTACAAGTTATTGAAAAGAATCTGGGCTTTAAAACACTATCCAAAATTGCAAAAATTATACTGGGAGAATATTTAATATTGATTTTGATATAATGTTATTGGTATATTATTATTATTGCTTACACAATTCTACAATACTACAATTCATAATCATGATACACCATCCGTCGCGCGACGGGTTTTATTTCTATTGATGATTGATACAATGATACAATGCTACCTCAGTCCGCAGTCTGTATAAACATAATATTAGTTGCCGAAAACCCCTATACCATGGGCTATCTATCATATAATCAATGCTAGAACTTAGAAGCTACTCTGTCAGACCAATTGAAGGCGTCAGTGCAATAACAAGACATCTCCATTTTCTGAAAATTTTCAGGAGACACATAAAACTTAATTTTAAAATTCACTGAGACCATTTTATTTTTAAAAAAATATTTTAAGATAAATTGGTAAGAAAGAAAAAAAAAATTAAATTTTAAAGTTGTACTTTATTGTGTTTTAAAGTCTCAAAATATGGAGCTGTCTGGTTTTTTATCCTGAAATATTGAACATTTTTTTTTTATTATTATATAAATATATTAATTGCACATATTATATTCCAAAAACATAAAAAAATGAGCATATTGTGTAGTGTAGATGTTAATGAGTTGAAAAAAATTGTTTTTCAACAAAAATGTCCTAATAATATTTAATAACAAAAGATATAACAGTATTATATTGTTGAAATCACATAATAATAATAATAAGTAAACGTATAAACGTAATGAATAATGATAAATCATTTTTAAAACAACATATTATCGATTACGATTTACGCTCGTGTAAAACGTTAGCTTAGATATTACCTAGTGTTGATAAGAAATAATATTGCGCGGCGGTAATCATGAGATGTTCAAAGCAACCAACGTTCAGGGCAAAAACAAGACAGCTCCGGAGTAATGATGGTAACCTGTTATGAACTGTTACTGTTACTATCAAAATAACAGTTAAAATAATAGTTACTGTTATACAGTGTTATTTTTCGATATAACACAATATTACACATGTGATTTGTCAATAATTACCACATAGACTTATAACTTATACCAGTGACGGGCAATTGGCGGCCCGCGACCCTTTTTTATCTGGCCCGTCCAACATTTTTAAATCACATAATACAATTTTAAAGTTTATCGTCTATGCTATATATTCTATAATGTATACGTATAGCCAAAAAAAAAAAAAAAGGTCATTTAAAATTGAAATGTTCTGGCCCGCCGAATTTTAATTTTCTAAAAATTGGCCCTCTAGTAACTTAAAGTTGCCCATCCCTGACTTATACCATTGATTATAGAATAGATCTATAACATCTGTAACACTGTTAATAGTAACAGTTGTAGTTGACAATTAAAAATTGACAGTCCATCAGTCACAGTCAGTTCTGTTTGTTGTAACAAGTAATGAAGTTTGTTACTAAAGTGTTATCGTGTTATCCGTTACGGCGTTTTAGGTGTCTATAACATAATATCAGGGAGATTATAGAAAAAAATATTAATAACTGTTATTTTTTCCATTGGGTAACAGCCTGTTACTGTTACTCGCTATATAACTGTTATGAATCACAGTTCCAGTTATTTGTAACCATCACTACTCCGGAGCTGTCTGGTTTTTGAACGGAATATAAATAACCAGACAGCTCCTTTTGCATTGTATTTGATATAATAATGATCGGAGCAATCTGGTTCTTACACAGAAATGTCGGCCTAATTTTTCTTTATCAGGAAATATACTAAAGTCGTTTTTGAAAAAAAGTGGAGTATAAAAACATTCGAAACTATTTCTGGACATTATTACGGGCGCGCTAAATGCCGATAACGATGACCACAGCAAGCGATGCGGCACAGATACGAGCGAATATAATTTCATTGTGGCGGGGGAGGGGGGAATCGTATTCGATGCCGCAACGACAGTAGGTAGCAGCACATTACAGCCATAGATATTCGAAAAAATTGAAATATTTCCGTAAAAAACTGTTTCACGCGGGAAAGAACTGAGAAGACTACAGTCATAATTAAGAAATAAAATTTTCACCACAGAAAAACGGGAACTTTTTCTGTGCAACGTTGTTTTTATTTTTTTGATATCAGAACTGAAAAAAAAGTTATTTGAGTTTGAAAACCGCAAAAATGATAAATTTTGAAACAATAATAAATTTTTTTGTATTAGTGATATCGAAAAATTAAAAACAACGTTGCACATTATCATGTGGTGAAAATTTCGTTTCTTAGTTATAACTGTAGTCTTCTCGGTTCTTTCCCGCGCGAAACGGTTTTCACGGACAAAATTATACATGTGTGCGTCCTCTTAATAATTAAATATTTTAATAATTTAGTCTTGGTAATTTCTATCTGCGTATGTGCGTTTATTCGTGTTCGTGTTCAATTTTTGTCTTTGTATAGGTACTGTTTTAACAATTGCCGAAAAATATATAGTAGGGTGATCAGATTAAATTAAAAGAAATCCGAGATGATAAATTTTAACTATATATATATATATGTATATATATTTATATTATGTCAATGGTTCAAACATCATCACGTCATGCTACACATTGTACGATATACGTACACATTACGATAATCGTTTGTGAGATCGTATCAAAGTTGTACAATCTGCCGTGAAATTAATTGTATCATGTACGGGACGCTGTGTACGTGTATTCGCCGCATCGATCGCAACGCATCACGTTCGCTGTATACGGCGTAGAACTCGGCAACGGAACATCGGGTTCGACGCGCATGCGCGCGAAAAACAACGCCCGTCAGCGCCGCTGCGCGTGCGGGTAATGACCCGGCGGCCAGTTCGTGCGCATAGCACGCACTATAATAATAATAATAATAATAATAATAATAATATTAACGATAAACCCGTGAACGCAAGTGGCGTACGTGCGTGCTGCGTCCGCAAGCCGTCTGCGCGCGCATCTGCGGACTGCGCGTGCGCGTGATGGGCCGTTAGTTATTCCGGCGTTGCGGTGCGGTGCGGGTGCGGTGGAGCGACGACCCGACCCGTACATCGAGACCGGCGCTTCGGCTTCGTTTCTCCTCCACCGTTGCCAACCCGACGCCCAACATTCGGCTAATCGATTTTTATTCCGACCCTCGGCCGTGTACATCGGCAATCGCGTAGCGCGTTTGAGCCGTGCGCACTGCTGACGGGTGGGGCGGCGGCACAATTCGTGCGAGACCGGCGCACACCTTATTCTGGAATATTTCTCCGGAAACTTTTAGAAATCACACCGTGTAAACGGCACGAATGGTTAATGCAGTTTTAAAAAATTGTCGTTATCTTGCGAGATTCAGACACTCGTCGCGTTACTTATAAAACAAAACACTGCCGACTTTATGTCGAATTGTAAGACGAGCTGTGGAGACGTTTGATCAAACGTATACTTGTGATTTAGGAGTGTACATAATTATTATAATAATAATTGAACGTTTCGAAATTATTATTTTGGTCTTATTGATTCGTAACAAGTGTGTATATAATTATATCACAATTATCGTAGTGACGTTAAAATGTCTAATCATGTTATTTTTAAATGCGAACTCGAATGTTTAAGATGCTGAGGCCCTGGTATTGAAAATGAGATGCAAAAAGAAGTGTTTAATAAAACTACATTCAAAAAGTTACACACACACATAAATAATATATATATATATATATATATATATATATATATATATATATATATATATATATATATAATATATATATATAATGTATATATAATAATTTACATTAATAATTTTTCAGTTGAAAAAAAATCTGGTTACATGATACATGAGTGTTAGTCATTTCTCATAATTTTATATTAAAATAATATTGTAATTTCTACATCTTCAAGAAAAATGCAATATTTAAAAAGATTTAAAATATTATAATACAAATTCTAAAATTAAAACTAAGATGACATTACCTAATATTAACTTATCTATAATGTTTACCCTTTTTATGATTTCTGCTAACTTATTTAGTAAAAACATTTTATACCTATATTGAAGTCGATAAATTACCAAATATTTATTGAAAAACTTGAAAAAAGTAAAATTCGAAAATTGAACTCCGTCGATCCTTCAAATGATAAATCTTGGCAAACAAAAAGAAATATTCTTGAACTGCAGAATATCGGATTAGGTCAGTTATTTAAAATTAAAATGTTTGGTACTTGTTTTATACATATTATTTATAATAATTTTGCTAAGCTCGACGATTTTAGAAATCTAGTTACAGTAATTCAATAAATCTGTTGCATTATGTTAATAGTTTACAACGATCATCAAAAGAGCTTTTGAAATATCGAAAGGTTAACATTGTTTTTGTTACGTCGTTACGTAAAATCAGTATCATTCAACAGTGTAAGACAACGGCATTAGATATCTTTTACCTTATCCGTAAATACTAAACTTTTAAATAACATTAATAACAACAATCAGTGTTCAATAACTGTTCACAACAAATTATAACATTATCGATCTACGTAATAGTTACGGAAAGAATATAATATCCATTGACAAATGCTTGTTTGAAAAATGATAAGGACCTATGAAATGATAGAAATGGTATAAAATCCAGACACGCGTGTTGTACTGTCAACAACCGTCTTATAATCGACGATGTCATCACTAGATTTTCGAGCGTTGAAAGGTCTTTGCATTTTCAAGAATTAACAGTGTTCAACTTTTTCGATTTTAAATTTAAAAACAGTTCTCAATTCGTTACCTATTTTTCTGTGCTTACATCAGATTACTTTTAATAACAATTATACATTAATTTAATACAAGGGGTTAAGAAACTTATTTTATAAATTTCAAACGGTTATAAAAGGCTTAATTAAAGATTATTTCAAAATTAATCTTATGTAAACCCAGATGTTGGCTTTAACTTTTTTCATACGTATTATTTGTTTGAACCTGTCCTGGAAGCCGTAAATATGAAAATACTGTAGACAATTGTTATTTAATTTATTATAAAATATACATGTATAATAGTTGGTTTCGCGAATTGTGCTGCGTTACAATTGTAACGGCGGCACTAGAATTATCAATTACTGATAAATCCGTCGTCAAACGATAATGCCACAGCCGCGGGCTCCAACGCGATCGTACAGGGAATTTTTTTTTTATCAATATTCCGTTGCCGATATTATTATTTATCATTGGCTATTTTTATACGTAGGTTGTGAAACGTGCAGGAAAAATGAATGTATAATCCCGGGGTCGCACGATAAAATTTATCAGCGGTTGTTATGGGGATGCGCCCGCCAATCACCGCTAAACACGTCGGCCGACGAGCGGCGGACGGTGGTGGCCGTGGAACGCCTGGCTCGACGACGCCGAGTGAAAACGTTGTACCACCAGCGGTCCGGCTCACGGGGAATGGGTGGAGGAAATCGGAAAATGCGCTCCGAGCGCGGCTGACGGTAAACGCGACGCATCGTCGTCCCGTACGAGACGAGTGGCGGTGCGAGGGACGAGTCATTTTGTTCCGCACACTCCCGTGCTGACGGTCTCGTACGCCTACTTAACACAGACACCGTCGTTGTACCACTCGTCGCCGTCGTCAGGAATCCACGGCTATCGTGTAACACTCGATTCATCAGCAGAACACTCCAGGTACGTGTGTAAAAATGAATTCATTGTCAGATTAACGGGTTGTCCGCGGCAAAACGGTATTGTGCGATCATGCACGCTGTTGGTTAGTCTGCCCGGCCGTCGATCGGTCGCGAATTTAATAAAACCTTGAACCGTCGACACTTGTGAACGAACCGATCCGCATTGCGATTACATAAAAGTCGTTCAATTACGTTCTCGGTCGGATTATACTTTCTGTGAACGAATCGACTCGGAATCCGGATCGTGATAACGTCTATCATGTGTTCAATTTCGTTTCGGTTGTACATAGACTCGGTGGCGTACATTCAAATTTTTTGTGGGGGGAGAGGGTCTTGAAAATAAGTAAGTTTATAATATTATAAAAAACACATAGCATAAATGAATGTTCTCTTCCTCTGTACCTATACAGCAAGTCATTTATGGTTTTTAAACCTTTTTTTTTGTCTTCTGCGGGGGAGAGTTGAAACCCGGGACATACCCCTTCCAAAAATACGCTACTTTTAGACTCGTTAATATTCCCATACATTTTTTTATATCGTATTTCGGCTATAACTTATTTACGAGATATATTCAATCTCAATTCAATATGAAAAAAATGCAATTCTTTCTAGTGTACGAAGATTTACGAAACTAGAACAATTGATCCAATGCATCTTTGTTTAATCCGGTTCTATGCATCACTTAGTAATTGTAATCAATGAAAGAATTTAACGAATGATATTAACAGTTCTTTTGAAATACCCGATCCAAACAAACATAATTTTACGTACTACCATTGCTTATACAACAAACAGCCGCCACTTTATAGGATTATTTGGCGACCAACTACGGAACACTAGTATCGATTGCTTACTACGGTGGAGAACCCCGTCATAAATATCCACTATAGATGAAGGGTGCGGGAGGTATCTCATGCGTACCACCGTTGCCATGATGACTGATAAAGTTCTAGTTTTACGAGTATTTTGGTATTAATTGGGTAATATTTGTTTTACAATAACAACTTATAAGGAAAAATACGCTGCATGTCGTATCGCAGTGTACCAATACTTAGAAATCTGATTAAGGGGATTGCAAACGTCTGTTATTTCAGTCAAAATGTACCAATCTTTTGTCAATCCTACCGATGGACCTAATGATGCGATAACATTTCTGAAAACTGATTTGAATTCGATAATATGTCTGCTTGAGATCGGTCAGGCTACTTTTTTAAACTTCGTTCTCCAACTCCTATAAATTAGTTTAAAAAATTATAAAATTTTAAGTATTCTTATTTTAGTATTTATTCTTTATTGAAATTTAAATCTGAAAAATGTGGCTTGACCGTTCTCTAGTGGACATATTAAGGAATTCAGATCAGTTTTCAGAAATTTTATCGTATCATTAGGTCCATCGGTAGGATTGACAAAAGATTGGTGTATTTTGTAACACAAAATGCATGCGTTTTAAACAGTAGCAGTTTGTAATGACTTGTGCGTGCGCGTGCGAGAGTTCCCCTGCTCACTACTCTTCACCATAGCGTGTTTTATGGACGGCTGCGCCGTGGCAGTAATCAGAATTATTATTGTTCGATATAAATATAGAATATATTGGACTCTGCAATTATTACACATTATATTATTGCTACGAATGTCCCCAAAGAAAAACATGATTATACCACAGAATTTTCCACTTATGATCTTTATTTGTCATAAAGCCTATTAAAGGAAAATACTTAATTATTTATTTTCCTGTTGACCACTGTGTTACCAGTTTACCTATCATTTTTTGGTGTCTGATGATAAAAAGTGTTGATACTTTATCTATTGTGCTAATTATTATTTTCTTTCATTTGATTTGATCTGAGTTGATATTTAATTTTATTAGAATTTATTATTTCATATATATCATACATAATATATATATATATATATATATATATATATATATATATATATATATATAAATATATATGTGTGTATGTTTGTGTGTGTGTTTGTATAGTTACAGCGCGGCTGTCGATATTACGTGATTTGCGCTACGTTGTAAATCGCACATATAAAAACTGGTTTTTATAGAAGATAAAATCTCATATTATCGATGGTGTTGCTGTCACTACAATAGGTCGTGTGTAATGATGTGTGATGAAGGAATGGCTAAAGAAGAGGGTAGAATTTGGTCATGACCGTTTAGTATCAGAACTCAAAATAAGTTCAATAGTTGACTACAAAAACTATCTTCGAATGGATGCTGATACGTTTGGAGAATTACTAGAAATGGTTACACCTTTAATAGAAAAAAAACTACAGTCATGAGGACACCAATATCGGCCGAACAAAGATTGTAAGATTGTTGGCCACTTTAAGATATCTTGTAAGCGGTGATTCATTCGAAGAGCTAAAATTCCAAACTGCCATAGCAGCCCAAACACTTAAAAGAGTAAAAATAATAAAAATAAATAAATAAAATTCGGTACTTTAAATTTACTTTGAACAATTTTAAACAGCACAATATGATATTTCCACCACTGACGCTTGTCAAACACTGACATACACGTTCAAACCGCTTATCAATCATCGAGCGTTGCACAAAATATTTCGGACTCGACCGAAAACCTCAAGCTTGGTTTCAAACAGTTGCGCAACTACTCAATCCATTCCATACACGATCAAAATGCTTGCGCAAACATGGTGGTTGCACAAACTGTTTGATCGTTTATGGGGGCCTTTACCATGAATCACATATATTATAAACACAGTATACAGATTATACCTAAATATAATTGTATTTTATCGACATTGACGATGACCAGTGCTATGAAGTGCTACAATTTCTGTCGAACAATTCGGGCGGCGCGATTGTGTCAGTCTGAAGTAGTGTAGTGGTTGTAGCGAAAATATCGAATTAATTTTATCATATGCATGATGCATACGTCTGTTATTTCAGCCAAAATATACCAATCTTTTGTCAAACATACAGATGGACCTAATAATGCGATAATACTTTTAAAAACTGATTTGAATTCGACAATAAGTCTACTTGAGATCGGTCAGGCCACTCAGTGGCGTCATTTGGGGGGGGGGGCAACTTGGGCATTTGCCCTAGTCTAACATTTACAACAACTTTAAGTCGGCACATTTAAAAATTATAAGAAGTTTTATATTTAGCAACAGAATATCAGATTATTGGATAGTAGATAAGACATATTTGCTTAATATTATATAACATCTAGATATAATATTATAATGTTAACAATTATGTCATTATTTATCATTTTGGTAATCGTCATTCGTCCGTCGTGACTCCCTGAATGGTTTTTTGTAGTTTTGTACTAATCGTTATTGTCTACGCCAAGCATATAGTTTTGTAAATGTTTTGTTAATGGTAACAGACGTTTTAAATTCTTCTAGTTTAGAATTTTTTAATTCAGATTCAATTTACTTAAAACGTTCTGTTGAGCACTATAAGTATTTTAAAATTGACAATATTCTTTTATCATCAGAAATGATGATGGTGCCAAAACCATATGTCTTAAAGAAAACTATGAAAACTTGGATCTGTATAAGATTTCTCATATACTTCATAAGGTTCATAATGCTTTTCCTGAAACATTAAAAATAATTTCAATCTTAATGACTTTGCCTGCAACAACGGTTACGAATGAAAGATTTTTCTCATCTCTTAAAAATGTAAAAAATTATTTAAGGTTAACTATGGGAGATGATAGATTAAGTGACCTTTTGGTTATTAATGTTGAAAGCATTGAAGCATCTAAAATAAACTTTGAAAAAGCTGTAGATAAATTTGCACATTTAAAAGGACGTCGTTATCCTTTAACATAATCTAATGAATCTAATTTTAATTTTAAGTTTAATCTAATGAATATATTTAATTTAAAAAAATAAAGTTGTTTTTTTTTTGTATTTTTTAATGATATTTATTATTATATTATTAATTAAGATGGAGCATGCCAAAATAGGTGTATTTTATCATGGTGTTGAGTATTTAGCTATGACTGTAAATATTTTTAACCTATAACCATTTATTATTTATTTTCACATTTCTCAATAATTGTACTATTCGTCATTCTATTAAATATGTCACAAAAATGTTTATATTTATAATAGTTTAAAATCTGGTATGTAATCTGGTACTTAATAACTTACTAGTAACTATCTAGTATCTACAGGCTACTTATAATATAATCATTTAAAGTATTATATAATTATTATAGTAATTTGGTGATAGGATGGTGATAGGAAACATTGATGACAGTATAGGTAGAGATTCTTCTCTGAATAATTGGATAGGTACGTCTGAATTCGGTGTTCTCGTCAGATTTCGTCAGTTGCTTATATGGTTGTTTTTGTTGACTACTTCCCTTTGTTTTGTTTCCCTCCCATATAATGATTTAATGGATTGTTTTGTTTGCTTCACTTTTAACTAGTTTTGTAGATAATATTTATTCTTACATAATCAAGGATTGTGATGTGTTTGTTACGTGTACATTATGTTTATTTGTAGTTTATTACAAAGTGCACACACATACAATTTGGTGATGTATATATTAAACTTAAAAAAAGAACCGGATGGGCCTCACTCTGCTGTACACTTGGGGGTGAAATGCGACTCTTCATAGGATAGGTCATTATAATGGATTTGTTAAATTTGAATTCAATGATAGGTATCATTGTATACGAAAAACGATTCTGAACGGAGATGATATGTTTGTCTAGAATATAATACAATGTTATTTATAAATATTGTAATAAGTATATTTTATTTTGAAACGAAAAATTTAGAAAAATCGAAAATTTAAATTGTCTATAAATAAGTCAAAATATGTCAAAATACTTTGAAAACTTAACCATATATAGAAAACGTCAATATAAAGATCACCGATTGTAAAAATAAAATGTAAAAAAATCGAATATTTTAAATTCCTTTAAGTGGCTTAAAAATCAATATAATATTTTGAAAAAAAATATGTCATAAAGGAAATAATAACAAATATTTAAAATCGTTTGAGAATAAATCGCTATTTTATGCAATTTCGTAAATATTTAAATTTCAAACAGTCATAAAATTTTTTCCTCTAATTCCGGTAGAAATTTTTTTAAAGATTTTTGAAGAGTAGCTAGTGTTAAAATTTTGAACCTTAAGTATGAGCAGAAAAAAATGTATGAATTTTTATCTACAAAATAACAAATTATCGTGATTTTTACACATTTTATACAAATTTGGGCTTATAAAAAAAATTTGAGTAAACCGATCACCGATATTTTTTAGTTACGATAATTTTAACTTATTATTAACCTTGTATTAAATTTTCACGAGTTTCGGTCTGCCAATTAAATTTTATAGACGTTAAAAAACAAAAATTTTACAAAAGTCGAAAATTTAAATTGTCTATAAATAAGTCAAAATATGTCAAAATACTTTGAAAACTTAACCATGTATAGAAAACGTTAATATAAAGATTTGGTGTAAATTTCAAGTTGTTGCGATTTTTGGTTTTTGAGTATTTTAAAAAAATGTAATTTGTAAAAATGTGATTTTGCGTAAAATTTCCCGTTTTTTCGTAATTTTTTAAAAAGTATTGAAAAGTTGGATTTTACACGAGCCAAAGTACCATCTACATTCACTTTCCTTTCAGAAAAGTTGTTACATAAGCAAATCGAAGCATTTTTACTGCCAAAAAAGGTGTCGTCTAAGAAAGAATCTAAAATAATTATTAAAATTAAGTTAAATAGTTTCTGATTTAATTTCTCATTCTTAAGAATAATACTAATTCCATAAATTTAATAAAGTAACTAATAATATTGTATTACAAATTATGTTACAGGTGGTAGAATACTGATATTATGGCAAGCTATAATGACGATGACTATGAATTAGCAAGAGTAAGTTTATATATATAATATATATTATTTTTATTATAAATAAAATAAATAAATTCACCGCATACGTGTGGTGCCGGATCGTGTGGTCCTATACTAAAATAATGTATATTTGGAGTTTGTCCGGTGTTGCCGATCCGGTACCACCGCAACATGTTGCGTTAGAGACCTGCCGGAACCGGTGAAAACGTATCGTGTAGACCAAAACAAAATCGATAACTTAATGTAGTGTATTTTTAAAATAATTCCACCGGATCCGGTGTCACTGTATCACGACGGATCCGATGATACCGCATCGTGTTGCCCGGTACTTATATATATTTTCATTATTATTATTGCACGTTATCGACCAGGTCAAGCGTCACATATGGTTGGGAATTTTGTCGTCATCGTTATTTATTTCGTCCAGTGTCTTTTGGTTACGTCGCTGTAGCTCCGGCAAAATTTTATTTATAATATTTAGTCGTGCTTAAATAATTAAATGTGATTTTTACTAAACGGCGTCTGTTTGGTTAAGCTCCAGCTTCTATAGCTTTCTGTCGCCTTCTTCTGTCTGTATATGACAAAAATGATTGGATGTAATGAGCCATATCATTTTTATTATTATTATTTATTCATTTGAATACGAATATCGGTGATGAATATGTTCCAAATAATCTTTTCTGTTATATATAATATATATATATATATATAAAACAACTGTAATTACAGTATACAATTTGTTTTATAAGAAGAAAAAAAGCCTACTGTGGTCCGACCTCATGGTCTCGCCCAGTAGGTTGGTGATCCAAAATAAAATAAAAATAATATTTATTATAATACGCCATTTAAGGTAACTGTATAAAGTGTAACTTGAATTTGTAAATTAATTTCAGATTTATATCTTTATTTTATTCAAATTAAGCAAGTATTTCATTTAGATAATACAAATCATAATCAACAAATATTTCATAAATTATAACTATTTATTTTAAAAATATTTGGTTATTATATTTTTAGAACATGTGTTTCTATAATATTTATTAAATTGTTAAGTACTTCAATTATCAATCAAAATAATTAGGACCGAATATTATGCCAAGTTTATGAATTTATTATCTGTTTACGTATAAATTATGACAGAGTAATAAATTATCTATAGTAAATATTATTAAAATAACTATAAAATAATATTATATACAAGTTTTTTTTTAATTTTTTTTTTTCATTCATTTTTAATTACTTAGGAACTTTGTATTATATTCGTTTAATTTATCTACATACTCTAACTTAAGTACATTTTTTTATACATTATACATTAAATATTTTTTATGTATATATATTTTTTTAGATATTGTTATCTCTCAGTCAATCAAACGTATGTGGTTTAGATAATTCAAATGAAGAAAAAGAAGATGATAGTAAAAAAGAAGAAAATCATCAAAATTATGAACAGGTAAAAACATAAAAGATTTTATACTACTTACCTTTACAAGTATTATACTTTTATTTTTATTTTTAGCCATCTGTTGGTCATTCGGACTTATGTAGTTTAAAGACTTCAGAAAAAAATGAAGAAAAAGATGAGCAGGAAAAAAACTTACAAGCAGAAATAAAACCATCTGTGAGGGAAATGGAATTACAATTATACATGAATTCACTACGAAAAAGTGTAGTACAGTATCCGGAAGAAAAAACAATTAATGAATCATTTCAAACATCATTAGTTAGATATGTATCTGGATGGCTAGGATTTATCGAAAAAGAATTGAAAAATAATGATTCAAAGAAAATCGAAGAAACAGAGTTTAAATTTAAAAAAATTGAAATGTTATCAATGGCTATAAGTTGCGGAGGAGATGATGAGTTGAATTCTTCCAAAACATGTAAAACATTACGAAAACGGATAAAAAAATGTCGTAAATATTTTCAAAAATTACGATTGAATAATAACATGACAACCAATACAGGAACTGAACAAGATCAATTTTATAAACAAATTCCAAACCAAGATGATTTAGAAATGTTTAATGATATAGAAGAAACACCTCAGCAACTTATGAACAAAGAGACACATGGAGTACACTTTGATAATATAACCCAAAAAAATAATACTTGTGATTCTTCTGAAGCGATTAAAATAAACAGCCTATTAGAATTTGATTTTGCAGGGAGTATAAGAAAAATTGTTGGCCCTAAGGAAAAAGATTTAGTAGACATTGAAAAAAATCAAAACAAATTAGGTGAATGTTCTGATGGGCATATTGAAGGATTTGATAGCGTAATAGACGATTATTGTAATATAGATATTGAAGATTCCAACAATATGGAAGGAAATTTGGAATTGAACCATGAAAATCAGTTTGAAGAAAATCTAAACTATGAACGAACCGTAAACAATGATAATGATGTTGAGGTTATTGAACTAAAGCAAAAAGATATATATGAAGTTTTAGATTTTAATTTAGATCATATAAAAAAGACAATTAACTTAATACATGAATGTTATGGGAATCGAGAATTGGAAATAAATACATTTAAAAATAATACATTAGATATGGCCTCATACAATGATTTAAAATATAACATATTAAGCAATATGAAACATGAATGTCAAAAAACAATGGTTTGTTTTTTTACTATAACATTATATTTTAAATTAATTAATTTTCATATATTTTTGTTTTAAGGATATTATAAACAATGAATTACTACTTTTAATAAGATCTGAAATTCATGTGAAAGACTTAAAAATGTTTGTACTATTTGGTCTGTTTGATTTAAAAGCTAATGAAAAATCAATATTAGTGATTTCTAATTTAAATATGGAATCTGTTGAAAGGATAAGGTACAACATTAATTGTAATTCACGTTTAGTTGAGAAATAATTTTTATTTTAATTATGTTAACAGATTTAAAGTTAATCAGGAAAATCATAAATTTGAAACTTATTTCGAAACATTTTTTAAATTTGTTGAACGAAACTTTCAATTTGATGTGAAATTGCTGCAAACATATATGTTTGAGCAAAGAGAAGTATTGTGCTTTGTAAAACATGCTCCAAAACTATTAAATGATAATATTTATTCACCCAATGATATGGATCATGTAAATATTGATCCGTTTTTATTTGGTTACCAATTTTTTATTTTTATTATCAAAACTATTTTAAATAAACTTTATTTTTTTAGTTAAAGTTATTATTAATGAATGCATATCACTTCTATACACAATTAAACAAATTGGAAAATATAACTTCTGATGATCCAGAAACAAAAGAATTAAATATCGATTTGTCAAATACAACTCTACAGATGTCCCTTCATGTACAAAAGTCAAATGAAACGAAAATGGTTCCAAAGGTAAGTTTTGGATTGAAGTAATTAAATATTTTTGAATCAAATGTGAGTCCTTTAAAAAAGATATTGCTTATTTAATTTAAATATATATATATATATATATATATATATATATATATATAATTGTTTTTGAAAAAATCATTATCAATTTGGGATAGATTTTATACTTAAAAAATAAACATAATTTATTAAATACTTTTTATCTAATTATTAATTTTTTTTTTGTTTGTATTCATTGAATTATAATTGTAATTTTACTAATTATTTTTGGTTTTAGCAAGTGAAAATTCAACATAATGAAAGTATTCAGTTCTGCTCTACAGAAGAATTATCAAATAATTCAAATACATTTTTAGGTAAATATTAAAAAAAAAAAAATCTATTCAAAATATACTTTCTCAGCATCATTATTTTTTCGCTTAAATAAATATAAAAATGTTTACAACCATTTTCCTAGGTAAATGAAAACTAGTAAAAAAATTGTTTTATTTATGTTGAATACTGAAAAAGTACTTATGATTAAAATACATTCCTATATTCTACCATTAAGAATAAAATAATTAATATTATTTTTTAAATCTAACTAATAATTTCATATGGAAATAGCAGATCAAACCTTTCGTTCAGATGACATTCAGACACAGTTAAATGATTTTGCCATATTGATTTTTTAAACTTGAAACCAGTTTACTTTTGCTCCAGATTAAAAACGATTCTCGTTGAGAGTTTATATTTCTAAGGATGATTGATTTTGTAAAAAAACCAAAGTACTTTATATTATAAATTAAACGTTTAATGTTCAAACCATATCAAAAAAAAAAAAAAAAAAATTTTTATATAGATAAGTAAAAGACATTAAAATGTTATTATGTCACATTAATGTTTTTTAACTAACTGAATCAAATTTTGGAAAAATCGTGAATGTCAAATGTCAATAAAATATTTCAAAATGATATAATATTTTTAATATGCTAATACAAATACTAAACGACTAATATTATTTAATCAAAATTCATTGAAATAATTGATTTTGTTAAATTATAGATAATGTAGCCCATGTAGAAAATTCGTCATCTGATAATAAAGAAGAAACCAAAAATAAGAGGTATTGTTTATGTTCAGTGTTTAATTCAAAATTAAATGTGTTAGACCAATACGATTAAGAAATTATATGTGTATTACATAAAATGTAATATTATAATATTATAATATATTGTATATACCTGTGTGTGTATTATAATTATTTGGTTGTTTTGATAACAGTTTATTTTGTTTTTGCGTAATAATAAAGTTTTTATTTTGGATATCGGATTTACACAAAATTGAATTCAATTTAAGTTTTATAAAGCTGTGGAGATCGGTGTATGTTACAATATTTTCAATAACCGTTTTATTGCATTAATTGATAAAACTCAGATTTGCCAATGCATTGTGGTACATATTGCATAAATAAGAGTACATTAAGAACTCTGAAAATTGATTGCAAGAAAACGTTTATGCGTGTTGTTTACGTTTATTGAAATCGGTGTATGTTATATCTGATAACATAATCAGTATCTATTAGTTAATGCGTAAAAACTTAAATATTACCAATTAGATGTACACGTTTTTCGTTTTTCGTTCTTCATTTCAAATGTTCGATAATTAACTATTCAAATATGTCAATGGTCTACAGTTATTCGTCTCTCCTAAAAAATTTCAATTTTGTACCATAAATCGATCTCCGTGATAGGTCTTCAATTGTTTAATTAATTATTTAAATTGTGCATAAAATACCATAATGATTAATATAATATTTTTATAAAGAAAAACTAATCATTGAATTTAATTCATAAGCTGCTGTATTGTGTATCATGTTATATAATTAACAAAACTTTTGATTTATAGTAGACTATAAAAAAATATACCATTTAAAAACCTCTATTTTAAATGTTATATTACATTTTCTTCAAACTGTATATTATCATAAATAACATGTTATCTATAATTTAAAATATTGCCTATCTTTTCTTTTTTATACTATTTTTTTTATTATGTTACCTATGTATACCTATGATACCTATGTATAATAAATTATATTAATGAAATCACTTAAACTTAATATATTTTTGATTTTTTTTTCAAAGCTATGATATTGTTAGAATTTATTATTAAAAAAAAAAAAAGTTTCTTATCATTTAGTTTTTAAGATATATTTAGATACAGTGTGTGTGTGTACTCTTTCATTGTGTGTTTTCAAATGACAGGTTAGATGTACTTACATGCGAAAAAATTGACTAAGTAATAATTGTTTGTTGATATATGATGATGTGTGTTGATTGTGAATTTCTCTGCTGTTAGTCATCTTTGTGTTAGCTTTTTGTTATTACTAAGTATTCTCTTTTCTTTAATATTGTTTAACTGTCTCAATTCTTATTATTTTAGTATAATATTATTATTATTATAATTAAAGATTGTGTCATGTATCGTGACAAATTAGCTCCGCGGTGGGGAATCAAACTCCGATCTCCCAGGTAACAGGCGGGAATACTTACCACTATACTACCGAAGGTTATGTTAGAAATCGTTACAACTATATATGTATATAACAAACTATATGTGGAAATTGTGCATTAATTCTAAATCCTTATAGTCTGTCAGTAATTTATTTTATTTTATACTTATATATATTAAACTCTTTTAATTTCTTCCCTTACCTATTTTACTATACAATTATTTTTAGTTATTTTATTGTTTTGCTTGAAATAATATACTGATTAAATAAATAGTATATAAATAATTTACCTACCTTTCAGTTCAATTTATTTATATTCTAGTTGATTGCATTGTTAATATTTCTTTCTATAACTTGTAGTTAATGTTGCAAAACTAAAATGTTATCAACATTATAATAACTTTAAAATAATCATGTACTTCTTTTTCACAATATACTTACTGTTTTCTGAAATGTGTTAATCATTTTTCTTATAGTTGATAGATTTTCTATAAATATATATGAAAGTTTTGTTGGTCTCTTGATTTAAATACTATTGGTAACATATAATTGTTATCCTATAATTTAATAACATGTATTAAGTAGATTTCATGTGTTTATGTTGGTAAAATAGACCTCTTTTCTGGTATATCGTTTAAAGAATCTATCAGTATTTAACCTATAATAGTAGTTATGTACTTATTGAAAGAATATATTGTATCATAAATGTAAATTTAGTGAATAGTTTTCATAATAGTTATTAGATTTTAAATTGATTTAAATTATTATTATTCTTAAAAATTATTGTTTTATTAATTATTACAGTAGACTCACGGTAATCCAGCCCCATATGGTAATCTGGTATATTCAGTAAACTGGCATTATTATATCTTAAAAGCATAATTTGTAACAAAATATAAAAATAAATATATTTATATATGTGTGTATATTATTTATAAGTTGTAATAAAATTAATTAAGGTTTCAATAAAGAATATATATATATATATATATATATATATATATATATATATATATATATATATAACTTATAATATAATTAATAAGATGAATAAGATGTGTTTTTTATGTGGCACTTCATTAATCCAACTGTCCTCTGATCTGATACCTGTTGGATTATATAGAGTCCATTGTATTGTTTTTACAAAATATTTATATTTTTTTTATAAAAAATCAATTTATTTTAATCTAATTATTTTGTTTTTATGGTATTTAAAAGGTATCTATATTGTCTACTGGATACTTAATAAATCTGTTTAAATGTATTTATATGACATATTATAATTGTACTTCAATGTATAATTAGCCGTAAGTGTGAATAACTATTTTAATTATGCATAAGTTTCATATTGTAATTATAAAGGCAAATACTGTATTTAAAAACTAATTATTAGATTGTATTTTCAATGTTATTAGGTTTAACATTTTTTGCTTTAAAATTGTTCCATTAATAATATTTCATATTTAATAACTAGGGCCCGGATTTAAATGCATTTATAACTATACAAATATGCTCTAAAAAATAGCCAAAAATGATCTTAAAAAATGCATTTTACAACAAAAATGCCATATATATATATATATATATATATTTTTACACGATTTGTAAATTTTAAATAAGATGTAATTTTTATTTATTATTTTATTAAAAAAAACTGAAAATTTGAAAAATTGACTTGATACTGACAAGCAAATGTTATGACCGTGATGTAATACGAACAGACTTATTTGAACATGATTTTTGACCGAATACGGGTGACACTCCACAGTCAATAATAAGTTATGATGAAAACTAAATTGAAAAATAAAGATTGACAATTAATATGGAAAACCCGTTAAAGCTACTTAAATATCAAGAAAATAATTTGTCTTTATATAATATTTTTGAATAGGCTAAATTTGTATAGTTTATTAAACAAATATGCAAAATAAAAATTTCACCTTTGAAGTCTCTGTTATATGAATCAAATTATAAACTTGGAAAGCATTATCTAAGATTAACCAAGAAAAGATGCATTTTGCATTGAAATCCGGGCCCTATTAATAACTATTGACAATTATTGTCTCATTATTTGAAAAATTACTTATTTTATATATTATGATATTCTGGTTAAATTTTGGCTTTTGCTTATAATTATATATTTGATATATAAACTAATGTCATTAGTTGGCCGACCCCAAATAGTTGGGAGGAAGGCGATGCAGAAGAAGATATATAAACTATTGAATACAATTGTTTTGTTTTTTCTTTCGATTTATCAATTCTATTAAGAAAAAAAAAACCTTTTAAATACTATTGATAACTTATTATTTCTCTTTATTTGCCATTGTACTGAATATTAATAAATAAACAGAAACAATTGAAAAAATGTTTATATATATTACATATGTAATTTATAGTTTTTAGTTTTTTTTTTTTTTTTAGAATGTGACAAGGAGGTTTTATAACCATCTTTATGTTCTACAAAAACATATTGATGAAATTATCCTCATTGTAAGATAATTATTATTTTCAGAAAATTGGATATGAAAAATGATATTCAACATCTTTAACTTTGAATTAGTGCTTATTGAATTTTAATTATTTGAACATTATAATCATTAAAATATTGTGTATAGTAATTAATCAATAGCTAATTCCCCAGTGTAAATAACTAACAAAAAAACAAATTGCAAGTAAAGAAAAATGGATTTCAGAAAAAATATTCACTGTATAATATGATAATATTTGTTAAACATTTTAAATTATTTGCCATATAGAAATTTATTCAAAAAAAAACCTTGCAGCCTTTTACTACACACTTCTCAGATCGTCAATATATTAAATTATTGAGAATAAGTGTGGCTACGTTAGTTGCAACGACTTATGACAAAGGTCATCGACTTACCGCACAAAGAAATGAAGTAAGATTTTGAATCTGTCCTATTTCAATCATAGTATATAAATAGTTAATTTTTATATTATTTTTTGAGGACATGATCACCTAAACATAAATCTATTTGGTTAACAAAAATTTAGACTAGTACTGTCAATTGTATTGGTCTAAAATTAAAATATTAAAATATGATATCGAATACAGAACCATTTAATCATTAGATATTTTAAACCTGTGAAATAAAACATGTATATTATTGTTTGCAATAAATCTAATAGTGTATAGGCGTGTAGGTAAAAAATGATAACAAAAGTAATTGACTTAGAAAATATTTAATATGATGAACATTGACAACCCTACATGGTATATTCTATGTTGTCTAATGTTTAAATGTAACTAGTCAAAAAGGTTAATTTATATGTCATTGAAGTATTAAAAACTAAGTTGTACATGGATTGGGTTCTTTGGTGTAACTAAACATCAAATTTACGTTTAATTTTAAAAATTACCTTTTGTAATGAGTTTAAATTAACATTAAAACTGATCATAAAAATAAAACCTATTTGGACTTTACAATTGAAAAAACTTAGTAATATTATTTTTTATTTTTTTGATTATAACGTCGCTCAGCTTGTAAAATATATGCTTTAACTTCTTTTTCGATTTCTCTGAAGCTATCTTCGTACTGGGGCTGACCGATCAGTGATTCTGGAAAAAAATATTTAAAAAAAAATAGTATGGCTAACATATTTAAGTGCAACATTTTATATTGTACTGAATATAAAGACCACAAACACTTACCAAATACAATATCACTAAGATTCAACTCGTAGAAATTTTTAGTAATTGATGCTACTCTTCCACTGTGATACGAATACGTTTTTAGGAGTACGTCATCAATCAGAGTTTTCATAATAATCTCGACAGACACTTTCAATTTATCACTTTTTACTTTCGACATAATATCAATCTAATAAAATACAACGATATTATTAAATATTTTTTTAAATAATTTTAAACAAAAACTAATATTTAAATAAAATTAACATATATTTAAATAAGCCTCTGTAGTATGTATTATATAATAGGTTTTTAACTGTTATTCGTACCCACATTAAAATACTAAACTGATAGTTTTATGGTATCAGATTTTATGATTACTTATTTAAAATCTGGATTTATACTAATAATATGAATGTTAGCCTGAAAAGTAGAGATTTATTTTAACTGTGTGTAAGAAAATCTATCTCGATTTGATAAGATTACGAATTATAGTGAAAAAAAATTAAATAAATATTTAAGTACAGTATTTTGAAAGATAATTCAAAGTACAGTTCACATTTTAAAATTAGTTTATCAAAAAAAACTTAATCGTTTGTTTGTCATTTCAACCAGTATGAATACATTTGAGACCTTAGATTAGTTATTAAAAAAGTAATAAGTAAATTTACTATTATAATATTGATAACGATACTATTGGTAGGTACTTGTGTTTTAATAAACTTTGACCCCACTTCCGCCTATAGAAATATTATCTCTTTTTTGTTTTGTTGTTACCAAATGCCTTTTTATAAAATTCATTTTTAATTTTTAGTTAAAAAATAATGGTTAATTGCTTATTATATATGCGTTGTGTAAATAAAAATTAGTTTGTTCAATAAATAAAACTGGGATGTGCAATCGATAGAATGTCTATTTTCACGAACTTGTTTGCAGCATAAAATGTTACGATTTAAAAATACAATTGCCAAAAAATATAATACAAAAATAGATAATTGATTAAATTATAATTTTGTGTGTTCTATCAGCATATGTAAATTTGTGTAGTGAAATCATATTTTTACAAGCGATTGTTGGTCGAAACCCCTCCTTCCTTGTAACTTAAATTAGTATTAAAATATTATTAATATTATTATAGAAGAATATTTAAATTGATAAATAGACTTCGTGAAAAAATAAATATACTTTTGTTTAATAAAATCTAATAGAATTATCTTGAATGACCAGGATTAAATGTACCAAAAAAGAGCAGGGAAACTCTAATCCATGTATTATTATCAATGTTCCATATAGTCCCATACGATTACTAGTTATATATATAATGAGGTCTTATTAGTTAACAATTTCTTCCACAAACTATTCAAGTGCTGTAAAAATGTATAAATTTGTTAATTACTTACTTATTGTTGTTAATAACACGTAGATATATTTTAAGAAAAGAAAAAACGTCTATATAAATATATATTACTATATAGTTTATAATTTTTATTTAATATTAAGTTAGTTTTGTTTATATGACACTGTTTAACAGTAACATAAACTAAATTTCAAAGCCTATTTTTTAACTGTAATATTATGTATAATTATTTTTAACAAACAGTTGTGCATTTCAGAAATATTAAAGGGAACGCTTTATAAGCACTAAGAGACGTAGAGGGACTGAATCCTCTAGCGTCTCCCGACTTAAAGCCTTGTATATTTTAATAGAGAAAATCAACTTACCACAAGCTTTTTGTACCGATGATCAGTTTGAATATGAGTTTCAATCAAATTAAGATTAACCTCGTTAACAATCGGAAAATGACTGTTCAAAAAATCATAGAAAGATTTATATTCTTCGTCGATATGCTCATCATCGCTTTCGTCGGAGTTCATCACTATATTAGCAATTGAAGGAGCCATCGTGTTATCGTTTGGTTTCTTTTAGTTGATGGATATGTCTCTACAAAGGTTATAAAAAATATTTTTTTAAGTACTATATTTGTTCAATTTAATAATAGCATAGATGAATTTGTGTCTATAGCACTATATTATTATGACTACATAATATACAAAGAAGAAACTCACGATTGAATACTTGAAATATTAAAAAGTATTATTATTAATATAATATTATTATTATATTATATTATTTATATATTTTTTCGAAAATATAATGGGCTACTAATAATATAACCAATTATATTTACACGGAAGCTCATGAGTTTACATGTGATCATAATACATAGACATTTTTATTAACAATTTAAGTTATACATTATTGATACTTTACAATTTTTTTAAAATATTATTAGGCGATTAAAGATCTTATTTAATGCGATGTCAGGAAAGCCATTATACTAGATAGTTGATCGAACAAAATTAATAAGTCAAAATTGTGGACGTTTCAAAGACTTTTATTTTTATTTTTTTTATTGAATATCAACATTCCATTTGATTCAATAACATGCGTATAAAATATACATATACATTGGAATAAGTAATCGAAAGAACTGTAATCTAAATATTTGAATGCTTATAAATTAATGTGTAATTAAGTAGACAAATAAATACAATACGCAAGACGTAGTGACTTAAGTGATGCGATGTAAATATTATTGTTAAGCAAAAACTAAGAACAACCAAGCACTTACGAATAATAATAAAATATTCGTTTCAATCAGATAAAATGTATCATTAAAGCGAATAAAATAAATTGCGGAAAAATAAATAAAATAATTTATGCCATTGAAAAAATAATATTTTTATGTATATATCGGTGTATAAAAAATATATACATATTTGCATGGATTTTGGACGAAAAACAATCAACAATGTGTGCATTTTAGTCTCACCGTACTGAAAATTATCTTAATTATAATAATGTTTTACATTAATTATTCTCACAATGTAAGATTTAAATGCGTTATTGATTTTCATTGTTAATGATTTTTATTGTTTCCAACTTATTTCACTGCCAATATTCCCATATTAATACACATTAAAAAGGTCAAGAAGATTTAAAATTGATAATTTTTTCATTAGAATTGTTGAGTTTTATCGTAGTTTTTTATCGCCAAAAACATGTTCCCGATGACTATAATCCCTTGCTATCACATCCTATTTCAGAAATCTGGAGTCCGCGGCGATTACAAAGTGTGTTTTTTTATTTCGTCAGTAGTATCTATACCGTATATAATGTCTGCGGACGCGAAGAGATCAAACATCGCGTGACAAAAGATATAGATGAACGTTGAAAATAATTGAACGCAAAAAATATTGGTGGTGGCCAGTGGCGTATTTACTAATTTGTGTGTGTTTAAATTTTTCTAAAAAATAAGCGACTTTATAATATTATTAAGAAATTTTTCAAAAGGTATGAATTATTAATTATATTATTCTATAATTATTATAAATACAAATGAATCTACAACCGCATTTTATAAATTAATGTTCTCTTTATCCACACGCTTGTAGCAAGTCATTCATGACTTATGAATCTTTTTCTTCTTATTGAGGAGGGGGGGGGGGTGAAAGGATCTAGATCCGCGGGAATCTCACCAATAAAAAATACGCCACTGGTGGTGGCGGCGGTTAGAGAGTCTTCCGCGTACACGCAGACAATACAAAATAAAAGCGTGCGGTACGAAACACGAAGAATTCGTCGCTGTGACACGACGACGACGATGTTGACAATAATTATTATAATAATAATAAAAACAACAACTAAGAAGTAGGCATATGTACGTACCGGGTGGCGTGGCGGTGACTGCTGTGTTGCGTCTGGAACGTGAGACGAGACGAAACAACGAGTAATGCGCTGGCTCGCGGATGCGCGGACTGGCTACGACTGACTGGCACGATTGCGGTGGTCGCGGTGGACCTCCGTCGTCGGGGGCAATACGGGTTTTTTTCCATTTCCTACGCGTTCGGCCGATCATTGTCTCGCGATGCAGCTGCGCACCGTCCGTGTCGTGCGTCGGCGCCACGCACCGATACCAACCGAACGCACGCGAACTGCATCTCCGCGCGGGACACGGGTGCGCCATCATCCCCATTTGACGCGTCGCTCTCCCCGCTTGTCCCTTTCATCCACCGTGCTGACCCCTTCATCTTACCGCGACGTATGGCCATTCTCCACACACACCTCCTTCCCCGTCATCCCGGACACACTCCGCCGAGAGTTTCACGTAATCCCTTGCCCGACCTTCTTGCGACCACCCGACCTATACCGCCGCGGTTGGTGATGGCTCGTGTATTGTTGCATACGTTTGGCTGGTGGTGTAAACTGTACAGCATAAATGTATAAAATCTTATTACACACGGTGTTACGTTTGTGTACAATATTTTTTCCCCTCGTCGAGTGAGCAAACAAAAGTATTTTACGTTACGTTTATTCAAATTGTTATGAATTAAATTTTTTTTACTTTGTAATTCATTCAATATCAATATTAATCTTAATTTTTAATTTCTCTAGTTCTTAACATAAAAATTACATATTTTCAAATGGAAAATGGACAGTAGATGAGAAATCAAGGCTAAGTTCAAATATGCTCATCTTCTAATACAGGATTTCGATTTTTATATATTTCTTATAAATCTTATGTAATACGGTGTAGTACAACAATTTATTGTACCATACTTAAATACACACAGCATTATATAACATTTAATACGCATATAATAAAAGGTAAAATACAAATAAAATAATTATGTATCGTATTCTTCATGGACGTATTTATGTGTAAGGCTGAAAGCGTTTCAGTCCATCAACATTTCATACAACAATTTAAATCAGATTTTACCATATAAAATGTAAACTGTGGAAGTTTATATCATCATTGTCTTATGAATTATCAGTTTCAAATTGTTGGTGTTATGTAGTGTACCCATACATTTTCTATTATTATGTAGGTATCTAATTTAATTTAATTTCTTCAATTCTGTTAAAAAAAAAGATATGTTTAAAACAATAAATTATTATTTCGTAAGAGATCAAGCAATCCGCGCGCTTTCTCTAACGTTTCAACGGTACAGTATAGTGGAAGAAAACTGTTCACTAACTGGTTTTTTTTTTTTTTATATAACCGTAAGTTAATAATATACGTTTGGAATTTTATTATAAGGTACCTTATGAATTCTAAATGAGATTCGACACTTTGGTGTTTTGAAAAGAAACGTGAAAAAATTATTCATGAATAATTCGTTAAAATGTTAAAGCCGCTTCGAATGATTTAAGTGAAACAACAGCGGTTTTATGGATGAATAAATTCTACATAAACGTATCGCCGTTGCAGTCTGTCATAACATTTTTTTTCTCTACGATTTTAACAGTCGATAAAATTATAGTACGACATTGTAATAGAAATATAAATTATAAAAGTAATTGTTGCAATAATAAGTACACGATTATATTATAATGTGAATGACATGTCGTTTTACTATAGTTATAATATTATATCATTGTTAATGTGTTAATTATATCACAATTATTCTTAAACAATATTATAAACAAAACAGCATTGGTAGATTACGGTTTTTTATTTTCACTTCAATGCCACATAAAATTTCACGTCGATAATTCGAATGTTTGTTTCCGCGCACCGTAGAGTTTCTCAACATTTATCCAATAATGTACACTAGGCTTAGTGTTTCTTGTGTATACCTAACTAATCTTGCTCTCCGATGAAATTTCAATGGGGTATTTTGTACACCCATATTGCATAGAATACTGGACGAAATAATAACCATTGTGTAGTTTTCGTTATTCATCCCTCCGTGAATCCATCGAGTTGCATACTGCCGGTGGTCGGGGTACACGTTCGTATACATCGGGGTTGGGTAAGCGGTGTGCCGTATCCGTCCCGCGTACATTATTTATGGGGCCCGTGCTACATTTTCAAATGATTTCATAACGTTTTAACGTTAATTGGTATTTTACTTTATTACGTTGAACGCAAAATGCAGATATTATATTAAATCTAATATACGTATAGGTATTAGGAGGTATTAATTTCCTTGTATTGGTTCGGTCGTAAAATTAAATACAATAAAATAATTGCTAACTGTCTTCTTTAATAACCTGTATTTTTTTTTTAATTTTTCTTCATTCTGACTTTTCAGATTTGAAAGTTCAAAATTAAAAAATTAAAATCAAAATTAAAATTAAAGTTCAAAATTCTAGTTACTTTGACATTATGAAATATCCCTGGTATATAACACCGTCAGTCCGCGCGCACTCTAAGACCTGCAACTCCCCGACGGTTCATTGTTGTCGAAGGGGGGTTCGTTCGCGAGAGATTTTGCGGAGATATAACTCATTGTTCTTGCGAGCGTCTATGTTATTTTCGTTGGCGGCGAGGAAACACTGTGCGACGCCGTTATAAATTTTGCCCCGACAGCTGCAATACGACGTTGTCGTAGTAAGTTTTTATTGAACCCATTCGAGACCAGCCGACCGCGTTTTTCAGGACAAAAATACACTGAAACTATCGACCGATCGTCATATTTTCAATATTCACTCCGGTCACCGTTACAATTCTCACGCCCGAAAACCAAACCGATCTCGTTACGAGAAATATGATAAATATTTCGTACCGTATTTCGACACGCCCGACAATATGATTTCATCGAACGAACGGGTGAACGAGCGATTACGTGTTATTATTCTTTTATTCTCGCGTTGTGTATGTAATCGAATGACGCTAACGCGTTGAAAACGGTAATCGACAGTTTTTAAAATTTCCATTCTTAAGACGTCGTTAACGTTAATTTTGTGTTTCAAGTATGATAATGTTATGGCGTACCTATGTATATTTTAATCAACACAGTTACATGGGTTGACAATTTTTGAAATAGTACATTCAATTTATAATGCGTATTCAATAAAATTATTGTTAAACCATATAAGGACATTTGGTCGAATCAACATTCATTTGAATTGGTAATTTTGTAAATGTTATTAATTTGAAAATATCTACCAGACTACTATTTATTTGAATACCATTTAGAATTGACAGTTTCGCATTATTTGTATAAAGTCGTATACATAAATAACTATTCATATAGACATTAAAATAAATTTGAAACAACATAAAGATTTTAGAAAAAATATTTTAGTGTCTTTTTATACTATTTGTTAAATCGAATTTCAAATAAAAACATATCCCAATTAAAAATGTCTTCGTTTTTTAATTTAAACATATAATCAATTTGAGTTATTGATCTTTCAAACTTTCGAGGGTCTTCCGTTTCACACAGTATTTAGTTGTAATTTCGACCATCGTTATTCTTCGAATTCCTCGGATTTTCTGAATGTTTTTCGAAGTTTTTTTTAGTTTATTTTGTATTAATATTATATAGTTTAGTTTAAATGGTAAAATTCCGTTTTATCTTATTTATTGATCAATTACAAAATCGGTTGGTACATGTTTTTACTAAAATGTAGTTTTTATACCGGTTTATCGAAAATAGCATAATTTATAAACCGATACATCGAACCGATAATTTCAAATGTTCCTCAACTCTCTTAAATAACAGCATAGTTTTAATATTTGAAACTGCATTTTATTATGAAATATAGTTTTATATTTTACGATTTTGATTTGATTTTTTCGATTTATTTAAATTTGAATTTAAATTGTTGAGTCAACAGTAAGACAGTAACTTCACAACTGCAGGTTTAATTATTATAGATAATATAAAAAACCTTCTTTTTTTAAAAAAAAATTACTCTCGTCAAATAGTCAAATCTTCTGCAAAACGACTTAATATAAATACGTCGTTATAGATATCTAAATTTACTCTATGTAGGCTGATAACACGAATTATTTTCAGACATAATAAGTTTAAAAGTGTAATGTTCCGTTTCGTACGAAACTCTTCATTAAACATATCATTGTTGGCTGTATGTCTTCAATTTTTAACTCGCAACGTAAATAACACGATACACTGTGCCTTTTTTGACTCACGTTCAACACTATTATTTAGTGGAAATCAAAATATTCTTTGTTCGAACAGAATAAATAAATAATTATTGACAAAATGATAATATCGATTGAGTCAGATTTTTTTCCAACCAGTTGTGATATTGCTGTATTGATGTATTAATTATAATCAATTAATAATATATAATGATTCTTTTTTACTAATAATATACAGTTGTTATTTTGTACTTTTTTTTTTTTTTTTTGATAAAATATATATTATCCTGGGTTTTGGTATAATACAACAAAAACAAAATTATTTCCATAACAATCCGAGTATCCCAGTTATATTCAAATATCTGGAATAACATTATGTAAAATATATTTAATACTGTTCCCAATGTAGTGGGTAGTTTATCGAACAAAACGCCGTGTCATGCCAATGCATACCATGTAAGCTGTCAAGAATAGTGTGAGAGGTGTGTGTACGCTGTAAACCAAGCGATAATATCAACGAGGACGTTCAAATGGGAATTTTATATCGTACTTATAATACACAATTTTATAATTAAATAACTTTTGTTTTGTTGTATTAGATTTACAATTCTTCTACCGCAATAAAATTTAGAAAACAATAATAATAAAATAACAATAAAAATAATACACTTATTGATTTGATGTAAGTTCTGTATAGATCTAATATTTTTAAATATTATAAATGCACATGCACATTTGTACTATTATTTCTAATTGTTTCATAATCTGCAGTACGTGATCCATACTCAAAATTCCATCATGGATATTTTAGACTCGCGTCAGATATTACTATTGCATCTTTACATTACAAAATGTTTAATAGGTGTAATAGGGACTAAATTATTAATGTCTTATACAAAATCGAATACTCGTATATATTATATTGAAACAATGTTGTGTAATACAATTTGACATGCTGTTTTCTAATTTTAATTTGTGAAGTAAACAACCTTAAAACTATATGCTTCTTACACACATTTTCATCAACGAAACGATGTATAAGATTTTTTTAATCGACATTAAATGTATCGATCAGTTTATACGTTTTTAATAATATTATCTTATAGAATCTTACTTAAAAGCATTTTTACTTAACGTTTTGGCAAAGGATTTATACTTTAGTCTTCTTTAGAACACTAAATAATATATACTGTCTTTTAAAAAAATTAATGCTTTTGAAAGTATAAATTCTATAGAAAATAGTGATTTCCTATAGAATTTATATTTTCAAAAGTATTTATTTTTTAAAATACTGTATATATTATTTAGTGTTCTAAAGAAGAAAATGCCACTAATAGTTTCATTGTAATTGAATATTGAATATGAAGTTAATTGTTTATTAGTTACTGTTTTAACAAAAGGAAGGAAGGGACTATGTATATGCGCTAAAGTGCAGGTACTCACCTCTTATGCGTTTAAACATTGATAATTATTCATAGATAATGAATAATTCATTGAATACTCGATTAAATAGACATTTTCTTTATTTAATTTGAAATAAATAGAATTACGGAAAAAAATAGGTATAGGAAAGAAAGTCCGACGTTAATTTATTTTAATCACTTGGTGATTCATTGTATACTTTAAAGTGAACTATTGAAGACGAATTTAAAGTAAACCAATCACAAGTCGCACATAAGGTTTACAGATTTCAATACAAATTTGTTCCACAGGAAGTTAATGAATTAATGAATTACTGGAGTATTTTTATTGCGCATACATTACAGGTTTATGCTAGATATTCTAATAAATGGTTGTTTCGGAAAAATGTATGAAACTATTTCGAATTAAAACGTGGTATTCTCTTGGAATTTTGGAATGTGTACGGAGTGACATTAAAATATTAAACTAAAGAAATAGTAGAAATTATATTTCCGAGAGCTGTAATGACCGATTCGAACATCTAATGTGGTGCAGTAATACGATAAAAAATATTAGTGTTGATTTAGCAAAAATAGAATAAAATGAAATTGGAAGAAATTTTATGTTAGACAGTCTTCGGGCATACGTCCAAGAACAGAATGATGAACGAAAGTCGAATGCATTTTACAAAATATCTTGCATTTACAGTATATCTTAATTACATACGGAAGTAATTTGATTGCAGAATAATTTTATAATAAAAATAATTATATAATTTATACAGTGTATTGTATCTAAAATTCATATTTTTCAAATTATTTTGATTTCAGACTTTTTTTTTATAATTTATAAAATAAATAATATGTTATCAGAAATAATAATGTAATAAAAAAAAAATATCATAACTATAAACCGAACAAAAATAGTGTCCTACATTAATTAAATAAATACACGGTGCATACGTTAGGTAAGTAAAAAACGAAACCTCGTAACTTTAACAGCAATTTAAAAATCGATAGATGATTTTGAATACACATTTTAAAATCAGGTTTTTCTAAGAGTCTTAGCGCAATAATTGCTATGCCGACTGTCGACAGTCAATAAATTGACTAGTTTTTACTTATCATAAAAACTAATATAAATATAGTTAAGGAAGTGTACGTTTAATATCGATAAATAAGTTTATACCAATAAACAAGACTTTCTCGAAAACATGTCGTACCTAATGGAAATGGAAAAAATGTGTTTAATATTCATTGTAAATTTGGTGTTTTTGAAATATCATGGATAATAGCAGTAGATTTATTTATATACTTAATTTATAAGCAAAATTGTATAGATCCCATGCGATATTAATGTAATTTAAAATCACAAATGGGAAAAAAACTTGTCGTGGCACTAAATTAATGATGTTTAGAAAGTAAGTATATAAAGAAAACGTAAGTTTACTCAGACTAACTAAAAAAAAATATATATGAATAGTGGTTTAGAAACCACTTTAAGTACCATAATACCTATAGCTACCAGAAATGTCTCTGCAATTAGAAGAACGTAAAAAACAACTAATTATAATACGTGTTTGTGGTGTTGCTAGAAAATTATGTAGTCACGAATGTCGCTAGTTTTCAGGACGGAGAAATAAAAATCAAAATTTAAATTACTATACCAATAATCATTTGCATAATTTGCTGTTCGTACATGTCGATTAAATTATGTAACAATACTTTAAATTACGATATTCATAGGGAATTATCGTTTTATTTAATTGCCCAATGCTTACTATAATATTTACATGCATGGTAAGAAAATGAGCACAATTAAAATGTTTGCCTCTAATTATTTAAAATAATTACCCTACTTCTATAGTAACATTTAAATAACATTCCAGTACAGTCCAAATAAATCGCGTACATGTTTCATTTGCATTCAAACGAGCCTATTAAAAAATTGACGCGATGAACAGAATAATTGAGAAACGTTAAAATTAAAAAAAATAATATAAATTAAATACGTTGAATCGTGTGTTCAAGCAATTAAAATGTATTTGATGAAATAATTAAGATAAGTTCATATAGCGTACATTTTAACTTAGCATTAGCCATAAAATACTTTGTCTTATAAATCGCAGAAGTTGCGTTATCCGATAAGAACTTTTTAGAATTGATGATTATTTTTTAAAACCGTTTTGTATCAATTTACATATATTTTGAATTAAAAATAATTTCGTTTGCATTGTTAACGGTCATTAAACTATCAAGAATATTATTTATATAAGATAAAAAATAATTGAGAAATAAAAGTATTACGATTGACCCGAAATAGGCGTTTCCAAAATAATTTTAGAAGACGTACGCGTGGTAACCTCACACGCATGGGCGTGCAAACGTAAAGGTCTCCCGCTCCCGAACTCGTATACTCGTACAACTTATCGTCTACACAAGCATGCACGTGCATGGCGTTATAAATATAAATAAAAAACAGTCCATGCGACAATCCTGAAATAAATCACAGCCGAGCACTCCACTTTACATCTCACTGAAAACAATTCTTGGTATAAAATTCGACTTCACGAAGACGCACGTTCCAAATAAAATAATTTTTTCATGTTTCGAATTTTCACAAGAAATTCTTTAAAATCGAACAATTTTAAACCGGATATCACTAGTTTATCAAAAAAAAGCAATAATCGACTGACTGGAATATTTTAATATTTTAATATTCTCCTAAACGCGATTTGAAACAAAAAGTTCAGCACCAGTAAAATATATACAATTATAGTATACGTACAAATGTATGATTTGTTAGTAAGATTTATCTACATTTTATAGACATTTATAGTCTATATAATAAAAATGTACAGTCTAATAAATAGATATTTTATATATCTGGTGCTCATATCCATAAAGGCGCGACTGGATTTTCGTCGAAAAGCCCCGAGAACACACGAGAAACGTCAACGTGAATAGTTTCTAGCCGTCTAGTTCTCGTTCTCACCTGTTTCCCGTCCATTGTCTGGGTTTTTCGCTCGAGACATCGGATGAGAACCGAGAACACTAATACATTCAAGTTTTGTCTCGGTTCCGATTAGTGAGTGATATTTAAAAAAAAAAAAACGTAAGTTTTTTATTTCGTTTTGAGAATGTGGAATAACGAATTGAAATTGAAAATTCATCGAACATTTTCGATCTAAGTCAGTTTTATGGGATGCTAAACATCGTCATTACATGGACAAAAGTTTTTTAACCACAACGAGTGAAACCGACTTGGACAATTAATGGTAATAGCGAGTTGCAGGAATTACAGAAAAATGATGATGAAAGATTCATTCAGGTAGTAATATCCTCCGTTTATAAAATGTAATGGTACACAGAGCCAAACCTGCTGCAGTTTTAATATCGTACATGCCGGATAGGAACGAAAAACACGAGTGAAGTAAAGTAGTGTAGCCGAGATTATATTGAGTGTGAATATGTTGTTTGTTCTCTCGAGAAGTCGTAAGGCAGGGTATATAATTCGTGGAATTGTTTTTCAAGTGCGATGAGATTTACCATAAATAACGACCGTAGTAATCAAACACATGGTCGCAGTAAGAGATGACTGTTGTATGGTATTTTTTTCAGTGACTTAAATGTTTTTCCATTAGCACAGAGAATGTTACGCAATAAAACATCAATTTAAAAATAAAAATAATTTAATTTATGTATTTTATGTAAATAATGTACAAATAATTTAGTGATAAATATATACAAACGGTATAGTAGTGCCAGAGAGCTCTTCATGTTTTTTAAACGAATCTAGTTTTTTTGAGAAATCATAATGAGCTTAATATGCTCAACCTACTCATAACTCTGATTTAGTTTTTAAATATAAAAAAAAAACTTAATCGATAAAAAGAAAAAATTAAAAATACATCTAAAATCTTGTATATTCTTTTCTTTTAAAGATTAGTTAACTAAAAAATATACTTTACAAACTACACACGTAATTATGAACGATGCTGGTTGATATGGAAATTGTTGATCGAAAAATACAATTTTGTGTACCCTCCCTCAGATGATATCGAATGAGTGAAAGACAGCGACAAAAAATGACATATAATGAATGTTGTTGGATCTGTATGAGCATAACGTTATGTGCACTGAAAATAACTTTTTTTCGTCCATTAATACAAATTAAAATGTTTAGAATGATTTAATTATATTTCGACAGGTTTATCAAAATTGATTAAGAACAAAAAATAATAAAAAATATTGTATATTTTTTTTACTGTGCATACAGTTATTTTTTCCTTGTATATATTTCATTTTTTCATTTTGTAAGTAATATTGATTAGTTACTGTGTCGCCGAACCTTATATTCAGTATTTGCCTAACTTCGAACTGTTTTAGTGGTGGATGGATGTTTCAGTCTATAGTGACAGAGTCGACGAGTTATTATTGTGAATTATGAATAAACACAGTTAACGATTTGTGTATACTGTCCCGTAGATCAATTTATGTTTCTTATTCGTTTAACAATATTTTTTGTAAAGGTAAATATAAGGTGTATAATAAGGGTCTTAATCCAGTCATGGGGTGATAGTGTCTTATAATTGTATACATATGTCCTGTCTGAATTTTTTGACTACAGCGTTATCGGCCGATTATTATTCATACGTTTCATTGAATAAGTGTTCAAATGAGATTGTTAGACTTATCATACAATACATATTATTTGATTAATATACGAGAGATATGACCTTCATTTCGCATAACAATATCAACAACGTGTGTATTTTATTGATTTATTTTTTTTTTATGGAACATTAATTACACATTAACATCATTGTTCTAATTCTTTATTATTTGTTTAATGCCTCGAAAAAACTAGATTAATATGAAATAATTAGCGAATTATGATTTTTTTTCTTGATTGCGATATCATGCGTTATTAATTTTAATTATAATGAAATGCATTTACAAAATATAAAATATTAAAATACGATAGTAGCGATCGAGACAAAAAAAAAAAAAAAAAATTAGCTGGGTTTTAAGTTGATGAAAACACACAGTCCCAACATCGTCAATAGGTGCGATAGGTGCGTGCACGTAGAGAATGATTTCCGTGTTGCCCACGTCGGACACTGATCGAAACGAAACGGATGTCTGCGTGACGGAATAGCTAATGAACGAGGATATTTTTTTTTGTACACTAGTTTCGATTCTTTAATCCAGTGGTGAAGGTCGTAACACTATCATACTAAAGGCGGGTATTTTATTTATACATACGAGTACACATATTTTATTGAATATAGACTTCATCATCTAGATGGAATATAATTTCGATCAAATGTAATACACGGATTAATTTTTAAGCCATATATGTTGTACCATTGTGGTATGTATAAAATATAGTAATGTAACATGTAGGTAAAAGCAATGATATTTGAAAAAAATTTCAAAGAACAAAAAAATGTTAAACCGTTTAAAAACTACAGAAGACGCAATCACAAAAAAAAAAATTCCAATGAAATTAGTAGGTACACTTTTGTCAAAACTGTTTCTTTTAATTATATGATTTTTTAAAACCTGACATATACTTGTATTATAATAATAATTATTTTTTGTGACATTTTTAATTATTTAAAAATAACGATATGTGTTTTTTCAAACTCTATGGAGACTATATTTGACCTATACTTGTATTATAATTTTAAATTGTTAAATATAAATGATATATTATAATATGCAATTACATAATATTTAAATCTATTTAAATTTATATTCGACTAATGTATTATCATTATCTACTTGTATTATAATTTATAGTAATAAAAATGTATATAATTTATAATATAGAATATATATTGTATATGGTTCCCAAATAATAATTGACGGAAACGTCTTGTTGGCGGAAACGGGAATCATACCTTTTTCGTTTTTGGCGGAAAAGGGCTATGCGTAAATCAGGGAACCTGTTATTTGGCGGAAACGAGACATGCCACTAATTTAATATACCAAATATACATTTTAATTTAAGTTCTAAAACAATAAATACACAATTTTAACATAATCATTTTCATTTAAGTGATTTAATTTCGTAGTATAAATTATAAAATATGAATAGTATTTTAGTTCAAATAGTTAAATAAAATGTTTAAATCTAAATTTTCAACATTCTTAACATTCTTAACATTTCTGTACTTTTTTCACACATTAAGTAAATTATTTGATCCGGTGTAATGTTTGCCAACAATTCCCTTTCACAGTTCATCAAAAACAATGATTCCAAATTCTCCTGTGTTAAACAACTTCTTAAACGTAGGTACATCAACAATTGCATTATCAATAACTAACCAACGAAATTCTTTGTTTGTCCTTTATGTAATTTTCTTTTTTCAATTATTCAATTAAATACTTTTATAACAATTATCATTTATTATTAAAAATAATAAAATTACTGACTTTAACTGAAACTACGGGTACCTATTTGGTAGAGGGTCCAGGTCTTAAAATTTGTAAGGGGGCCTACCGGGATTTTCCCGGTATCCCGGTGGGCCAGTATGCGCCTGCCTATGAATCATTATAATATCTGAAAAAAAATATTTCCCAATCATTTGACATTGAACACTCCCTCAGCAGTCAATTTTAAGAACCAGCCCTGGTACCTTTAACATTTTTAAATGTATTAATAGGTTATTTCTGACTGCGATTTCACGAAGAAATCAATAAAAATTAACGATTATTTAAAATGTTTAAAATTGTTGAAAAATACAATAAAAATTAAAAATATATTTTAAAACAGAAGTTATACGACTTCTTTAAAATATTTCATGTTTTTTCAAAAATTAACTCCATTAGGATTTGAATATTTTTTTCTTTTTCGTTTACATAAAAATCCATGCCCTAACAATCATGACGAACCCGAGAATTTCGGTACCAACGACAAACGGTGATGCAGAAGCGGAGCACGAGAATATAAGATAATTTATTCGAAACACTTTCAATTAAAATTAGATATTTTATAACAATGTAATTTACATGAAGCGGGCGTGAACGTAGGAATTTCGACGCCAAAAGACATCGAAGGAAAAAGGATCGCGGCGGACAAAAATCCGGCAAATGTGTGCGATGAATGAGGAATGACCGGAGGAGGGGGAAAGGATGAAAACAAGGGCGACGGATAAATTGGTACACAACGAGACGGGTTTTTATTCGAACGGGTCATTATCGAGACTGCGGGCAACGGGCAAGAGAAATGTGCGATGGTGCGAAACTAAAACTTGGGAGTGCAAAGATTATTCGCCCCAAGATGATCAGTGGAGGACAAAGTCCCTCACACTACCCTATATCTACCTGGCACCAAATGTGTTTTGTTCTTACAATTTAATTATAAATTTAGCAATTTCCTGAATTATAACTAAACAGTATTAATGAGTATCATTATTATTTATTTATTATTTTTTATCAATAAACGATTAAACCGGTAGACCGTAAACAAAAACGAAATCTTAATTAATATTCCAGCAATAAATATTAAAAATAAACTTGACCGTCATCACAAAACCACATAAATAGGTAACATATAAACAGGTTATAAGTTGGTAACGTGACAAATTCGAATACTCAGTACTCCTACTGCGCACAAACATGTACATTTTACATAAGCGAGTAAATTTTACGTCCTTGGCGTTGGCGCATTACCAACGCAAACTGGAATAAACTAATTCTCGTAAACGCAAAATTAACCTTTTCAAACAATATTCTTTTCTTGAAATAAATCGTGGGCGCTAATTAAGAGCTTGAGGGTGCCAAGCACCAACCGTGCGCCAATGCTCGGAGGACCGCGGTAGTCCGCACGTCAAGCAGTTGTTACAGTACGTGCCTGGCGCATCTCCGCGTCGCGTGCCAAGCGGTTTTAAAACGCAATACGACCCTGATCGAAAGGAAAAACGTTGCAGCAAACGATACCCTATCATTACTGTTGAGCGCGTGCGTGCGTGTATGTCGACATAAACTGTCGATTTTATTACCGATTCGACGAAATATAACTCGAGCACAACACGAAGAAATAGAACTTGACGAGATTTGCACTGAAATGCATGGTCGTAGCCGAGCCCCCTTCCACCCTCGGATCTGCAAGTTAAGGACCTTCAGTATTGAGGATTTTCATATTTTTAATTCAAACGGAAAACCCAAAAAATGTTATATCTATTGGCTAAAATTATTTAACGTGTTATGGATCGTTTCGAGGAGTAAATCTAGATACGGTCTTTCTGTATTATTACCGTTACCTATTGTACATTCCACGCCAAAAATAATAATATATTATCAAGCCAGCCATCTTAATTTATGCATGCGCAGTTATTAATGTTATTATGGCATTTCAAATCACTCCCTGCATTATTGTTTTACATTTCTCGTTACGAGACACAAATTAAGTACACGCGTATGTAAGACCTGACCACTTCCACGCGTATAGTTAAGCACGTTATCGTGTTGAGCATACATTAAATTATTATACGTTTGAACACGCCATTAACGTCAAAGTCGACAGTATAATGTGTAAGTTAGGTACGGTATTAGTGCGTTTAACATCTTAACCATGTACGTTTTGGTTATTTCAAAAATTGCAAAATTTATTTTGCTCACTACTCATGAGCTAATTGATTCAACATTTATAGTTCATACATCTATACATATTCTGAATAAGTAACATAATTACATTGATATAAATTAATTGATTAATTCAACAACTGTGTTCTTCTATGCAGAGACAATAAGATTCTTTTCGTACAGTTCGAACAAATGAACCACTGAGTACGAATAAGAAATATTTAACGTATAACAGGACGTTTAGAAACTTACTATAGGTACGTGTTATCGCGAATACTTGTTGTAACGTTGCATCATTTAAAATATAACGAACTCGTGACTGTTCTAACACAGATCAAGTACGCTGTTTATTAAAACAAATATAATCTTGTGCTACGAAATACTATTTTATAGTATTGTTGTTTTTAATGCGCATGAATGGGCCAGAAACAATGCCAATCAACCTACATGTACTGTTTACATCAATGCATAGTATTGATGCATTCCAAAGGTTATGAGTTGGGTATAAGATGTTTGACCTATCCTCAGTTGAGTATTAATTTTATGAAATATTATTCGCAATTACAGGAGTCTACCAAAATTTGTTTTTATTGTGCACAATTAATAATAATTATAAATATTAGGGCTGGAAAACCGTATAAAAAAACATATTTGTTGTTTGAGTAACGTTTACCTTATTTTAAACACTTAGTAACAAACTGGAATTAAATATAGAATAGTCAGTTAAAATGTGAGACTTAAGTTTCGAGTTCTATAATAATGTTAAATGGCTTTAACTAATATTCAATAATAATATTACAATAGTTTTCAAACTATGTGTCATAAATTATAAAATAATATGTATCGTTTAATAATAATGATAATTATTATTACCATAAAAATCTTATCAAAAAAATTTAAAACATATCAACGAAATGAAACATAATGTAAATTACATCAAACTATTATAATTAAAAGCAAATAAAAAATAATATCTTAATTAAAAAATAATGAATATAAATTAAATAAACAGTTATTTCAGTTTATTTAATTTATAAATTGTTCCGAGTTGCATAAAATGTTTCAATTATAATTTAACAGTTATTTCAGTTAAATTATAATTGAAACATTTTATGCAACTCGGAACAATTTATATAACATAGAAAAAATAAAGAAAATTGATTGAAGCGTTTAGATAATATCTCGAAACTGCATTATAGTCGACCCAAAAATATTTAATAATTAATGCGTTACAATGTGTCACAATGTGTATCAATACTTGTAGATTTTAAAATAATTATAACGCCAATAGTTTTGCTATGCTTAACGGACCTAAAAAACTACGCAATTATATAAGTAATTTAAGTAATTAACATAAGTATAGGACGAGGCATAGGCACCGCGAGAAATTTTGTTAGGATGTATCATGCATAGTTTACACGCTAATTTATAAACAAAGCTTAAGCTAGTTAAGTTAAATACTTAGGAATATGTTTTCAAATTGTATGACAGTGTAAAGTTATTTTTGATTTTTTTCCACGGCTACAAGGTGATGCGAAATACTAGAAAATTTGATGATTATCATAATAGTCTCTATCCTAAATTTTTAAATATTATTTTTTTTTTTTTTAAAGTCAGAGGGTGCAATCCCCTTGTGGTGCTCATGAGGCGACAGCACTGACCATCGTAGGAATATGCGAGAAACGATGATAAGATATTAAAATGACTCGCGTTCGCCCCTTGTCATGGCGCAGTTGATAAACCATTTGACTAGTAGTCGAGTGTACGAGTGCGGTACAATACATTTCGATCATCATATTAAGGCCCCTGCAAACGTGTCATTTTTAAGGAGTTGTGTTTAGGCAATTTCTTATTTTGTATGTGTTACGCAGTGTTGTTGTGTGAGTAGTAAACGATTGTTAGTGTGAGTGTCTGTAATCGTACACCCTCCCGCTAATAGCATACTGCGGTACTGTGATATTTATTATTTAATATTTACAATGGTCTATCATTTAAAATCGATATGTTTATTGTTTATACACTATATAGACAAAATAACATTATTATTGTCATTAGTAAAAATGGCTTATAGACCTTCCGGCATTAGTGTAAGTAAAAACAATAATTATAGCATACGGGTTGACTATCTGTAGATTCCTAGAACAAAGTTATATAGTGGAAGAGTAGTGGAGAAACGCTTTCGCACGCGGCACACGTACACGTGCAAGTCAACATTACTGCGACGCGCGCGTGAGCAGTAAATAATGTATGATAATTTGTATGTAATTTTTGTCAATCCTACCGATTTCTGAAAACTGATTTGAATTCCTTAATATGTCCACTTGAGAACGGTCAGGCCACATTTTAAGATTTAAATTTCAATAAAGAATAAATACTAAAATAAGAACACTTAAAATTTCATAATTTTTTAAACTAATTTATAGGAGTTGGAGAACGAAGTTTTAAAAAGTGGCCTGACCGATCTCAAGTAGACATAATATCGAATTCAAATCAGTTTTTAAAAGTATTATCGCATTATTAGGTCCATCTGCCATCTGTATGTTTGACAAAAGATTGGTATATTTTGGCTGAAATAACAGACGTATGCATCATGCATATGATAAAATTAATTCGATATTTTCACTAAAACCACTACACTACTTCAGACTGACACAATCGCGCCCAAATTGTTCGACAGAAATCGTCGCACTTCATAGCCGTCAAATGGCCATCGTCAATGCCGATAAAATACAATTATATTTAGGTATAGTTGTGTTTATAATATATGTGGTTGGTGGTAAAGCATATCATTACACACGACCTATTGTAGTGATAGCAACAGGTCACGTTCCGCCGCCCGAATTGTACGACAGAAATCATCGCACAACATATTATAAGATATTATCTTAAATGATGCCGCCGATGATATGATGTTTTATCTTCTATAAAAACCAGTTTTTAAATGTGCGATTTACAACGTAGCGCACATAACGTAATATCGACAGCCACGCTGTAACTATACAAACACGCACGCACCACACACATACACATTATAATCAATGATATTATGTATGATGTATATGAAATAATAAATTCTAATAAAATTAAATATCAAATCAAACATTACATTCTTTCAAATATTTTGTCATTTCAGTAGGGGGTACGATCGCACCATCGCACATAGGCACGAGCCGCCACTGGTTATTATCCATATTAGAAAGAAAATAATAATTAGCACAATAGACAAAGTATCAACACTTTCTATCATCAGACACCAAAAAATTATAAGTAAACTGGTAATACAGTGGTCAACAGGAAAATAAATAATTAAGTATTTTCCTTTGATAGTACTTATGACAAATAAAGATCATAAGTGGAAAATTCTGTGGTACAGTCATATTTTTCTTCGGGGACTTTCGTAGCAATAAGATAATGTGTAATAATTTCACAGTCCAATATATTCTATATTTATATCGAACAATAATAATTCTGATTACTGCCACGACGCGGCCGTCCACAACACACGCTATGGTGAAGAGTGGAGAGCAGGGGAACTCTCGCACGCGCACGCACAAGTCACTTCAAACTGCTACTGTTTAAAACGCATGCATTTTATGTTACAAATTATACCAATCTTTTGTCAATCCTACCGATGGACCTAATGATGCGATAACATTTCTGAAAACTGATTTGAATTCCTTAATATGTCCACTTGAGAACGGTCAGGCCACATTTTAAGATTTAAATTTCAATAAAGAATAAATACTAAAATAAGATTTATTTAAAATTTCATAATTTTTTTAACTAACTTATAGGAGTTGGAGAACAAAATTTAAAAAAGTGGCCTGACCGATCTCAAGTAGACATATAAAGGAATTCAGATCAGTTTTCAGAAATGTTATCGCATCGTTAGGTCCATCGGTAGGATTGACAAAAGATTAGTATATTTTAGCTGAAATAATAGACGTTTGCAATCCCCTTAAGCTCATTAGCGAATAGTCGAGTGAACTATTTACCTCGTTAAAATGTATAATCAGTTCCACTGAATGAACAGTTTGTAACGGCAGATAAGTAGGCTGACGGTAATTATAAATAAATAAATAAGTAAAATAACAATAAAAATAAAAAATGATTTAATGAATATAATTTTATGTTATATTAAAAAGAAACAGATACAATACTCAATAGTGCTAGAAATAAGCTTAAGCAATATTCATAGTACGTTTTTAATTGATTGAGATTATTATTAATACCAACCAATGGCTGAAAGGAATCAAACACTGATAAATTCGTAGTTAAAAAGCTTACAAGTAACATTAAGAGACTATAAAAAAAAATGAAAACCGACGGAATTCTTTTTTGTTCCTATCGATTGTCGTATATTGCATGTTAAATGATGTGTCATTTTCGGCGAGGATAATTTTTAATAATTTGTACGTGTACGGAAATAGTGACAAAAGCGCACCTAAATCTCAACGAATTTCAATTTATTTGGCCTTTTCCATAAATCGAGTCCCTTCCGATTCTGGATTAGCACGAGCAAACGGTGCTATTCGTGTAATAAAATCAATAAATCGAATTTTGTTCGCGATAAACACGTAAAACCAATTGTTATTTAATTTTGTTGTAATGACAAACGGTAATGCGGTGAGAAACGAGAAATGCGTTTACACATTTCCATGTTGAAAGCGGACCGTTTTTGAGGGGTTAAATATAGGCAATATACCATACCCATCCGAAAGTATTGTGGAGTACATGATTTGATTTCTTATTTCCCGTTTTTAGTCACGAGCTCACGATTGCGATTATCGGAAATCCGTAATGTACCTACGCTTGGTCACTATATTATTTTAGGATTAAAAATAGTTATAAATAGTTACAACCCCAAGTGTGGTTATAAAAGTCCATAATGCAGAAGAAAAATTCACCCGATACACCGAAAGCTTAATTTTCATTTTGAGAATAATTATAATTTTTTATTCTCTTTTCTAGGCTTTTGAGGAAATGGATTTTCAATCAGTTGTATGTTGTTTAATTAGCCTAGTAGGAATAAGTGCGTCACGAAAAATAAAAGTTCAACACAGCACAATTATTTGTGCGTGCTGAAATGCTAGGTTTAGGATTTCAATAAGAATATCATATTGTTATTTATGTTATACGCCAATCATATTTCGTATCGGAAATGCATTTACTTGAGCATAAATTTTTCGTAGAATTATTTCTAAAAAATTTTGAAATAACGTATTTGAGTATTTATCTTACAGTTAATGTATATGAAGTACTTCTTCTTCTTTTCTAAAGGCTTAACCTTGTTATAGTTAGAAAATATGTGTATGTATATCTATATGAAGTACAATGGGGTAAAAGCATGAAAATATGATTTCTGTACACATATTTTTTACAAAATTAAAATATCTTTATTACTTTATATTACTTTTATTATCTTTATTTCTCAAAATAAACGTTAATTAAAATAATAAAAAACTGTACTTTTTAAGTAGGTACATACAAAACTACTAGTTGTACAAACTTAAACAATTTTTTCAACAGGCTTTTGATAAATAGTTGATGTTTATCATACAAAACAAATATTTAGACATTTTATATACATTTATGTATATTTATACCTAAATTTAGTTCACGAATAATTTTTCTCTAAAATATTGAAATAGCTCTAAATCAGCGGTTCTCAACCTTTTTGAGTTCGCAATCCCCTATAATGTTACCAAGATATCCATGGATATTGCAACGACTCTTTTGTAATGAAAGCATTAAAACATTTTACCAACTGTTATTATTGTATTTATTTGTGTATACATTTTACAAAAAAAGATATATTATAAAAGCCGATTGGCGTTAATTAATAGAAATAAAAAACAAATAAAAATTATGTACATTTGAATATTTTAATTTAATAACTCACTTGATAATGTTGAAAGTAAATAATTGTGTTAATCCTAATCCTTGGCTCAACAGATTTGGTTAACTAACTAAATTTGGCTAACTGTTAGCGACATATCCAGTTGATTTCTTGATTTAGTTTTAATATTGTAGTCATTGTAATAATATATATATATATATATATATATATATGAAACAATTTTTGTTTTCACTTAATGTGACCCTAAAAAAATTGTTGGCTAACCCCCGGTTGAGAATCGCTGCTCTAAATAACAAAAAGGTTGCAAGTCCTACCGTGAGCTTTTTCACTAATTTCAGTTTTTTTTTTTTAGTTTAGATTACCTATGTATTTTTGATTAGTATTTCATTAGATTAGGTTTCTTCTCTAGTTATAGTTCCTTCCTTCTACGAATCATTACTTACATATACAAAAAGTTATTATTTAATTTTAAATAAGACATAAATTATGAATGAAAGCATGTTTTTGGTATATAAAAAATTACTGATGCATTTGCTCCTATATTATGTGATGCACTTTTCCCGTATAATTGTTTGTACGGGGTAAGTGCATCAATGACAGTGGCGGTTCTGAGGGCGAGGCAAGTGAAACGGCGCCTCACCTAAAGTTTTGTAGGAAATAATACTCTAAAAGTATGGTTCTTGGCTGACCGATAGCACACATTTCGCTAATAATTTTTAATGTATTTATGATTTTATTTAAAAAAAATTCTTCTTTGTGAAGTTTAATAATATGAAATATCCTTTTTTTTATAATTGTATAATTTTATTATATGTTTATTACTAAAAATAACGATAAACCGATAAGAAATGCACGAAATAATAGTTATTATTACGTTAACAAACCCTCATATTTCAGTCGGCGGCAATATTCCGATGACGTCGAGAGGCACCGTTTAGGCCCGTCGCAAATGGGACCCAGCCCATGTACATCGCACGCGCACCACACGCGTGGACTATTTAGTAGTACGTTGTTTGAAACGGGGTGGCGCATATTAAACCTATCCCACGGCCAATACAGTTCCAACCTGTGTTCGCGTGGGTCAAGTTGTGCTTTCAACACAGTTTCGTGGGTCGCTGGCTTGCTGTCATCTTATGTACTGGGAGAAATATAATGATGTAGATTTTGGTATAGGCATGGGCGTGGGCTGAGTTCAATATGCGTTACTATTAAAAAACATGTACTTGGACTGGGTTTCGGTCACACGTGTGCTGTGCGTGGCGTGTACATAGGCTGGGTCCAATTTGCGCCGGGCCTTAACGTCGCCTCTGAATTTTTACTTGTGTACATTAATTACACACACAAGCGTATGTACGCGAATGCACACGACTGTTAAATAAGCAGAGTTGCGCATGCGCAATGATCATCGTGAGGCTCGTTTTTCATCGCCTCTGAGTGCTAAAAATAGATATGGTATACTAGGGTCAGCCCGCAGCCGTGACTGCGGCACGATCAACGATTGACACAGCGCCTAATGAAACCGATTTCAATATTAGTTTATATTTCTGTTTTTGTCTTATTCGAATCGTCGTTCGTGTTGTTTCGTTTAAATTTGTCCACGCGTGTCGTGCTTTTTATATGAGTTTTAACATCATGATTCCAGTTACAGACGAAGTTGTCATGTTGTTGGAAACGCCATTTCAACGTTGGAAGTCGGATAATAAAAACAATTTACTGAAAGTAGGTAGGCCTATTCCGATTTTGTCAGTTTTGACTGCTGACAAAAAATCAAGTAAGGTATTCTGTAGATCGTTCAATCCAAATGTATATCAACAACACTCTTGGTTATGTGGAAGTCATTATTTACAGAAATTGTTTTGTTGGCCGTGTTTGTTATTGGGTAAAATTCAGTCTGTTTGGAATACTATTGGTTCTTATGATTTAAAAAATTTATCTAGGAGTATTCAAATACATCAATCATCTAAAGAACATATTCATAATCATTTAGGATTACAAATTTAGAAAAAAATACTTATACTATAGTAGATATTGACAAGGCTGTAGACAGGGGGAGGGGGGTTCAAGGTTCAGACCTCCCCCCGACATTTTTTTTGACACTGAAGAAGTTATCAAAATATTTTCAAACACTTCAGAATTAAATTAATATAGTTATATTGTAATACGTTTTATACATTTTTTTATTTTTTTGATATATGTATTGTATATAGTTAATTTATAAACTAAAGTGTAATGAATTATAATTATTAATGTAGAAATATAAGATAATGTACATAGTAACCTAATGAAATTTAAAAAAAATGCCATGTTCTTAATTTAAATAATTTTTTTTTTATAATTTCATATTTTATTACATAATATAACATTTATACTCTAACCCTAAATTTTCAAAACTAGGCATAATAAAAAAGTCCTTTTTAGGACAACCAAATATTTAAAAGCTCACTTTATTATTCATTACTTATTATATTATTTACTATACAAAACAAGTATTATTTGTTATAATTATTTTTATGTTTTTAAATTCCATTATTGAGAAATTTAGTTTTTGTTATGAAGGGGGGGATGATACATAAGTTGCCTCACTAAAAAAATACAACCAAAACCGCCATTGATCAATGAATATAAAAGCATTTAAATTTCAGAATACAATCAAAATCACATCTAAAGCACATAGTACAAATAATTTAAGTTTAAACTGACTTGAAATTATCTGTTTTTATATGATTTTTAAATTAATATGAATATTTTTGTTTATGGTTTTATATGAAAAAAGTTGATAGTAAAAAGAAAAATTATTTAATTAAACCTAAACTGTAAAGTATTTATAATATATTTTTCCCATTTATAGTAACATGTTTGGAGTAATATTTCACAAAATATTCACGTATTATCAACTTTAATATGTAGGTATATCAGTTATAATACAAATGTCAATAATGCACATACCCCTACTAACCCTAGGACCAAATAAATTTCCTATTTTTTAAAAATACACATTCACTGCAGTGTTAAGGGGAATAAATAATTTTCTATAAAACACATATAAGAAGCGAATGTATTCAAATTTTTTTTTGACTAAAAACAACTAACTTATCTAGCCTTAAGGGGACATGATACTCAAAAATATGTTTCTGGTTTGAAGATCCATAGATCTACGACTATAGGGGCTACAATATTGGCTCATATATGCGAGTGCACGGCGCATTTCGTGTTCGTGGACATATAAATAAATTATATAATAATAATTTATTTACGATATTTTTAGCGAAAAAAACCATTCGATGTGAATTCATAGTAGAGGCATAGCCCTCTCTAGGGGAAGGGGGCAAATGAGGAAAGTGCCCTAGGGCGTACAAATTATTATAAATTTTGGGAGCCTTATAAAAATTAATGATAATAAGAAAAACTAGGTGTTTTATTTTAGATAGGTAAGCATTAATTATTCTTTTATACCGAAATATCTAAGAAAAGTACCTATTGTACAATATATATTATTAAATATGAAATGATGTAAATAATGTGTTACATGTATAAATATTACCGTAGGATGCAATATTAATGATAAATTAATAATGCTAATAATGATGTATTAATAATATAAATAATTTATATGTATATTATATAATCAATGGTCCTACCCTTAAACACATAAAAAAATAAAATAAATAGAAAAGAAATGTAAAACAATTCTTACTTTAATTTATTATCTTATACCGACAGTTTATTTTATTTTTTTTTAATTACCTTATACATTATAGTTTTATCAATTATAATGTAATCCAAGAACAATTTTTGAAGAAGCTTATGGAATCAGCGAAAGGAAAGAATAATCATTATAATATTATTACAAAAGATGCTTATGATTTACTTATAAAAGAGGTCAAGGATGCAATATTAGCAACTTCTGCTCAGTAGAGAAGGATGAAATGGTGTAATATTTTAGAATTTGGCGGTACAAAAAAGCTGGTTACCCGCAGAGATCGAGTTAAATATTATTTTCCGATGGAAGACATTTTTGATGTTATTGATTTGTCACACATCGCTGTAAGGCATAAAAGAAGAGATCGTCTGAAGGTTGAAACTTTAAAAAAGTACGCCAATAGACATGATAAAATTTTTTTTTCCTCCTGTGAAACGTGCCAAAAAAAGAAAAAGTTAGGAAAGAAAGGACTTGTTTTGAAACCAATTTTGCACACTGAGTTAATTAGTAATGTCAAATAGATTTGATAGATATGCACTCGCAACCCTATGCACAGTTTAGATTTAAACTTAATTATCAGGATCATTTGACAAAATTTGTTCTGCTCAGCCCCTTGCAGACCAAGCGTGCAGAAGAAGTTGCGAGCCATGTATTAGATATTTTTTTAACCTTTGATGCTTCGGTTCTTCTGCATTCAGACAATGGAAGAGAATTTGTTAACAATGTGATTACAGAGCTGACAACGCTATGGCCAGAGTTAAAAATCGTGCACGAAAAGCCTAGGCATTCACAAATCTAAGGCTCCGTAGAGTGTGCTAACTGTCTTGTGCTTTACTATCGGTAAAATTTTTTTTTTATACATTTTTAAATCTAGATGCTTATCTTGCTACATTTTTTTAATTGATTTACGCTCAATTTTTTTTTTTTTATAAATATTGTAAACAAAACTTATGGACAGCATTGTTAAATTTTCAATTCTTAGCTATGAATACAAAAAAATGATAATAGTAATGATAATATGACTTACGAAAAAAAACAATGTTTCAGCGACACACATTAAGTGGCTTGCACACTACGCGATTAGATCGCGCGTTTCGGCGATTTTAAAACGCCGCGATTTTCAAAACGCATACGCTCTTACCTTACACACAGCGCGCGTGTTGGCGTTTTTCGTCGCGGTTTCCAGAATATTATTTGGTACAAATATCACTTTAGTGTTGCGGTTACCTTCATCCGGTGTCAATCATTTAACATTTTTTTTAGTTTTCGATTTATATTTTTATTTTTTTTTCAATTATAACATAAAAATAAAGTAATACCTAATAAATACTAGTATTTATAATCAATAAAATAAGAAATGATTATTTATTATTTTGAATTATTTAAAGACGCTGGGGCAAAGCTTCAAATTAATTTTTTGTATCAAAATTGTAAGGTTGGAGCCCTAGCTACTCATTGAAATAATTACTTATTTGCGTCATGTAAAGAGACAAAAAGCTATTTTCATTAAGTTAATAATTTTTTATAATATTTTTAATTAGTGACATTATTTCACTATACTCGTATGTCTATAGCCTTTATATGACTGCGATGGTTTGAATAATTGTACAAATCTCTTAAAATATATTTTATTTTATTAATTTATATCTTACCAATATTCCATAAGCATTCCTCATTGGAAACTTCTATAATGAATGTTTCGTTGTCAAACATTTTATATAATTATAAATATAGGTAATGTTATAATACGTGTTCGAACGCGGATGGGCTCCCGTCGGTTCGTCTGCGTCGCCGGGGATTTTCCGAGTCTCACGCAATCGGTGTGGGGTGTCCGCGGCGAATCGTTCCCCCTCTGCAGCGTACGTGCCGCCGATGTGCTGGAAACCGGTCGAAGTTTATAGGCCTTTTCGGCCGATCGACGCCGGTCTATTTATTTTTGTATTTTGCCAACGGCCGAACGAGGCGCAACTGCTTGATCGCCGGTTTGCCCCGTGTTCGGTGTTTTGCTGTTTTGTGTGCAGAAGTGTCGTAAGTCCCGGGATAGTCGGGGCCTGACTTTGTGCTACACACCTGTGCCTTTATGCGCCTTAGTCTGCTATCCTGGACATTTACATCCACGTCAACAGTCTGTCGCCGTACCAGCTTGGATGCCACGTGGTTGATCGCTCCCGTCGTACAGGTTTCATTTACGAGTATACTTCTAATTGTAATTTTGTTTGATATAGTCCGTGGACTTGTCACATTAGTTGTCAATTAATTATTGTATTCACTTATATATGTGTATATTGGGTGCCCTGTTATTTATTTAAACTTAATATTGTCAGTATTATTTATATTATAATCTAATCCTAGGACTTTGTGCCTAGCTCTTATATTGATGGTGTATTAACCATATATAATATACACTATTATTGGTGTATAACTTTATTATTATTATTATAATTATTATAAGTTGGTCACCTTCGCCTAATACCTGCGCAAGTTGCGGCATTCAACTGCATTTATCGTAAGATTTGTCGCAGCGCCAACATACGTTTTTATAATTGAATAGCTAAACGACACGAAATTATGAATAAACTTGTTCAATACAATTCATTATGATTTATGAGGCACCGTGCGATAAACGCGTTGAATCGCGACGTCAGAATCGTCCAGTGTGTCAACAACAAACGATTTCCTAATAAAATGCAGTAGGGAAAATATGTTTAGTTTTAGCGATCGATCGTGTGTGAACGCTCAAAAATTAAACACGGGCGATTCAACGCGTTTGAACGCTCGTCTTTTTCTCGGGTGTGCGATAAAACATATAGTATGTTTAACATGTGTTTAATTTTGAGCAATTGATCGTGGCATTTTAAAACCGCCGAAACGCGTGATCGAATCCAAGCCACGGTAATACGCGACGCAGGGCGATTATCTACTTTTATCTTCTCTTATCTTAAGGGGCCTGGAGCGTGATTCATTTTTGGTCGAAAACATAGCTCACGACTTCAATCACTACGCCCAATATAATGTTCTGATATTAATTTTGAAAGCAGATTTGAATTCGTCACTAAATTATATATGCTTTGACAATTTTATTTTTCTGATTTTTTTTTTTCTTGTACTTAAAAATTTACTAACAAAAAAAGTAAAAATGGATCATATTCATAATTTAAATTTAAATACATTGATATCGAATATGAAAAATGTATGACAGTGAAAGCATAGAAAATTTAGTGGAGAATCCAAATCTACTTTCAAAATTGAAATCGGTACATCCTACTGAGCGTAGTGATTGAAGTCAGTGGCAGTATATTTTGAAAAAAAAAAATGTTTGTAATTGTATGAAGTAATATGTGGTTGACATGTGCTTGCGCGTGCGGAATTTTATCGGCGCGGCGCGTCGTCGGTCCTGTCCTAATTGAAAATAAATTGCCAATAATTGATTTCTGGAATATATGAGATAAGAAGACGGGTGCTGGTGGTGAGCACAATACAATTTATATTATATTAATAATTATTGCGCAGCGTACTTATTTTGGTCCGTCGCCGGTACGTTATTAATATTCTACGACGACCAAGAGTAATATTCTTACTTTCATTTTCGAATTTCGATTTTTGAATTTTGATTTGTCTAGCGTCTGCTATTGTTTGAAACTAATGTGTAGTCCCTAGAGAGAGATTTTTTTTGCTTTTTTTCATCTTTCTAAAAATCCTTTTTTTTCATTTTTAATGCTATAGACAGTAAAAAGGACTGGCATTATGGAAATAAAACTAAAACTCTTATCCAAAAGAAAAAAAAACAAAGGAAATATTAGTGCCATACATCGAAAATTAATTTAATTTTTAATTTGTTGTACTATTAAATTGCATTCTCTTGCGTCATAACATTTTAATGTATTGTTTCATTTTCATACATTTTCATCTTTTATTTTTATAACAAAAATTGTCAATAGGAACAATATTATTGTGACTGTATGAGCGACGATAATCGTCAGCCGACTCAGAGTTTCGTCCTAAAAATAGTATCAGATTCTATGTATATATATATATATACTCATATTAACCAATAGGTATATAAACATTTATACTTATTTATAATCCACTTCCTCCCGTTAAAGTAGGCTGGATCCGTACCTGTATAAAGGTATAAGCATTGATTTTATAATAGTCTATTATAATAAAATCAAATTTTTGAAGCAAAACTACTACCTATATTATAATAGTATCAAAACGGATGGACCGTGGAGTTATGTAAATTATTATATGTAAAGATAAAATGTTCAGTTTGATTATTATTATAGTTCCGGGAATTTGTAATTTAGTCAATGTACGATAAACACATGGCACGATAAACGCGATAACGGATTACACACACTAATGTCAATAATGTTCATTTACTACTCACACATTGACACAGCCAAAATGTTCATGTGATATAAAATGCCTAATTAAAAACTCATTAAAACATGCTACGCTCCAGCCCCCTTAATTAATTTGATAATTGACCGGTCGAATTATCGAGCAATATTTGTTGCGATCGTTATCGCAACGACCGCGGCTGCTTATTCTTGTCCGCGATAACGCGATCGGACAACACGTAACCTACGTTCGAATAAATGCATTTTATTTAAAACTAGTTATTACTAACTTATTTAAACCTGCGGTTAATTCTAGTTTCAACTAGTTAAAACCAGAAGTGATTAAAGGGATTTATGGAAACTAGTTTCGACGGATTTCGGGTTTTTACTGTAATATATATATATATATATATATATATATATATATACAAATACATATAGCTATACCCTCTCCCTCCTAATAAAATGTTGGATCCATCCCTGTAACGAATAAATAATGAAATAAAAAACATTTGATTATCTATTTAATATTGTGTTATATTAGTCCTAATTAATATTTTTTTCTTGAATCTTGTTTATTTTTCTCAGATAGTTTAATTATTCATCATTTGTACTTATGTCGTCAATTGTAGCTGTTATATTATCATAAGAAGTTATTGCACGAAAATTTGGAACGTTTTATTTTATTTGTTCTATTACGAAAAAAAACAGCAGTTAAAATACGGGCCATTTACTTTTTTACTTAAATTGTTGGGCCCTATTTACAACATTTCTAAGGATGTCCAGCACACCCAATATACGCTCGCTTATACTTATATTGTATGTATTACCTTGCGAGTATTAGTATACATCAATGGTTATTAAACTTTTTTATTCACGGAGTTCTTACGTTTCTAATCAAATTTACGAAGACCCAAAAATCAGGAATTTATATTTGAGATAACAATTATCAATTATATTGAGAAAAACACATAGTCCAACATTTTTTTTTTTTCTTTAGAAGCTTGAATTTTGTTATTTGCTATGAAAACTGTGGTTATTTTACGTTGTATTAATACATTTATTTCAAGTAATTATGCGAAAATATCAGCAAAGTAATAAAGTCGAAAAAACTGCATTTTATCAGAAATTTGAATGATAAATTAAACGGGTGATACTAAAATGTACAATTAATTGCGCAATTTAAGTAATCATACCAGTATTTTTCCTCGATACCTAAAAAATATAATATATATTTAAATTTGATTAATTTAGATGTGCATACGAAGCCACGAAGCCCTAGGACTCCGCGAAGCACAGTTTCAGAACCGCTGGTGTGCATAATTGTTTTAAGAGAGCTGGTGTGCATAATTGTTTTAGAGAATGCACACCCGTATTTGTTTTCTTTTACAAAAGCACAAAATAGCAAATTTGGGTTACCAATTTTTAGTCGGTATTGTCAGCATATTATATTGTAGTAAAGAAACCTTTAATCAAACTTCAAATGAAAGAACATTGTTTACACGATGTCATAGGTCTTACGATATTTTAGTTTTAAGCTAATAATGAGTTATTTTTAATCGAAAATTTCCCACAGATCATAATCGGCTTAAAAATTAAAATATCGTAAAAAACCTATGACATCACGCAGATAATGTTATTCCCTTTATGTTATATCAATAGATCAGTTTATCTAATATTACATCTAACAGTACAAAATTGTGTTTACTGGACGAGGATTTGCCATATTGTCCGTTTGTAAAACGGTGATAACGCTAAGTGTGCGACCGTTCTCGTAACGGCTTCAGGACCCTTCTAGTTAAAAGTTATATTATAGCACAAAATATTGTACACAGATCACAAAATTTACAGTGGATCATCCATGACATCGTGATCACATCAGTGTTGAATAGTCTGGTCAATAGTCATCCAATTTGTAACTTACAACCCATCCCACCCAGAACGTATTTTAAGATGTTGGGAGAGTACATCCACTCCCAAATATGTTTAACCTGTTTTAGAATTAATGGTAGCATTTAAGTACTTAAACGTATTAAATAGTAGGTAATAATTATACGGGCAGCATTATAATTTATAGTTAATTGAATTAATTCACTTATTATTCGCATACCAATCCATCTAAAGGTGCCACCCACCGCTCTAAAATATGACCAGACCTGGACCTCAAGTTCGGCGCTACTGGACGTAATAACCAACGTAAAAAACAATTGAATAAAAATATAAAATACGAATACGATTGCATTTAACGTAGACAAATACGGGATGCAATTCGTGTGCAGCGTGGAAAAATTATTGGGTTGCGACAGACGACGAAAGAGAGTGAGAGAGAGAGACTTTGAATGTCATATAGGGTATGTGTTTGAGTGAGAGGGTGGGAGAGAGTGTCTATGATAGTGAGAGAGTAACAACGAAGCGATGGTTGCAGTTAACCCGCGGCGAGTAAAGCAACGACGATGTCGATAACGGCGAGGACATGGGTGGGTCCTGGGAGCAAATACCAACCCCGTTGGAAAAAAATAATATTAAAAAGAAAGTATATTTAGAAGAACTAAATAATAGATCGTAAAAATAAATGTTCACAGTTTTAGTGCGATATCGTTGTAATATTTTTTTGGGGGAGACTTAAAGGCACTGTTGCATACGCGTACGACCAGCTGTATTATTACGTTTCTCTTATAAAGCGCCCCGACCGTAAACAAGTGTTGGACCCGCCAACGGGCGAGGAGTGGTTTCGGGTCAACAAGACTCGCGTTAGCCCGTGCTGTCTATATGCGCAGTAGAACATAGTTGTACCCCCCTCCCACCCCCAACCCGGGTATTATCGTCAATGTGTTTGTACTTGGACGCGTAGCGCCGCGAGTAGGCACGCCGCGCGACAGTCGATCGACACGACGTGCCCACGCCGTCCGCTGGCGTAGTACACCTAACCAACAAACCGGTCCCGTTGCCGCAGGGCGAGGGCGAATGGGGAAGTGCGTGACGTTGGGTGCAACACGTTGGTACCCAGATGTTCACGTCGCTACGTCACCACGGTAACCGCGTCCCGCCCGTCGCCAACAACGTGCTTACAATCGTGTCGTTCATCTGCCAACGCGGGATTTCATTTGTGTGCCTACCACGTTCTTCGCTCGTTCTGCACGACCGGTTCAGGAAGGAAAACCACGGTACGCGATTGTTAACAGGTGATTTGTTGTCCGTTTTTCTCGGCTTTCGTTTCGCTGCGCACACAGGGGTATTCTATCGTAGGGTCGTCACTAGACGATCCGCCAAGAATTGACAACGCACTGTTGAACACCGCGTTTCGAATAAATCACTCGTCACCGTCGGTGTACGTAATTGGTTTCAACAGCTCGTTGTTCGATTGCGTGACAGTTTTATGATTGTCAATTGTGGTTGTTAATTGTTTAGTAGTAAGTTGGTAGTCAAATTGTGGTGTTGTACTCGTTTGTGAACGATACGAAGAGTACAATCACATAAATATTCGCATTGCTTATTCCATTAAGTTATTCACTTATACGTTTAAACCGCAACTGAAAACCAAGATCTGCTAGTAACCGATAAAATTTGATGATGTTAAACATTTGTTTCTCTTTATTCTGATTTAAAATATGTGACCCTACTCGTATCCAATTCAAATACCGTGTACATCTATTGGTCATGTTTCTGACGTGTAATGAAATAATGGTATAATTTGCTAAACGCTGTCTTAAGTAATCTTCTTGTGAACCGCAATATCTGATAATCGATATTGATTGAGATGTTTGAAAGGAGTTATATTTTGATTTTATTCAAATAAAATTCTTTCTATGACCTAGATAACTATAAAATGAACCTGAGTACAGTATTCATTAAAGGAATATCTTTAATGTTTTGCAAATGATTTTAATTATTTATTTGACTAGCTATATCTTTAAACACATTTGAGCTCAACATGTCCGAATCATTTACTTTACAACCCATATTTTAGAAGTTATTATAAGTTATTAGTTAGTTAGAAGTTAAAATAATTTTGTAAAAATCTTGCCAGCATTATATTGAAATTTTTTCTGGAAAATAATGTTCCTCGATATCTTTAATGTATGCAACATAGAATTTATTATACAAAACCTATCCTACAAAATTTATCTTATCACGTTAAAATTATTTTTTTATACTTTTATGGATTAATTATAGCAATATTTTTTTTCTTTTTTTTTTTGTACAAAATGTGTTTAGACAATTAATTGGGTCTATGAGAAAAATAAATATTAAAATTAAAACGTTTTACTTTATTGTTTCATTAATAAATTATTGATTGTCACAGCACAGCATAAAAATACTTAATTTTCATACTATTATTATATTATAAGAATCATTCATAAACATGGATAATATTAACACAAATTTATATTTTTTTTTTTGGTTAAAACTACTTATGTCAAAAAATAAATAAATATGTAACACCTTGTATGAATAATTATTATAATAAATATATTTTTCTTATTTTATGTTAGTCTTATTTATCTTGAAGATACAAAATGCCAAGGATGATTGACCCTTTTTTATTGGATAATGACGAGACGTATCCATACTCGTCTTCCATGTATCCAGTACAAAAAGAAAAACACCTTGCGTTGGTCGAAGAAAAACTTGAGAAAGATATGCGCTACAAATGTTTTTTGGTAAATATATTTCTGTTACCAACAAATAATTAATACTTAGTAATTGTAAATTTAATTGAATTTATATATCATATATTTTTGTTTTCAAATATTTTATTTGTGTTAACAGTGTAAATAAAATTAATTTTATTGATTTAATTTATAATATTTACAAAAATCAATACTGGTAATGCATATAAAAATATAATTTTTTAAATATTTAATATAATTAAAATGACTCATTTATCTTAAACCTCATTTGTTAAAAAGTATTAAAATAATATATAATCAGGCATGGGCAATATACATTAACATAAGTATTTAAATACTTCTTCTTCTTCTTCTAATTTAAATACTCAATTTATTAATTATCAGTATCTAGATACAAGGTACTAGATACTTATCATATAAGTTACTTGATACTTACATTTTAAGTATTTAATTATTAGATATTCAATACACAATTTTTGATACAATAAAATTAATTTTAAGTAATAATTATATCCATTTAACCATATTATTTGAACAAAAAAGATTTTGATATGATTATTACAACAAGGGTAAAGGTAGGTATTATAATAATGGTTGATTGGAATGAGTCAACATGTAGAATTTTATATGTATAATACCGGTCTAGGACATTTCGGCATAGGGTCATTTTGGCGTAGAGATGTTTTGAAGTTGTATAAATTTGAAGTTATTTATTTATTTTTTATATTATTCAATCATAAATATATCTGACAGAAAACATATTATTTAATTATTATTAATATATTTATTCTAATGAAATAAACAAAAAAATATGTAATAAACACATTAATTAAAATAAGGAGAATACTATTAAAGTTTTAAATAAAATTTTATATAAAAAAATACATAAATATATCTGACAGAAAACATATTATTTAAACGAAATTAAAATCACTTTTATGAAAAAATCTAAAGTGACTACGCCGAAATGGACTTCACGCTGAAACGTCCTATGCCGAAACAGCTCCGCCGAAATGTCCAGCTCCAGAATAATATGTAACATAATAATTAGGATTGGGCTCATTACACAAAAATATATAAGTATTTAAAAATACAAATATTAATTCTTCTTCTTCTTTTGCCTCGCCTTCCTCCCAACTATTTGGGGTCGGCCACCCTTGTCCTACACCTCCACTTTACTCGGTCAATCACATCTCCTTTGCACACACCGACAGCCCTCATGTCATTCTCCAAAGTCTCCAACCATCTCTTTTTTGGTCTTCCTCTTCCTCTTTTCTCTTCAACGTCCATCTTCATAACCACTCTTACTGCATTCCTTTCCTCTCGCCTCATCACATACCCAAACCATCTCAGCTTTTTTCTCTCATCTTGTCCATAATTGGCGCTACGCCAACACTACCTCTCACGCATTCATTCCTTATTCTATCTTCTCTTGTCACTCCACTCAACCATCTAAGCATTCTCATTTCCGCGACACTCATACTTTGTTCTATTCTCTTTTTAACCGCCCAACACTCTGAACCATACAGCATAGTTGGTCTCACTACACTTTTATAAAATTTACCTTTCAGCCTAATTGGAATTATCTTATCACATAACACGCCCGATGCTTCTCTCCATTTCATCCACCCACACTTAATCCTATGTTTTACATCCATGTCAAAGCCCCCGTCCTTTTGAACAAAAGATCCTAAATATTTAAAGCTCTCAACTTCACCTATCACATCACCATCTATTGTCAGTTGTCTCCTCATTCCTTCAACTTCTTGGTCTCTTTGTCCAAAATCATACTCTATATACTCAGTTTTATTTCTACTAATTCTCAATCCCTTTTCTTCGAAGGCTAACCTCCACTTGTTTACCCTATTATTGACAACTTCCAGGTTTTCTCCTACCAGAACTACAAAAAATACAAATATTAATAATACACTAAAAATAATTAGTTTAGTATTCAAAATATATTAATTTTTAATTTTTTTTATTTTTTATTTAAAATATCATATTTAATAATAGGTTCCATTAATTTATAAATTTTCTTATAATTTATTGCCGTTTATAAAAGTTTTTCAAATATAATATCAGACTTGTTTCTAGTTGGGTTATAAATAAATCCTGCAGATGAAAATATACATTCTACAGAGACTGAAGAACATGGACTTGTATTGAATTGAATAAATTTTTTTTTTTTATTAGGGTAATTATCAAGCATATTTTCAACTTTAATTTTTATCATTAAAAAAAGTAACTACTTCTAAATCAATTTTTTTTTGTGGTTTTAATTGGTTTTTGCTGTGGTTAAAAAATAATGAAGTTTTTGTCTACTATTAAAATGTGATAGGTTATTACTAATATCATTGAAACTATTTTCTGTCGCATTTATACATAAGTTAACACAAATAAAAACATATACATATTGTAGGAATTTTGATTTTAAAATAGTAAAATGAATCTTACTTATATATTTTTTATAAGGAATGTTATTTTCCTAAAAATAATTCTGTGATTGAGAGCCAAAACCTGATAAATGCAAAATGACAACTTTACAGGAGAACAAATTTAAAAAAAAATTGACAATTTCCAAATATTAAAAATTCTACCATGTGAATGTTTTTTTTTTTATGGTTTATTTTTGGCTTTCAGTACATATGGATGTTGAGCATGTGTAATATCCATATAATGCAAGCGATATATAATTTTATGTCACAAACTAATCTGTCCATAAACAAAAGATTTAATTTATTATTTATTGTTATAACTTATTTGATATATATATATATATTATTATTAATTGTATATACTTTTTACTATTTAACAACCTATATTGTTTTTATTTTATACTTGTCACATTATTTTTCTGTTTATTTACATTTGTGTATCCAAATAATTGTTGAGCTATTAAAGTTTTATATTAAAAGCTAAATAAACAAAAAAAACTTAGTTGATAATAGAGCTAAAGATATCATTTTTTGACACAATAAAATGTAGAATATAAACATTATAAAAAATGCGATTTTGGAATTATGTATGATATATTATATCATTCATAATTTCAAAATCGCATTTTTGCGCATATTAGGTTTTGACTCTTAACCACAGAATTGTTGATATGATTAATGAAAAATATTATAAAAAACATTTTATTCTAGGAATCTTTTTAATGTATCGAGTTACTATTTTTCATAACATCTGTATAAAATACTTATTTATAATTATTAATAATATCGAAGTACTTAATACTTAATTTTTTCTAGCACTGTATTGTGATTCTAGATATAAGATACTATTGTATCTAAGATACATATTTCAGTTATATATATATATATATATATCAAAGATACTGCTCAACCATGTATATAATAATATGAATACCAAAAATATATTTGTTTTATTTATTATTTCAGATTGAATTACTAATGTCTGAAATAAAAAGTAATACCTTGGTTGATTTAGTGAAGAAGACCATGACATGGTTAATTGATGATAAGGTGTTATTAGGTTATGCAGTGTTTGGCAAAAGAAAATCAATTGGTACAAAGAAAGATTTTATTGCATTACATATCAGTGATGTAGTATTAGGTAAATTATTTTAAAATATATATTCATACAAAACAAGAAGCTAAAATAAATATTTTTGAAATTAATTTATAGATTCTATTATATCAAGACCGGAATATAAAGACAGTGAATGTGATGTCGTAAGAAAAATTAAAGCTCATCTGTCTCAAGCTGCATACCGTGTTTCTAAGCGATAATATTACTCCCAAATGTTCTTTTTATTTAATCAAAAATTATAGTATTAGACACCACATAATATAAACATAGGTATTACTAGGGGAGGGTGAAAATGTTTTATCTCACATAATAATTTTAAGCTCCTTCAGAAATTTTTATCCCCAGCAGAACACTGACTATCCAGACTAATTATTGTCAAAGGTAGTCTGGATAAACAAATTTTCATATAATAAGCTACAGAATGAGAAAGCCCATATTCACCTTCAGTCAAATCATGATCAGTTAATATTCCTCTTCTTCATTATGACTATTTCATCATCTGAAAATATGTGGTATCCTTGATCAATTGTCTTCATAAACAATCATTTGTATTATCTTCATCACAATTCCCTAATTTGTGGATTTGGCTCATACACTAATGAAATATGATTACGATTAACGAGTTATTTAAAAAAATTAATCTTTTTTTTCTTGTCTGGATAATTGGACGTCTGGTAGATTGGTGTTCTGTTGTACAACATTTGATTTTACACCTAGTGACATATTACATATAATTTAATATAACGTACAAATACATTAATTGCTAATTTTTTTAAATTTATGCAATTTGCTTTAGGTCTACTTATAAGTTCTGCTTCATATAAATCTTTTTTTAGGTTATTTATAGAATAAAAGAAATTCTATCAAGTGTACATAATTTTTGTTATTTTTATTTACTTTGTAACTCTGTATGTTATCTCTGTATATTTTCTCTTCTCCTTATGTTCATTATCAATAGATAATTGGAATACATTTTCATGTATATATACTGTATATATGTTTAAGTAGATAAATAAAAAAAATAAACAATTTTCAGCTTTGTTAATACTACATATTGAAAAGGATATTTATAATATTATTGATTTATTGAGTATTTTTGATTAATTTGAATCAAAAAATCAATGTATGTATTCATAATAAAATATACTTTTTTATTATGTTTTATAGTAATTTATTTTTCTTAATGTCTTACATCTTTTTTTTTTAACGATTTAAATTTTTTGTATCATACCTATGATAAATGACAATAATTATTTAAAAAATGTAATATTTTTAATATTTTTGTATTCCTATAAATTAATAGTAGAATTATATGAAGATGAATGTTTATTTTGTTATCCATAATTTATACTTGTACTTCCCTCCCTTCCTCTAACTTGGAGATCTAGTTAAGGTTATGAATATATTATTTATAAATAGTCAAGAGGTAAATCATGAAATTGATTAATTGATTAATTAAAGAATACAATTTTAAATAGAAAAAGAATTCCATAAAAACATTTTAACAAAATAAAAAAAAGTTCATTATTTAACTCTTGACAAAAATATTTTATTAAGATTTTAAAATGATAAAATGTTATGCTTAACCACATGAGTTATTTAAAAAAATGTAGTTTAATAATCCTTATTACCACAAAATAGATAATCAGTAAATTCAAGCTGGACAGCTTTTTATTGTAATGATTTGCTAACATTGCTTTCAAATTCTTACAAATACAAATATGACAATGTTACACAGTACTAGAATTGTACCAACATTTTTATCTTTGGATTATTATAATTATAACTACTTACTAGGTACACCATAAAATATTTATTTTTTATTTTTGTTTTTTACTGATTCAGAGTTTTTCACAATTTTTAGTTTGAACTAAAATATTTTATTAATTGTGTACAGTTATTTATTTAATTAAGGTCAGGATTTAAATTCCTTTATAATATATAAAAAAAAAAAATTGAAAATAAATAAATGTTTAGATTCTAAATGAAGCCAAAATTAATTATATATATTTTATTTTTAGTGTTCAAACTTATAGATAGTATCTAAACCAGCATTAAAAGCAACAATGATGGATATATATTTGGTCTCAGTCTTCCAATCAGGTCTTAAGATTATAGTTGTGCCATTGTTCCTGTGGCCATAATTTTAAACCAATTTACTACTATAAAAAATACATATAATAAAATCAATTAAACTATAATTAATTATTTAATATTAAAATACTAAACCTCTTGTCCATATTCCCAAGTCTTTGGTTTCTATACATTTTGAATCATTATGCTTGACATAATTGTGTATCTTTTTACATGCAAATAACCGTGGCCATTCACTTTCTATAAAAATTTCATTAGTATAGTTGTTTAATTTTTTTATTTGGTGATAAATTAAAATACTTCAAATTTAAAAAAATAAAGGGAAGATGAAATGGTGTTTTTTAATAGTTAAGAGTATCGATCAACTTTAAATGCAAATACATTTTTAAATAATTTGTATTGTGTCAAATATTTTATGTTTAATAAAATTTTCTAATTTTCATGTTTATACTAATAGTTTTTTAAATATGACGTTTTTTTAATTTATAATTGTTCAGAAAACAGTATATAATTTTTTAAACCATTCTGAGTAAATACATTTCTTTTTTTTTAAAAAGAATAAAAATAAATTAAATAATTACTTATAAGTTATCAATTATAACTTATTTTATTTTTTAGTTTTAATTCATATCACTATAATTATCCGCAATTGCCAATCAGCAATGCGATTAAGCTGCATTCAGCATCATTAGCTTCCGGATGGACAACCACCCGAGTCTCAGCAATGAAGCCATGCCCTAATACTGCTGGAACCAACACACTGATATTTTTTATCCAACCACATATTATTCCACCCAATAGCCTAAGCTGTTGTGGGTTGACTAAAAAAAAAAAAAAAAAAAAAACATTTAATAATTGTTATTTGTAAATAAATATTACTATATCATAATAATTTTATATATTGTATATAAGGTATACAAATACAAATATTAATGAGTTTTTTCACTATTTTGTAATATGCCACAATAATACATTTATAAATTTAATAATAAAATACATATTTTATTAAAAAATTGTTCAATAATATCTAAAACATGACTATTATATTTATATAAGTAAAATATATAAAATATTATATAAATTAAATACAAAATATAGTGCCGTTAAAATAAATCAAATAAATGTATTATTACTAATTAATAATGTAATAATAATTGTTAAAAGGCATAGTGAAAGCTAGAGAAAATTGTAGAAAGCATTTGTAGTGATTATATTTAATAAAATTCAATCTAAGGATTGAAAAAAAAATTAATTATTATAGCAAAAATATTATAATAATTAATAAGTATTTATAAGTAAGCAAAGATGACAAATTAAATAATTTTTATTACTTACTCTTACTTATTTAATTGTTTATCTTTATAGATTATCATTTCTAAAATATTTTTTTATATAATCATAACATTTTTGTAATCAATTTATAACTTTCCTATTGAGAAACGAAAAGTATTTGTTGATGTGATCATTATTACAACGAAATTATAAAGTTTGAAACATACTTTATAGGTTTATCGTTGATTTTTTTCTAGAATATGTCTAGTACATTTTGTTTAAGTATATGATTAAAATAAATAAAATCTTCTGTTGGTATGTTTTAATAATGAATTTGACTCTAAATAAAATAATTATGTTACTTACACATTAAATTAAATTGTATATAGTTTAGTTTAATGCCAATTATAGAAATAAATATAATTTTTATAATTTATCATAAGAAACATACTTCCTCTATACAATTTCCTGGCTTTTATACAGACTCCTTCTACACTTATTGCATGTGTTATTTTGGGCTTAATAAAACCATATAGCATAGCACAAAAAGTATACGATACTTCTTTGTATTGAGCACTGAAAAAAATAAAATTTAACTTTAATATATAAACTTACAATACTTATCAAAAAAATTAAGCCTTACTTAAATGTTATAGATTGCATAGTACAATTGACTCTGAAATTATCTATTTTATGAATATTAAAATTTAAATAAATATTATTATCATCTTGAGACCAAACGCATACAGGAATATTTGACTTCTCTATAGTGTTGCATGTTTCACAGTAATTTTGCCATTTTTCAGTTGGTTTGGTAATCAGCTGAAAAAACAATAATTTAGATAATTTAAAAATATTTTATTATTAATTAGAGTAACATAGAAAAAAAATTAATTCCTAATGTATGTTATTACTGATAAAATAAAAAGGGCCAACAAATATTATGTTTAGAATTTCACATATTAAAACATTAATATGTAGTTAGTAGTAAACGGAAAAGCATATATATATAAACTAAAAAAGCGAAAAAAAAACTAGTATGAAACGTCTAGCTTGAATTTTCCTATATTCTAGGACTACGATATTTTAATAGCTGATAATATATTTATTTTGATGTTTTTCATTAAAAAAGTACATGGATACTATTATGGATACCCTTCTTTAATAGGTGACACCCTCGAAGAGTAATGAGGTATAGAAATACATAAACATAGAACAATTAAGATTACAGCAGTTTTACAATGTAGTATAGCAATATTTAAGAATAGGTAAAATAGGATATTTACATAGTAAGAAAAAAATAAATAATAATTTTTTAGTAAGAGAATAATTATTGTTAAAAATCTAGTTGAATAAAATGTTTAATTTAATCGATTATTTCAAAAACTATTCAAATCATTAATTATTTAAAATTAACTTTGTCAAATTTGATAATTATATACGTAGTTAGGTATGCTGTGTAAAATAATGAATTAATAAATAATTTTTAAATGTTATGAACTTTTATTTAAACTATGTCTTCTTCTTTTGCTTCACCTTCCTCTCAACTATTTGGGGTCGGCCACCCTTGTCCTACACCTCCACTTTACTCGGTCAATCACATCTCCTCTGCACACACCGACAGCCCTCATGTCATTCTCCAAAGTCTCCAACCATCTCTTTTTTGGTCTTCCTCTTCCTCTTTTCTCTTCAACGTCCATCTTCATAACCACTCTTACTGCATTCCTTTCCTCTCGCCTCATCACATACCCAAACCATCTCAGCCTTTTTTCTCTCATCTTGTCCATAATTGGCGCTACGCCAACACTACCTCTCACGCATTCATTCCTTATTCTATCTTCTCTTGTCACTCCACTCAACCATCTAAGCATTCTCATTTCCGCGACACTCATACTTTGTTCTATTCTCTTTTTAACCGCCCAACACTCTGAACCATACAGCATAGTTGGTCTCACTACACTTTTATAAAATTTACCTTTCAGCCTAATTGGAATTATCTTATCACATAACACGCCCGATGCTTCTCTCTATTTCATCCACCCACACTTAATCCTATGTTTTACATCCATGTCAAAGCCCCCGTCCTTTTGAACAAAAGATCCTAAATATTTAAAGCTCTCAACTTCACCTATCACATCACCATCTATTGTCAGTTGTCTCCTCATTCCTTCAACTTCTTGGTCTCTTTGTCCAAAATCATACTCTATATACTCAGTTTTATTTCTACTAATTCTCAATCCCTTTTCTTCGAAGGCTAACCTCCACTTATTTACCCTATTATTGACAACTTCCAGGTTTTCTCCTACCAGAACTACAAAAAATACAAATATTAATAATACACTAAAAATAATTAGTTTAGTATTCAAAATATATTAATTTTTAATTTTTTTTATTTTTTATTTAAAATATCATATTTAATAATAGGTTCCATTAATTTATAAATTTTCTTATAATTTATTGCCGTTTATAAAAGTTTTTCAAATATAATATCAGACTTGTTTCTAGTTGGGTTATAAATAAATCCTGCAGATGAAAATATACATTCTACAGAGACTGAAGAACATAGACTTGTATTGAATTGAATAAATTTTTTTTTTTATTAGGGTAATTATCAAGCATATTTTCAACTTTAATTTTTATCATTAAAAAAGTAACTACTTCTAAATCAATTTTTTTTTGTGGTTTTAATTGGTTTTTGCTGTGGTTAAAAAATAATGAAGTTTTTGTCTACTATTAAAATGTGATAGGTTATTACTAATATCATTGAAACTATTTTCTGTCGCATTTATACATAAGTTAACACAAATAAAAACATATACATATTGTAGGAATTTTGATTTTAAAATAGTAAAATGAATCTTACTTATATATTTTTATAAGGAATGTTATTTTCCTAAAATAATTCTGTGATTGAGAGCCAAAACCTGATAAATGCAAAATGACAACTTTACAGGAGAACAAATTTAAAAAAAATTGACAATTTCCAAATATTAAAAATTCTACCATGTGAATGTTTTTTTTTTTATGGTTTATTTTTGGCTTTCAGTACATATGGATGTTGAGCATGTGTAATATCCATATAATGCAAGCGATATATAATTTTATGTCACAAACTAATCTGTCCATAAACAAAAGATTTAATTTATTATTTATTGTTATAACTTATTTGATATATATATATATATATTATTATTAATTGTATATACTTTTTACTATTTAACAACCTATATTGTTTTTATTTTATACTTGTCACATTATTTTTCTGTTTATTTACATTTGTGTATCCAAATAATTGTTGAGCTATTAAAGTTTTATATTAAAAGCTAAATAAACAAAAAAAACTTAGTTGATAATAGAGCTAAAGATATCATTTTTTGACACAATAAAATGTAGAATATAAACATTATAAAAAATGCGATTTTGGAATTATGTATGATATATTATATCATTCATAATTTCAAAATCGCATTTTTGCGCATATTAGGTTTTGACTCTTAACCACAGAATTGTTGATATGATTAATGAAAAATATTATAAAAAACATTTTATTCTAGGAATCTTTTTAATGTATCGAGTTACTATTTTTCATAACATCTGTATAAAATACTTATTTATAATTATTAATAATATCGAAGTACTTAATACTTAATTTTTTCTAGCACTGTATTGTGATTCTAGATATAAGATACTATTGTATCTAAGATACATATTTCAGTTATATATATATATATATATATATATCAAAGATACTGCTCAACCATGTATATAATAATATGAATACCAAAAATATATTTGTTTTATTTATTATTTCAGATTGAATTACTAATGTCTGAAATAAAAAGTAATACCTTGGTTGATTTAGTGAAGAAGACCATGACATGGTTAATTGATGATAAGGTGTTATTAGGTTATGCAGTGTTTGGCAAAAGAAAATCAATTGGTACAAAGAAAGATTTTATTGCATTACATATCAGTGATGTAGTATTAGGTAAATTATTTTAAAATATATATTCATACAAAACAAGAAGCTAAAATAAATCTATATATCTGAACTATATCATCCGCAAACATCATACATCATGGTATTTCACCCTGTATCTCCTTTGAAATCTTATCCATTACCACTGAGAACAGGTAGGGGCTTAGAGCTGACCCCTGGTGCACACCTACTCCTATACTGAAACCTTCTGATACTCCACACCGACTCTTGACACTAGTACTCGACCCTTCATACATATCCTGGATTAAATTAACATACATTTTTGGGACATTTTTCCTCATTAATGCCCACTAGGGTGGTCCTTATATATAGGTGATGAAAAAAAAATTTAATATTCTTTTTCGAGCACCCGTCTATTTTGTTCATTACTATAAGAAAATAATTTAGGTAAAATTTGGTGATGATATCTCACCCCCTTCACGTGCCGCAAAAGGGTTGAAAAATGACTAATGCGGGTTGATTTTCTATTTTTCAAATTTTAACCAAAAACTATAAGACCCACACAAAAATGTATAGAAGTTTAATTATAGAATATTATATTGCCTACAAAAAATGTTCTTACAAAATTTCTCGTAAATTCTTTATTCTCCGAGAATTTGTTAAATAACCACAATTCATATTTATTTGGAAAATTTGATTTTTCTATGGTTATTCTAATATATTTGACGTATGGTTGAAATTACGATAAAGTTCTTTATATAAAAAATGTTTAAAATATAATTTTCTAGAAAAAATGGTATGAGTAAAATTTGCATTAGACCAATAACTTTGTTTTTATAGTAGGATTTATGAAATATTTTATTAAATAACTCTTTTTTACCACCACGAAGAACCAAATACAGCGTTATTATTATTTTATTTTATTGATAAAACAAATGTTACTTTATAATAACGTTTGATAAATCAAACAAATTATTTTATACCTAAATGTTGATTAAATAATCATTTCCTAAAACTATTTTTAAGTTAAGATTAGACAGCACATATCTTTTCGATTATACACCATTGTATGCTGTTGTTGAGTATTAGATTAGATTATTTATTGTGGTTGATTGTCGTATAATTGAAATTATTATGTCACATTAGTGTTCACTATACATTTGTCTTTCTATGCGTGACTAGTAAAACCATGCCTCGTCAAAAAATATTTATTGTTGGTGTTATGAAAAACCAAATACTCGGTAGTAAATTACCATCAAAAAAAGATGTGTTAAGTGTTTTATTTTTTAATATGCGAATGGTAAAATTAACATTAAAAGATAGTATTTCCTTAGTTATTGATGAATGTTTAATCTTTTGGAAAAAAGCCCGAATCCCAACTCGAGATCGTTGTCACTGCTTGAAACAATTAAAAAAACTTTACGAAGAATTACGGAACCTCGAAAAATGTAAAAATAGAAATAGTGAGTTATGTAGGCAAAGAGAACATTCTTTCGAAGACAATTTAAGTGATTTATTTGATATTGCGCATGCATCTGCTTTGAATATAATAAAAATAAATGAAGATAAAGAATTTTTGATTATACAACGACAAAAAGGACGTCCTGGGTGTATGCTTGGTACAGACATAAAATTAGCCGGGATTGAAAAACGAAAACATAATCGTGAAAAAAAATACAACGAAATACTAGATAAAGCGTGTTCATCGAAATCTGAAGAAGGTATGTTAAATTATATTTATTTTATAATTTATTTAAGATAATTAAGAATATATTTTATTGTTTTATTTTTGATTTCAGTTGAATTTAATTCTACATCTTGTTCCGATGAAGTAGAATCAATAACAGAGACTGAAAGTTTAAGCTCTCCGACCCCGTATTTATTGCAAACGAAAAGGGCACGATTAGAAATAACACCTCGACTTTCAGCTGTGCTTGATAAATGTAAGATCAGTGATAGAGATGCTGTACATTTATTAATAGCCTGCGTGGAAGCAACATCTCTAAATCCATTAGATTTTGTCATAAATCGAACTTCAATTCGGCTATCTCGTCAACGTTTATTAAAAAAATTTTAAATTAAAAACGTAACATGGTTCAAAAAATATTGGAAGAAGATAAAGAAGAAGAAAAAGAAGTACAGAAGAAATTTTACCTTAAATCAGATGAAGTTTCTAATTTTGTAAATAATGAGCTACCGACATCATTATTCTCGCCTAAGTCGATGATATTGTTTAAACGATTTGGTTTATCTACTAACTTCTTAAAAATGGATCCATCTGAATGGAACACACAAAATGACTACATTCAAAATCAACTAACAATTAAATCACTTAAGTTGTAAATGATACAACGGAACGTGGGGTAAAGCTAATGGAAGAATTCAATGATAAAATAACAAAAAATGAAGACCAAAAACAATTTTTTATTGAAAGTTAGTAGTTTATTTAAGTAATAAGTATTGAAAGTAAAACTCAGGGCTTGAAATCGATTTCAAAATCGATTTTAAATATCGATAAAAATCGTTAAAATTTTTTAAATAAATCAAAATTAATATCAAAATCGTGAATGCTTGTTAATGATTTTCAAAATTTCTATTAAAATTTAAAAAAGTTAAAATCGATAATTTATATCAAAATTGAAATCATTATATTATCAAATCGATATTAAATAAATTTAAAAAAAAATCAAAAATACACAAGCATACAGACATTAGCTCTATTTATACTTAATATTGTTCAAATTAAACTAAAATCGAAAAAAAGAAAATTATATTTAAAATCGTAATCATAATATAATTAAATCGATATTCTGCATCAATAAAAAAAATCATAAAACCACAAAATCGATATATTATTTTTAAATCGAAATCGGAAAAAATTAATATCCATATGCAAAATTGAAATTAAAATCGAAAAATTTTATTTCGATTTCAAGCCCTGGTAAAACTATAGTTCTTGTATCTAAATAAATAATTAATACTTGAATTGCATTTTAAATGATTTCAGAGAGTACAAGATTATCGTCGTAAATACCCAGGGCATAGCCGAGAAAAATTGAAGAAGCCTTATATCTAATAATTCAATAATTAATTTAATTACTAAGCACTTTTTTTAATATAGTTTTAGGAAATGATTATTTAATCAACATTTAGGTATAAAATAATCTGTTTGATTTATCAAACGTTATTATAAAGTAACATTTGTTTTATCAATAATAATAACGCTGTATTTGGTTCTTCGTGGTGGTAAAAAAGAGTTATTTAATAAAATATTTCATAAATCCTACTATAAAAACAAAGTTATTGGTCTAATGCAAATTTTACTCATACCATTTTTTCTAGAAAATTATATTTTAAACATTTTTTATATAAAGAACTTTATCGTAATTTCAACCATACGTCAAATATATTAGAATAACCATAGAAAAATCAAATTTTCCAAATAAGTATGAAATGGGGTTATTTAACAAATTCTCGGAGAATAAAGAATTTACGAGAAATTTTGTAAGAACATTTTTTGTAGGCAATATAATATTCTATAATTAAACTTCTATACATTTTTGTGTGGGTCTTATAGTTTTTGGTTAAAATTTGAAAAATAGAAAATCAACCCGCATTAGTCATTTTTCAACCCTTTTGCGGCACGTGAAGGGGGTGAGATATCATCACAAAATTTAACCTAAATTATTTTCTTATAGTAATTAACAAAATGGACGGGTGCTCTATAAAAATTTTGAATGCTTAAAAATAAGGACCACCCTAATGCCCACCTTAAAACTTCCCTTGGCACCCTGTCATACGCCTTTTCTAAATCTATAAACACCATGCATAGTTTTTTATTCTTTTCTCTGTACTTCTCTACTAATTGCCCTACACAAAATAATGGCTCCATTGTCAATTTTCCTGGCATAAAACCAAACTGGTTTTCTGATATCGACGTCTCATTTCTTATCCTCTTCTCTACAATCATTTCCCAGATCTTCATACTATGACTCATGAGCTTTATTCCTCTATAGTTCCCACATTCTTGTATGTCTCCTTTTCCTTTAAATATTGGTACAATAAAACTCTTTCTCCAATCTTCTGGCATTTTTCCCTCTATCAGTACATTTTCAGTAAGATTTTTCAACCACCCAATGCTTACATCTCCTAACATTTTCCACACCTCTACAGGTACTCCATCTGGTCCTACCGCTTTTTTCTTTTTCATCGCCCACTAGACCAATCAATCCTTCATTCCATGACATACTCTCTAAAGCTTCTTTTGGATATTCCTCGTTCAGTAATTTCTCAAAATATTCTTTCCATCTTTTTTCACATCCTCATCATTTGTTAAAACTCTCTTATCCTCATTTTTTATACACCAGACATCTTGGAAATCCTTGGATCGCTTTTCTCTCATCTTCGCCAGTCTATAAATTTCTTTTTCTCCTTCCTGTGTTCCTAGCCGCTCATATAACTCATACCTATTAAGCTTCGCTTTGCTTACCGCACTTTTCACTATTTTACATATATTTTTATACTCTAATTTTTATTTAAACTATGTGCAGGTTATAAATATATATTTGAGTATCAATTGCTAGAAATATATAATTTGATTTATTAATTAATTCAGCATATTAAAATTCTCAATTAACATTAGTTGGTATATATAATTGATTACCTTATCAAAATCAATTTGATTTGAAGAAATTGTTTTTAATGATAAATTTATTTTTTCGGGATTAATTTTGTCTTCAACGTTATTTTTATCATTACGATTTTTTATAAAAAAATCATTGTTATTGATTGATTGGTCTGAATGCATTACATCACAATGTTGATTGATTTTAGTCAGTATATCCAAATTGTCTATCATAATTCCATAACAACTCTCATCAATTAATTGTGCCGGTGAATTATTGGCAGTGACCTATAATGTAAAGGGTCAGTGAAAAAAATAAAATTAAAAATAATATTTATAAATACTTCTGAGTCCATCATGTTTTGATCCAAGTAATCGATATATCTTTGATCAATTTCTTGCAAGCCCACCGTAATTTTGTCAGCCATATCAGTAAGAATTGTTATGAAATATGCGGTGGAAATGTTTTTCCTACCTCGATCTCCAGTTATACTGCTGCTGTACTTCCAGAGTTAGAACTCACGTGAATAATTCTGAGTTATAAAAGCATATTTTTTTAAAAAAAAAAAAACATTATTTTTATTCAATTGTTATTTATTGATGAATTATTTTTTTAAAGTTATATATTTTAATCAATTTTTGACGAATGTGTGAATAGCATGGTTAACTAAAATAAAATATAGTGTTTGGAAAGTTTATGATAAATACCTATTTTAACGCTATTAAAATCATGATTACCAAATATTTTTCGGTTGGAGTATACTTGATTGTTTAATAATTTTCACGTGATAATTATTTGAGCTTTAATTTTTATTTTTTAAATACTATGTCATTAAAGTAGAAAATTTAACTGAATATTATATACCAGTACTGGTTTCTCAATTGAAATATTTCCATAAACATTTGTAATAAAATATTTTGCTATAAATATGAAGAAATTAAATGTGTTCTCATATTAGTGTGTATAAAAAAAAGGAAAAATAATGACGGTAATTTTTTTTTTACGAAAAAATGCTTTATAATCATGAATTTAAACAATAAGTGGGCACCAATAATATTTTTTTAATTGTCTATAAAAAATGTTCATAAAAATTCAACTGATGTAATAGGCATAAATTATGGGTTAGATATTGAGACTCTTAAAACTAGTCCCGTGACCATTTTATGTAGGTGGGTTAATAAAAACAAATTGTTAGTACTAGAGTTATAATTAGAGGCCGAATTAAATTTTTTTTTTTTTTTTTGATTCTATTAAGTCGGGCTTCAAAATCTTTACAAATCATGAAACGTGTACCTAAATTAATGGTAAAAATATAATAATATAATATACTATTTTTGTATATTTAAGAATATTTCGTATAATAAAGAATAATAATGATGAGGTATACCTATCGATTAATTTTATACATTTTCGATATTTTATGTTGCAGTAGCATAAATATAAAAAACGATAAATTCGATTATAGTGATATTGAATTATGAAATACATATGCATCAAAAGTTCTGAATGGAAATGTGAAGTAAAAACTATATATATATAATTTGAAATGATTTGCAGATTTGTGACTCAAATTGGTGTCGAAAATTTTTTCGGAACGTTTAAAAATATTTTAACAGACCAATATGATTATCAGATTAATATGACATCAAAGCATATAGAACAAAATATTGTTGTCTATAGTTTTAAAAACTATAGACAACAATATTTTAACAATATTTTAATTTTTCTTTTAACAGTCATTTTAAGAATAATTTATCGGAATTCGGTGTCTACATGTTTTTATCAGTTGTCCTATATTTGTAAGTATTGTAATATTAAAGTAGGACGTTTAAAACGATTTAATTTTATACAACATTTAGGTGATTTATGTTTTTTTAAATAAATCAAATAAAATAAGAACTAGTATCTAGTGCATGTTATAGGGTTTTTAAGTGCCTAAGTGCATGCATATTTAGTGCTTTTTTAGATCTACAAGTCCCCTGCCCAACTTATACATGTTAAAGTTATTGGAATAATTGATACATCATAATAAAATCTATTTATATTTAATAATCATATGAAAGGTACCAATAGACGATGGACAACAAGTATGTAAAGATTCTCTATACAGCTACTTCACGGTTATACCTGTATTCTGTACTAAAAACAACAGAGCAAAAATATTCGATTATTGATTGGCTCGAAAGGCTTATTTTTACCTATATTATTATCGAGTATTGCGTACGTTGTTATACTTCTCTCGGACAATTTAAGAGATCCGGGTGCATGCGGATATACCTAACGTGTAAATGAATCGGCAGTTTAAACGAAAAAATGAGTTGAACACTGAGTGACGACAAAACGGCAAGTACCTACCTGTTTCACCGTGATATTATTGCCTTTGATAGAAACCGCAATAATATATTTATTTTTTTTTTCACGTACCTATGGGTGTACAAATCATTTGTGACTCAACTCACTCGTCGTTGTCTTCGTATTATCTTACGATAATAATGGCCCGTACACCATATTTCACATCACTTGAAGCACAGACGGGTCGTTGTTGGAATAGAGAAATCCTCGTTTGTCTCGTCACTTGAAAGCAATCCACCTGGCGAGCATTCACATGCGTACCTATACAAAAAATGGTCAAACGGAAATGTTGGAAAGTCTTGTACACGGCTAACTGCGAGGGGCACATCTGTTACGAAACAGGTTTACTGTTGTTACAACGCGTCCATTGTGATGAGCTGATGAATGGTCGTTGGCCACGTAGCTGGAAGCATGGAAGAGTAAGTATACACTGAGATTATGAACGCTTTTTGAAATTCGATCAGCTATAACCCACCTTAAGGCGCGTTTGCACGAGCCACTCTCTATGACAATGATTATGGATGAATCATTCAAAATTAATAGAAACACGGTTCATCTTAGATTAATATTTTAATTATTTAGTACAAACATTTTAATTGGAACATAGGTTACATAGTACATAGGTGATCATTTCTTATAATTACAAGCAGGCCCCCTTACATTTGTTTGACCAAATTGTACATATTACTTATACATGCTTTAGTATAATAATATTCAAATTTGCAATTGCGAATGAGATTATAATAAAATACTTTTATATGGACTACATAATATTAGTTTGTATTTATCTACGAACACTTTAAATATATACCAATTATCAATTATGTGGTATAATTCAGAACTTTCACAATTCGATAATTTTTTACTTCGAATCGTTTTTCCGCTTTATCAAATTGTATTTTCTATTTGGTCTATTAGAAAACAAAAATTAGAATAAGTCTGATCCGGCCCATAAACTATTACAGTCCGAAATTCGTTTGTTTGGATTGGCGGCCCGGTCTCTGTCCAATCTAAGAAAATATTTTGAATTTTCATTCCGGCCCGATCTAAGATGCTAAAGTTTAGCAATCGGTTCTGTCCATTGTTAATATTTCAGTCCTGTCCAGTCACTAAAATTACGGATCGTATAGCTATTTGAATTGTAACAAAATATGTTTTGATATGGATGAATAATGGACGTTTTTTAATACTTTTTGATAATTGAGTGATATGATGAGGTCTTACCTTCTAGTACAGCAATCAGTGGCAGCTCCTGAGGTTCGCATAAGATGGTGCACAATTAACTTGTTAGATACCTATACTTATATCAACAATTATTAATTTTCTTATAGATACAGGTACATTTAATTTTTATGTTCTATAATATCTTCGTCACGGTAAAATAAAAATAAATTAGAAAAAAAAAACTTATTATGTATGAAATAAAAACACAATATTTTTATATTCGCTATTGACGTGATTCGTAAAACGATAAAAATAAGTCCGGTGCTCACATTGGTTGTACTCCAAATTACCATATATAACCTAACAGACATGTCTAAGCGTGCAATTAATTTTTATACGGCCACCCGGAGCACAACGAATGTGCTCCATTAATTATTTATTCGTTAATAGATTTCCTTCTCAACACGAAAAGCTGCAAAAACTTTTTTTTTTTAATAAATATTTTTGTTAATTATAGAATATGTGAGTAATAATCAATTATAATTTACTACAGGAATATAATAATTTTGTATATAATTGTTTTAGGTGGTTCATGTGCTCTTGTGCACCATAGCAAGAGCCGCCACTGATAGTAATGAGAAATATTTTTTACTGATGAACAAGTAAGGAGTAATTTGTTGACACGATATATAAAGTAAGTTGTTAAAAAAAAAAAAAAAATACAACACTTTGTGGACTAATAATATAACAAGAATTCAATACACTTCATAATCGTATATTATGCCTAATTATAATCAAGTAAATTAACAATATTATTACAGTAGCATAAATAAAATGAGAATCAATGTATTTATGTACAGAGTTTAGTTTTAACCTATATAAATGCTTACATATTTAGTGTCTAATAGGTATGGTTATAAAACTAAATAAAAAAAAAAACATATATATATTTTATTACATAACATAAAATAAGTACTTTATATAAGATGGAATTTTTCATAAAAAACCAGATACAATTTTTTTATCAAACTTCATTAAAAAAAAAAAAAATGGTTTTGGATATTATTATAAAATAAGACACAGACAGGAAGAAAATTGGTTTTATAGATATAAATAAAATCACTATATCCTATCTATTTAAGTAAATAGTTGTTTATTAAATTTTTTAAATATAGGATACATTCAATAATAATAATAATAATAAAAAAATATTCACTTATAAAAAAATAATGTTTAAAATAAAAACAAAAACTTAACAAAAATTTAGGCATCTTGAATTGGTTTTATTGTATTTAAGTAATTTTTTTACTTAAATACTTATTATTTAAAAATTAAAATTAAACCATAAAGGGGACGTTGAAAATATTATTTGTTTTGTTAGTGATTCTGCAAACGATCAATGGCATAGATAAGAAGGTGGGAGTGGGGAGTTTAGGGGTTTAATCCCCCCACCGTTAGAAACCCAGATAATAAATAGGTAATAAAAATTATTATTACGTAAGTATATCAACCCCCATAAATAATCTTTAAACAAGATCTGCTATCAAAAATATGATGTAGTTGGTGTAATAGTTTTTTAAAAATATAAAACCAAATAATTTGTAACCAAATAACAATTTTAAGGTAATTTAACATATTAAGTATACAACATTATTGCAGAAATACAATGAAAAATACATAACAGATTATCATAAGGCAATAAAATACCATCACCAAATTTTGGCTTACAAAAAATTACGAATTGTGAACAAATGACAACAAATTATTCGTTATAACATTTGTAAATATTTGTTGACAGTTAATGATGTTTTTTCACTTATTAATGTTTATAATCAATTAATGGTTAACAATAAATACAACTCTGATTCTGGGGGACTTAAAAATATATAAATATTTTACAGGGAATAAAAATTTAACAGTATTTTTACACATTCATTTTTAAGATCAATGGACCTTATAATTTAATGAAAAGACCTCTTGGGTGTAAATACAGATAACATATTTATAATATTAATATTAACATAATAGTTGGCATAAAGATTATAAATATATATTATTTTGTTTGACTTTTTGTGATGAGGAAAGGTAGAAGTGTTTATTAAATTATAGTTAAGCTATTTTAAATATAATTAATCATAGTAGTAAAAATTATTTTAATGAAATTATTTTTGAGCTTTAAAGACAAAATCATAACTTTACTAAATACTTTGCATAAACACACAATACATAAATCTAGAAACTTAGTCTTTTATATACCATACAATATTTGAAATACTCTTAATGAATGTTTTCAACTGTTAACTTCAATTATTAGAATAAAAAAAAAAACTTCAAAAATATGAGATTGATAACTTAAATATTACATATACTTAATAAAATACAATATGACAGTGATTCTAATTGTATTTAAAGTCAGATTAACCACAAAACTAAATATAAATAATATAGTTGTGATGTGATCATGAAATGTAGTGTTTAATATTTAGTTGAAATTACTTTGAAATCTTCAGAAAAAAACTATTTGGTGTGTAATATAATTTCTTGAATCATAATGAAACATTTTTTTAGTGTCATACTTAAGGTCATTTTAATCAGAATATGTCGGTATTTATAAACTTAAAACAAATTTAATTAGATGTAAACTTTCAAGAAAAATGAATTTAACAATGTGTCACTGAACATTAACATTTTTCTTTCTAAATTATTATAATTTTGTAAACTTTCACGAGATAATCTAATTTGTAAACTAAAAATAAAATAATGTGCAGTTGTATTACTTTACTAAAGAGATATTATTTGATTTATATTTTATTATGAACTTAAATTTTTAATATTAAACATAAAAATTAAATAACAACGTTTAAAAATTACCTTAAAAAGACATTTTTTTTTTTTTTATACTAATGTACATATTGTTATAATTTAATATTTTAATAATATTATTAGTTATTAAAAGTATGTTACTCAAATTAAGCTTACTGTTTTATAATCATGTGATTTTTAAGTAAAATAATTAATTATGATACTTAATTGAAAATTGAGTAGTCATTCTTATGTTTGGACTTTTTTTCAAATTATAATGAATAACTATTAAAGATTGGTAAAAATAATCTAACTGTTACAATAAAAATAAAATAATTATACACCTTTAAATATAAAATATTATTACCGAATAAGACATGTTACACAAAGTTTGGAAGGACCAATACAGTCATCATGGCAAAATGCCCCACATTTCTTGCATACTACCATAGCATTCAGACTACAAGAACAATCATTTGCTGGTTGCGACTGTGCAAATGTAGATACTTGTATGCCAACACTTGCTGGTCGTCCACCATTTATGATTGGTGGTATTTTATTATTTGTAGGAGGAGCACTGGACGATCGACGTATACCTGTTATTCCGCCTGATCTTTGGACCAATAAATATTGTCCCATTTGTTTTTCAGTGAGTGGTTGTTGCTGTAAAATAATAAAAAAAAAAAAATGTAGCATTTACATAGTACAATCTGCAGTGTAATTAGTATAATTTAATTGTTTTTATTGGAGAATTCCTGATAAGAAACACAATAATTTTTTTTATGTCAATATTGTTTTAGAATTTTAAAACATTATAGATTTTTCATTGATTGAAATACTATTATTAGCACATTGTAATAGTTGTTTAATAAAAAATTATCTTACATCAGGGGAAAATGTAGGTGCAACTGACATTGGAACTGGAATGCCACGAGAAGATGTAATTACATGTCTAACAACCATAGGTTGTGAATTATTGGGGATATTAATGTTTCGTCCAGGCTTTACAACAGGTCCATTTCGTATACTAAAATTGAATTATAAAATTAACAATCAATAGTAAGAATCAGATAAATTTTATTTTTCATTTACCTAGGACTTTTGCCCATGAACACTGATGGAGGTGGCTTTAGTTGACACCTGAGTTGATTTCGATTAGGACTATTTTGAATTACAGCTTGGCATATTTGGTAACTTCTTTCTAAATTAATAGCACCTGGTGGTTGCTTTGATGATGTTCTACTACTAGTTCTACTTGTTCCACAACTACTTGTGTTTACCTTAAAAATAAAACAAAACCAAAATATTTGTAGGATCATTAAATTTGTTATTCTTTAACTAAAAGATGAAAAATAGTCTATTCTTACTTGTGATTTGATTGATGACACAAATGTATTGTGAGCTGGACGATCAGAAGGGACTGAAGAAATATTAGATATTGTGTTTATGAATGAAAAATCATTTGAACTATTTGTTTCTAAAGGTGACTGAAGCAATGGAGACATAGAAAGAGGTGGTGTACTAGGCAACGGTGAACTGTTAGAAGAAGTTATAACAAGAGGTTGAATCACACTAGGCATTTGAACAACCACAGGCGGGGAAACAATTTTGGGAAGTTCCTGTACAATGTTCATATTCATGTTGTCATCTGGCTCATTTGAAGACATTTGATTATTTTCTGGGTTTACATCATCCATTTTTGGAGTAAGAGTAACTGAAAACATATTTTTCACATAAATACATATTTTATTTATTAACTCTCAAATAGGTATGTAATCAAATAAAATACCTTCTAATTCTAATTGGACCTCACTTTCAGTGGGTTCTTTTGCTTTTGAAGTAGAAACACAATCATATTCTGGTATTAATGTATCCAAATCATCATTCATTAATGACGACCAATTTCTTATTACTGAAGATGTATCATCCAAATTAACATCACGGATAATTTTATCGGTTTCATTTAATATTTCACTACAAGGCAGATTATCAATTTCAATTTCTTCATTCTGTAAAAAAATCAATGCATACAACATTAAAATTATATAATTTATTATTTACTTTAAAGGATTTTAGAAAAAAATGTATGAAATGGTTACAACACTGATATAATATAAAAACATTAATTTAAAAATAAGTTTTTTAAAATAAGATAAATCTGAATAAAATTAACTTAGCAAAATAATAATATAATTTAACTTTTTTTTTTTCCGTTTTTGAATCGACTTGCTCGAACTGCTTTCGCATTGCTTCCGTGACATATAATTTAACTTAGAATGTTATTGTATTATGAAAATTGAATATTAAGAAAATTAAAACAATATATTTTGAGATAAAAATCCTTTTTAAGCTTTATTCTGTAATTTAATATTTTAGTAATAGAAATTGTGCATATAAGTGTGAAAATATTTTTGTTAAACAATTAATTGTAGTACACATGATAATAATTTTTCATGATCTTTTAACATTCAATACTTTTACATTAAGTATAAAAAAGGTGTGGTACTCAAAAATGTATGAATTTTATTTAGTTGCCAATAGATAAACCATAATATTAAAAAATAAATATGAAATATTGAGATACTCACAATTGGTAAAATAACATCCTCTATTAATGGTGTAACTGTATAATCTGTCGTAGAATCAACAGAATCCCATGGTAATTCTAATTTTACATCCTCAGATTTAACATCATCTGATGAAGAACATGTTAATGTTGCATTTATTGCCGCATTTAATTTAGTATTTTTTGTTGTGATCGTATTTTTAGTTGTAGCTATATTTTTTGTAGTAGTAGTATTTTTTGTAGTAGTAGTATTTTTTGTGGTAGTAGTACTTTTTGTTATAGCTGTATTCTTTTTTGTAATTGCATTTATAGTTGTAGCTGCATTTGTTGTTGTTGCTGCATTTGTTGTAGCTGTACTTATTGTTTTGGTTGCATTTACTGATTTGGTTGCACTTGTTATAGTTGCTGTTGCACTTATTGTTTTTTTCGATGAATTTATTGTTTTTGTAGTATTTATTGTCTTAGTATTTATCGATTTATTAGCATTAGTTGCCTTTGCAGCATTTGATGACACTTTTCTTGTAATGGGTGATGTATGCACTGGAGCAGTAATTGTTTCAGTTCTTTTATTTTTAGAATTACTACAGTCCGAAATATTTGAATTTGCAGTGCTTGATAATCTACTTTCACCCCAAACCGGTTCAAAATACTTAAGCTGAAACAAAAATGCATTTTTTATATTAATTAAAAGTTTTATAAATAAATATTTTAACAAAAAAATTATGTCATAATATTTTGATAATATAAATCAAAATTTCAGTACTAAGAAAATATAATGAAATTTAAAAGTGTTTTAATACATATTGATCATTAGCCCTTTCAGACCCAGTGTTCTTCATAAGAGACACAATATTATTTTATGTATTACAATTGTGACAATGTATTGAAGTTATTTATTTATTGAAATTATAGGAAAAGTACCATAGAATCTGAAATAGTTTTATAAAAGGTATTTTGAATTCTCAGAAATAAAAACATATGGTTATATGGTTATTCATTATTATTTTGTCATTCTTAATTTCTTGAAAATAGAATGTAAAGGTATAAATGTTCATAGATTAATAACTGATAATAATAAATGATTTTTTTTCCTTTTTGTTCGTTTCACTGATTTTCACTGTAATCTGATTAATAATACTAATTTAATCGTATATTTTGTATGTGTCACTTAAAGTGAACATTGGGATGCCATGTTCATAATTGACACTTAATGTTATTGTTATTATTATATGCCCCCGACATCTACCTATTAGTTACTGTCTAGTACCTTTTATACAAATTTACATTATTATTTATTATAAACACTGATATTTATAGGCTAGGACCACCGAAATCTCAAAATATGACACAGTTGGAGAGCCAAACAGGATTATTATATTATTACTTATAATTACATAAAACATACAAATTGTTAATGAATTTTTAAATAAAATTAATGTACTAGATGTAATTAATTGGTTGAATAAGTCCATAAGCTAAATAAAGCTTGAAGTCAAAATGTTTCATAAAAGTTGGATTTAATTTAATTTTGGATCAACTTGTTGAAATAAAACGTTTAAAAATGTTTGGATTGCATCAAAATAATTATAATGAACTTGTAGAATCAATTTTGAATGTGAAAATTTATTAGAAAGAAGATGACAAGTAACATAAAAAAACAAAAAACATTAAAAAGAATTTTGGAAGAATATTTAAAAATTAATTTTATTCTAATATTTAACTATATATATATATAATAAAAAATAGTATAATGCAAAATGTAAAATGCATTGCTATTTGTGAACAAAGTATTACCTAATAAAATTAATAACTTACTTTAAATGGATCTAGTTTGCTTTTTTCGCGATCAATATCCATTTTCATTTTTTGTTGATTTTCAGGAGTAAATTCTCCTTCAGATAGTCTATGAGTCCACTCAAGACAAGCTTGAGCAAAAAACTCATTATTTAAAACAGATGAGTTAAGTAATGGCCTAAAAAAAATATATAACCGTTTTTATAGTAAAAATTATAAAATAAAATATTTGTTGTGCACACCTGAAATCAGATTGTGTCTCACTTAAACTTTCTCGATCAACTTGTGGTAACAGTTGAATAAGTTTATGTTGATACAGCCGAGGAAGCATGGAAAAAGTTTGTTTATTTAAAAGGGACCTTAAATTAATTTGTGCAAGAACAGAATCTGGTGTTTCTAAATCAACACAGCCTTCAGCCTTTGCTTGTTGTAATTGAGCAGCAGCTGATAATCGTTTAGAACCTGGACGTTTACGTGGTTTTACTAAACTGAATCCTGGAATTGAAGATAATACTTCTATCATTGTAGGTACTCTAGATTCTCCTTCATCAGCTGAAAATATTATTAAATAATATAATAAAAATGATATAGTTATAGATTATTTAGATTTTAAATCAGTATAGATTAAAAAAGATAAGAAATATTTGTAAATTTTACTTATTAATACATTTTTTTAAATCAAAAAAACTTTAAGTTTAACAACCACATTTAGGTAAATTTTATTAAATTAAAAAAATATTTAAAAAACCCATCTAATACCTAGTAATTATAACAAAACACTATTAATATTAAGATTAAAAAATAATATTATTTATCGATAAGAATTTGATAATATTATGTTGAAAATTAGTATTTTTACTGAAATTATATTTAATAGACATATAATACAAGGATTTATGATAATTACTGTTTATTTGATTTGAGGGGTGTATAATTCTAGGAAGAGGTGCTACATTTCCAGCAGCAATTGTTGTATTTTTGCGTCTTCGCTTAGCCTGTTGACGTAAAGCATGTTTCATAACTGTTTTGGAACTTGAATTTTTTACACTAGCTCCCCTAGTTATTTTTGAAATACTCCAAGCATTTTCATTTTCATTGGTTATTTTATCATTTGCTGAAATACATTTTTTTTAATTATATTCTGAGTAAACTACTAAAACACTATCATATATTTATGATATTATTCAAATATTTTTATTTCATACCTTTCAGTTTTTGAAGTTTAACAGGAGTTAATGATGTATTGGAATTACCAGATGAAACCAATGTCCTTTTTCTGTCTTCCATTTTATTTATTTCATATTCTATCATAAAACCTGAAATAAATAAACATAAATTAAATTAAATAAACAAAACTAATAATCAAAAAAAAGGTACATAAACATTGATAGTTAAATAATTTTTTTTTTCTTTTTGAAAAAAGTATCAAAAATTGTTTTACTTTTAAAATCAGCCAAATGAAAATAACTATCATAAAAATATTTATAAAAATATAAAACAAATATTGTTATATCTAATACATATGAAATTATGCAATAAAAAGAAAATAGTACTTATTTTATCAACCCAAATAAAATTTATAATGGTATATAAACATATGATTATAATGAAAATCAATGAAATACAATAATGATTCACTTTTAATGTATAGTAAAAAACATAATACATAGTGAAGAATGTACAACTGTTAATAGGCAATTCATTAGTAATGAATCAATAAAAAAAATTAATTATAACTTATTTAAGATTTTATTGCATTGAATTTCATAAATTGCTATCCTTGAAAATATTAATAATAGATTCATGAAAAAAAAAACTATAGTGACTACTAAAACAAGAGGTTAAATAAATATCATGTTTTAAAGTTAAATGTTTCATAATTGAGGCTGAAAATGAACCGTAATTAAATACGTTTAACACGTTTCATTAAATAACCGTAAAATCATACTGAAAATTTACTTAGTTATTTACTATATTAATTAAAATAACTATTTTATATTTTTTATAATTTCAAAAAATTACTTAAAAATAAAAATGTGTTTGCTACGCTATAATGGGTATATGATATTAGATGATAAAATGATATCCGTCAGTTTTGGTCTATTGAATAATTTAATTCTAGCGTTTGTCCCTAATATAAATTAATACTTCAAGTAGTCACCATAGTTGAACATGAAACAATAAATGAATGGTTTTATAGCATGACTAACAATAATTAAATGTCATATTTACATAATTTTATACAAACATCCAACAACCAAGACACTAACTCCAGTACAGACTATTTTGTTATTTTTTTTACAATAAATCAAATGGATACTACAAGAAAATAAGAATAGTTATTTTATGATTTTGACTAAAAATAACAATGTTGATAATTTAATAAATTTTTATGAAATAAAAGAGACCAATAAAATTACCTAATAAATATAATAAACAATACAACAGTTTAAAATAAAAAAAAAAAGAAAGCTAAAAACATAATTGATAATAAAATTTAAATCCAGTAAACGAATTGTAAGTACTATAAGTAAATTGCAAAGATCTGTTAATCTATTTCTTTGCATACGTTTAATATTATATAAAATTTACTAAAATTAGATAAATCTGAATGTGAATTTTAAGTTTGTGTAGGTTATAGATTTGTATTTCAAAGAAACACCTGTTATTATTATTTTTTTTTTTTTATATAATATACAAAGTCTGATTTAATATACTGAATCAATGTTCATATAGATAAATATATCAGTATTTACTTTTAACATCAACCAACAGTTTGAATGATAACATCTAGTAACAAACAAATGTAGATAATATAATGCTTATAATACAAATTAAGTGCCAAAATAATCACTACGTAAAATGTAATATAAGCAAAAGTTATTGTTTTCAAAGACACATATAAAAAGCAATTTAATTGGATCAGGCCACAGATTGAAATATCAATAAATAATCCATGACGTAACCGAAGTAACGCGACGATCGAACAGCGCACAAGCAGTTGGGATCGTCTGGACACCGACGGTCGGGTAGACCAAATCTAATCCTAACGCTCGTCTAGAAATGTTGAAAAATAAAATCGACGCAGCCGATAAGTTGCGATTGCGAATACCGGTAACGGTAACGTAAGAAAGGGCAACCGTCGTCCAATGGCGATGGCACGCGGACGTTCGCAACTAACCGTAAGTCAAGGTGTGCGGAATACAAGTCCGTTCTGTTCTGCGGCTCTACGCGCGGCACGTCGTGGACACCGATGACCACGGGCGACGGACAGCGTCTGGTGGCGGACGGGCCGAGCGCCTAGCGGACGGCAGGCAGTGGTGGCGGTGGCACGTCTGGCCGGACAGCAAGCGGACAGCAACAACACGCGTCGCCGCGGGCGCGTTCACGCATTCCGTCGTCGCTAACAGTTGGCCGCCGATAACGGGACGCGAGACGCGCATAACAACAGTCCGGACGCGGCACGCGTCGTCGCCACTTATTACTATCACTGTCCGCGAGCGCAACGACAATGGAAAACTGTTAACGCGTTCGGCCGGGCGTCGCACAGGTGCTGGCTGTACGCGGATTCCGCTAGACTGTGGTCAGTTGTTGCGGTTGTTGTCGCTCATTCGCTGCGTTCGCTCATAGGGTTCGCGGGCACAGAGCACCGGTGGCGGTGTGCGGTACGCGGTCGTAATCCGGTACGTGTCACGCGTCGTGTGTTCCGTTCGACGTGAAACGTTACTTTACATGTTCGACGGGTACAGGCACAGCGATACGAGCGCATCGACAGCGTTCGACGACGACGACCAACGAATATGATAAAACGAGTGATTGACAACAACAATAATAATAATAATAGTGTACGAGCGCTGTACGTGCGTGTTTGCGTGTGCGTGCGTGCGCGCGCCCGTGCAGTGTTGGTTGGTTTTCCTCTTTTTTTTTTTCTTTTAATTTTTTCTCCAATATTAATATCTACGGCAGTTATCAGCGGTGCAAACCAGTAGTAGTGGTTACTGTACAACGGCGGCGGTGGGAGTTACGACGGCGAACGTCGACGGATAGGACTCGGATCGTGGGCACGGGAAGGGGACGTAATCTGCCGTCGGTGCGCGCGTACGTTGTACACGCGTTGCGAAATTCTGCCGCTCGGTAGCGCTACGCGTAACGACCGCATTACGTTACATCGCAGCGGTTCGCCTTTTTTTCCCCATGCGGCGGCGACGGCGACGGCGACACCGCAGTACAATATTATTTTACACCGACCGGGCCCCCCTCCCCCTCGCCCGTCTACGGCCGCGTAGCACTTGCAGTGTTGCGAGCCACGACGACTGAAGCGATTGGCGCGGCGACCGGAGTGCGATTTTTCTCTCCTCTCCCGTCTCCCCATTCCGCCATTCACTTCCCGTTCGTCTCCCGCCGTCGCCACGGCGACTACTGTGTCGTCGCAGTCGTACGATACGCGAATCCTTCGGCTCGGGCTTTTGTTCGGTTTTATTACTATTTTTTTATTACTCTGTTTTATCCCGTACCCCTTTCCCGTCCGTCCACGACCCATCGCTAGACGGCGCGCACGCACCCGCGGCGAAAACCTTCCCTTCGCCGCCGCCGCCTCATTACCGCCGCGGGCCGCAAAGGATTATTACGATGAACGTTCCGGCTCGGGAGATTTTACGATGTTCCGAAGGACGGGTGGATTACACGTGAATGGGAAATGGAAAGGAATAAAGAATGAAAGACAAAATTATTTCAAGCTGGACGACGATTCGACACTAATACAATCGTCCACGCAAACACGACGAGAATTTTTGTTATTTATAACGACGCGATATCTGACGTCCGTTTCCCTCGACCTTTTTTGCCAGTCGTCTCGTCGTGTATCGATATTGTATTTATAATATTTTTGTCGTGCCGTTTTCTAGAATATCACTTTTACGCACAATAAGTCACGTATTCGCAGTGGCGATCAAACAAGAGTGAAGGGATAACTGGGATATAATCCCCCGTAATCTTTTTTTTGTTTTACATTATTTTGTATAATTTACTGTATGCAGGTAATTTTCGTTTAAAAAAAATCTGGTAAAACTATACGCACATTTTGATATCAATTTTTTTTTTTGTGATTATTAAAACAATTAACTGTCAAACATAGAGTAATTACTCTATGCTATCAACTTATAGCTGTAGCTGTTTTTACTCGGAAAATATATTTCTTTTTTTATTATAATACTTTCTATTATTGAAATTGTCGGTAACTAAAAGCTGTTACCGATGTACGTTATAATGATAATACCTTGAATGTTTAATTCTAATTAAATTCTAAAATTCTTTTCATTTTAAATGTGTAACGTGTACAGTATACAGACTGTATTCACAGAATATTCTGTGCTATTTTTATCATTTAAATTTTTTGTTCATCTGTTGTCGTTAAATTATTAATTTTTATTTTTTTATTTTATATTTGTGTTTATTACTTCTAAATCTAAAATAACGAACTACTATGCTGTTGCAAACAGCAACAGCACTATAACTAACCATATTTTATACATAAACAAATTTTTACAGTTCGTACTACTAAAATTAGTGAAATTGTTTAATTAAGTAATCTTATGTCCTTAAATTTTAACTTATTTTTTCAATGATCAAAGTTCATGTTGAAAAATCAGCCTTATCCCTCCAACCACAAAATCATTTGACCGCCACTGCGTATTCGTACTAAGTTGGTACATCGCGGTGGTTCTATACAAAAAATCTGTCGAACGTTTTATGACGAACCGGTCTAATAATACATCGCAATAGACCCGTATAAAATGACGAATACCTATTGTGTTTTAACGTATTTCCACTCGACCCGTCGATCGATCGCTAGCAGTTTGTATGCTGGGCGAACGTGCTGTTTATCCGTACGCGACACTCCTTATTATGACGAGGAGGGATGGCTTGTATACATATACACACGTCTGTCCACGTTACATCATATCGCGACAGAATATTATACGTGACGGATGAACGTCTCCGATGAGTTTCCATTGGTGTATATTGTAATGTATACCAATCCGTTGGTTTATACCCGTATTGTCTGGTGTCTGCGGTATAATATTAGTACTTATGGAAATCTTGGATTTTGCTGTAATCCGATGAAAAATACAGACGCAAAGCGAAATAATGATGTACATAATATATTTTGTATTAAAGTATTTATTACTTTATAACAGTGTTGTAATGAATACTTTTAAAAAGTATTTTAAATACTGCTCAAATCATTTTGGTTCTATTTTGTATGTTTGAAATTAACGAAACAAAGACGCATAGTATATTATAATATTTTCACTAAAAGTATATATACATATATATTATTTATTAAATAGATATACATATAAATTTAGTATATAATATTTTTTAAATAATTGCTTGTTACACTTCAAAAACATGATATGTTCGAGCATTGAATTCAGTGAAGAGCTATTTTAATTTTATATGTATTAATATTTATTTATACTAAAAATTAGTAAACAATATTTAAACAGAACCCACTAAGAAGTTATTCTTACTTTTTTAATTATTGATAAAATATTTAAACTCTCGAGATGTTTGGTTAGTGATGTTCCCAAATATTGATGAATTTTAATATTTTAAACGTTTTCATAGTTTTTATCAGAAATTTGAAACCAAAACTGAAAAAATGTAGAAGAACCTTCTACTTTATTTTCAACAGTGTATACCTCAAATGTATTATGATTATTTTCTTTGCAGAAACTCCTTAACAATATCGAGACATGCCGTTTTTAAGTAGCCTACAGCCAATTGTTTTAGTAGAAATCGTAATTCGTAACTGATATCAACGAATACATCAATAATATTGTTATTGAATACCCATTTTCAGATAAAAAAAACTGTTTTTAGAAGCTCTAAATTCTTATATCATTATATTTGTGATAGAAATGCGTGAGAACGGACGAGTTTAGGTCGCCGCCTATTAACGTTCTATCGATGTTTCGAGTGGGCCACAATTACATTTTTTTGTCCTAATATTAAATACAAATAAAATCTTTGAAAAAGGATTAAAATTATTCAGCACAAATATAGTTATTTAAAATATCATCAAAAACATTTCGTACGGGTATTATTTAAATATGTATTCAGTAATTTAAAAAGTATTTGAATTTCTTTACTCAAATAATTTCATAACACTGCTTTATAATCATGCATCAAAAAAATTAATCGTTAAACTTAATAAGCAATAACGTATATTATTATGTATATGCATCGCGGTTATCGTTTCGCCATAGCATGTTATAACACAGGTTTGAGATTAAATGAAACTGGCTGTAATGTTTTACTTAATCGGTGTTAGTAACAACGCTCGAAATATACATTACATTACACATATTGTAGAGTGGTCAGTGACGAGTAAATGAGTTAAATTTGGTTAGTACATACATGTATCAGGCTTATTATTTTTATAGATATTGAACAATTATAATGAAAAGAAATACTCAGATTTTTTATATCCGTTAAACTATGCAAGTCTATGTTAAATCAATTTATATTATTTTTAATTGAATTAAAAGTTAATTAACATGTACCGTGTTTTACGTAAACATAACTACGATATGAATATTATTTAGTATTATGTGCAACATTTTTCGATTAACTGATTATTTAATGGTTCGCAAACTGTGCTAAAATGCGAATTGACAAACGCAGTGAAAAAAAAAAGAAGCAAGAACACCAAACTGTCTCGACTATATCCTATTAGTAAATACCTGTGTAAGTTAATTGTCAAAACAGACTGTATTATAAATGATTCACGCAAATAAATTATTTTGTTACGCGTACTTGAACATTTTCGTACAATAACAATTGTGAAAATGTAACATAATATATATTATTACTACATTTAAAAATAATGCAAAAAATAATCCATTAGAATTTGATTAAAAAACAATACCACGTCCTGTTTTGTATCATTTTATCAATTGATTGTTTGTTCAGTTTCGTATGTGAGAATTCGGCAACTATCTATGTTTCACTCAATAGTTTAAGTTAAATTTAATAATTTATTATATTACAAATTAAGACCATCAATATTTACGACTGTAGGTAACTTATTTGGAAGAAAGGGCAAATTATTGAATTCCAAAATTAAAAATGTATGTTTTAAATTTAATTACTTACCTTAAAATAAACACTTTTTATATATTGATGGAACATATAACGACGAATTTAATTTATATTAATTGCAAACATTATTACTTATTGTTTGTAAATTAAGAATATTCCAAAACAAATTCAACACTATTTATACATTTTATAATAAAATTTTCTAGTTTTTATTGCGAAAATATAAGAACTTGTTCGGCATGTATCATTATATCTGTAAATGTTTATGAACACTAAGGTTCGACTTTGAATTTTTATCTATACTGGATTATCTCAATCAAGTTTTTAACCTTTGCTATAAAAATGTGGATTTAATACAATTAAAAGTGTATATAATGTCTAAATAATTATCAAGAATTAACCACATAAACTGTAGGTATAAACATTAAATTATTTAATCACAATTAATGATTACAATTCGTATTCATTTATTTTTAATTAAAAAGCATTCAGGCAGGTCGATTGATCGATCACTAGTATAAATGCTGGTTGTAATTAAAAACAAAAAAATATATCATTATGATAAAAAAAAATGTTAAGATTGTTAAAAAAAAAAAAATTTGTTGAATGAAAATAGTCTCGTTTGTATCTCGTTAACACGTCCAATGAGCATTACAGAGATATGTGAGACACAAAATCATTTATATTTAAATTAACCAACTACTTAAAAACATTTTCTACGTGCATTTTTGATACAATTAAAATTAAGTAGATCGGTTAAGTATTTGTTTTTCCTTGTAAATAGTAAATAGGTCAATTAAAAATTGTTCACTTGCTGATTTTTAAATAAAAAGTAAATATTCGATATTTTTTTGAAATTTTCTTTACTCATGAGTGTAAATGATTGAAGTATAATGAACCTGTAATAAATAATAATTAATATAGTTAAATGTTAACTATATTTCTTGTTATAATATTCGTAATAAAACAAAAAAATAAATAAACGGGTTAATTTTATTAAAATAAATAAATAAATTTTTTTATTTGTCAGTGTTCAATAGTATATAAACTTAATATAAAAAACTTAAAAATATATAAACTTAATATATATTAAATATAGATAACAAAATCTAGTTTCTTATGTTGGTATATATATATATATATAAATGTGTAACAGGGCATGTTATTTAATGCTAATGTGCCTAAACAAAACCCTTTCTAAATGTTACTCAACCATGAAATATAAATGTTTTGCTGATTTAATATATTTATGTAGTAATATAAAGTACGAAAAAAAAAGAAAATATAAAATGCAAATGTCAAATGTTTTATGATGATTTATGATGAATTCAAAATGTGTTAATTGAATTTCAAACTAAAAATCTAATCATTCTTTTATACAAGGACGGTGGCAAAAGTGGACGACTAACCCCTTCAGGATATGGTTTCCGTCTTCCAAATAATTTAACTTGTATGTAACTGTGGATACCTGACCAAGTTAGTTCAGGGCGTAATTTCAAGTTTTTCTTTTTGGGGTGTGCGAGGTTTCAAGTAGACCATTTTGAAATTTCACCAGGTCATATAAAAATAGATATACGTGTATATACATTATTCTGCTTTAAATTATTTCTATAAATCATGGACCGAATTATTGCGTTAACATAAATATTAAAAATCAATTTAAAAACTAAAATATAATAAATAATAATCTTAACAGTGAAAATCAATAATTAATGCATAAAAAGCTAAAAGAAGAAATGCAGCAGTAAATAAAAAAAGTATTCAAATATCTAAATTTATAAATAGTCGTTTATTTTTTATATTTATAACTTTTGTAAAAGCCCTTAAAAAAAAAAATCTTAAAGATTTTTATATGTAATAAATAAATGTACAGCTTCTTCTAGATTTATATGGTTAAAATTTTTATTTTTCAACATTCATTAAATACCATTATATCGTTTAGCCTTTCTATACCCATTGTAGTTTGTAAATATAACTAATTTAACTTTTTTGGGCATTGAAAAACACCTTTCATTTGTAACTGGTAAAGATTTCACCAATGAAATAAATTTTAACGTTTCAACAAAACCGATGGGAAAATCTTTTCCCTTTAACGTTAATTTTCATAACCACTCTGTTTTTTTTTCTCTTGCCTCATCACATGCCCAAACCATCTCAGTTTATTTAATTTGATCTTGTCCGCTATCTACGCTACATCTATACTACCTCTCATATATTCGTTCCTTATTTTTTCCTTATTTTCCTTATCTTCTTTTGTGACTTCGCTCATCCATATAAGCATTTTCATTTTCGCAACACACATATTCTGTTATGTTCTTCTGTCAACCACCCAACATTCCGAATTATATAGCATAGATGGTTTCACTACAATTCTATTTAATTTACCTTTCAGCCTTATTGGAATTATTTTATCACATAAAACGCTTCTCTCCATTTTACCCAACTGCACTTAATTCTATGTATTACATCCATGCTAAAGCCCCCGTCCGTTTGTACAAATGATTCTAAATATTTAAACTTATCGACTTCACCTATCATATCAACGTTTCTTGTTACTGCACTATTTTAACTATTTATGTAAGAAAAAAATTAAACACTTAACTATGACGTATGAAATAAAATCGTTCTAATATTCAACAGTTGCAGAAATATAATTTTTTACAGCCAATCAAAACGTTGCTCAACGTGTGTATAATAAAAGGGACAAAAGCATAAATAAAGGTCAATTTTTATAAATTATAAATTTTTGTAGAAAAAGAAAAATATTGCAAAAAAAATAAAAAATAAAAAAATTGGTGAGTTGCCAAAAATGCAAAATAATACACATAACAGTATACAAAATTAAATATTTAGTATTATGAGAGTTGAATCAATTGCAAGTAAGGCACATGCATTTAAGTACTTTTCAGTTTTAACTGATGAAACCAAAGACATCAGTAAAACTGAAAAATTATCAGTTCAACATTTCCAAAAACCTAGATATGGAAAACCTTGTGGACAAGTTTCTGTTCCTCATCACAATAGAAAAATAATGCTTTCTTAAAAATATTTTAAGATGTTTTTATATTTAAATCTTACTTTGAATTGTGTTTTTTATTTTTAAATATTGCTTTTAATTAATAAATATTAAATGTATGTTCTATGCACTATTACAGTATTCAGTGATATATATATTATTATTTATTTTTTAATTTATATTTATTTTAGATTCTGAACGGAGTGAAGAATGTATTGATTTTACAATGATGTATGTTTTTATTTATTTTTTATTTTTGTGTTTGTCGACATGATTTGGGCAGTAAAAATGCTTCGATTTACTTATGTAGCAACTTTTCTGAAAGGAAAGTGAATCTAGTTGGTACTTTAGGGGGTCAAAAGTAAAAAAATTTCAATATTTTTTAAATGCGGCAGGAAAAACCCTAAAAAATTTTGGGAAAAACGGGAGTTTTTACGCAAAACCAGTTTTCGACATAATCAAATTTTTTATTTTGCTATAACTCAAAAACTAATCAATGTCAATACTTGTAATTTAATACAAGGTTTCTTATAAGTTGTTCCTTAACTGATAAAAAAAATCTAAAATCGTAAGTCACAATTTTTTTTTATAAGTGCTCAAAGTTCCAATTTGTATAAAATGTGTAAAAATCACGATAATTTGCAAGTTATTTAGTAGATGAAAATTCATAACATTTTTTCTGTTCATACTTAAGGTTCAAAATTTTCACACTAGGTTATTTATAAGCTACTCTACAAAAATCTTTAAAAAAATTTCTACCGGACTTAGAGGAAAAAATTTTATGACTGTTTAAATTTAAATATTTACGAAATTGCATAAAATAACGATTTATTCTCGAACGATTTTAAATATTTGTTATAATTCAAAAAGTATAAGTCGCAGATTTTTGAAATTTCTACCAGCTTTTAAGATTGGCATTTCCTTTATGTCATATTTTTTTCAAAATATTATATTGATTTTTAAGCCACTTATAGGCATTTAAAATATTCGATTTTTTTACAATTTATTTTTATAATCGGTGATAAAAAAAATTTGGCTCGTACAAAATACTTGAAAATTTAATAGAAGATTCCACAGAAGTAGTTCTTAATGTCATTCAAAAATTATTAAAATCCATAGGCACAGTTTTTTTATAAGCGTTTGAACAGCGAATATTGACATAAAATTACATGTAAAATATAATATAATGTATAATATTCTAGACTGACAAACTATGTCGCTGTATGCAACTGCCATCCCATCCTAATTGAAAAATATATTTATCGTTTCAAAATAAAATATACTTTTTACAATATTTATAAATAACAATGTATTATATCCTAGACAAACATTTTAACTCCGTTCAGAATCATTATTCATATACAATGATATCTATCATTGCATTCAAATTTAACAAATCCATTGTAATAATGACCTATCCTATAAACGTGGTGCACTCCACCCCCAACTGTACAGCAATGTGAGGCCCATCCGGTTTTTTTTTTTTTTGTTTTATTGACAGGAGTAAAATTTTTGAGTTTGCCTCTTCAAAAAATTGACTTTTTCTTTATCGCCTACACTGGGAAAAATTTCTGGTTTTGAGCCTGCTCTTATAAGATCAGTTGTTGTGTTACGCTTTAAATCTGTATTTTTCATTTAACAATAAAATAACTAACATTATAATTTTTTAATACATAAATTGAACACATTGGCAAGCCGTCACAGTTGACTTAAATGTGTGAGTGTATAACTTGTCTAAGATTTTTTTACTCTCTTTACCAATAATAATGTTAATGATAGTTATAATATTTATTTTTGACACAAGCGCACTGCGTATGCCGTAAATAAATATAAAACAATACATTACGGAGGTACAAATACCCCTTAATAAACTACTGCTTCCCGTCTTCTTCAGTTTCATTCGTGTTCATGTCATTGCCTATACTTAAGGTGCTTTCTACATTTTGAAGTTAAATAATAAGGCGTATACATACGGCCTACTAGAAGCATTTTATGTTTGAAAAAAACTAAAATGAATGTTTTCTAATCCGCACTTAATTTTAACAATAATTCCAAAATTAGATTTAAGTTGATAAATAATTTTAAATACTTTCTTGGATTTTTTTAGATTCTGAACGGAGTGATGGAATCTATTGGTATTACAATGATGTGTGTTTTTTTTTTTTTATTTTTTTTTTGTGTCTGATGACACCTTTTTTGGCAATAAAAATGCTTCGATTTGCTTTAACAGCAACTTATTTTACTTTAACAATGATTCATAGATAAATTAACTGATAAACTTATTTTAATAATTAAATTTAATTAATTAGCAAGTATTTATGTTTTTTTTTCTGGAAATAACGATTCTGTAACGTTTTAACGTCAAGAAAACCAGTGTCCAAAATTCAGTCGTCTAGGTCTAGCTGTATCTAATTTTTTAAATTAATGTTTAAGTTTGAATTATTTTTTTTACCATGAGTATCAAGTTAAAATCGTATGGCTTTTTCATTAAACAATTCAACATTTTTGATGAACTCAAATCTGTATAAAAATAATCAGACGCACGTGTAGCCAGTATATCTATAACATATATACGCTTTTAACATTACATTACATAAATGTATTTTATATTAGTATATTATATGAATTAGTATAACTAAAAACAAAATACAAAATTACAGTATAAAACTTTATTTCAAAAATAAAACCATTTTTTCACACTTTAGTTTATAGCAATTTTAATGTTATAAGTGTGTATTTTTTCAAATTTTTTTCTAAATAATTGGTCACTTACAGTGTTTAACCTATACCTATACACATTAAATTACACAATGCACATCAATATATTTGTTCACATTAACTTTATTTATAAATAAATATATAATTACTGTATTTACAGTGTTCCAGAGAAACCTCATACTATTATTACAATAATAATTGCATTGAAACAAATACCCAGCCTTATAAATCGAATGCATTCATACCATAACCAATTTTAGATTCAATACTATTTAATTATTCTTTGAAAATACACCTTAAAATAATAATTGAGAATATTTGATGTGAAACGTGTAAAATACTGCATCCTATTTTAATAGTACCTATCTTAACAAATAATGCTTTATTTCAGGAACATAAACAAAAATTGCATTACTGTCTACCGATTTAAAAAATAATAATATTATATTTAATTTAATTTAATGTATAAATAAATAATAATAATAATAATAATAATAATAATAATAATAAATAATGTTAAAAAATGACATGATAATTGTAAAAATAATTTAGAAATAGTTGGGTTTCTCTGAAACATACCAACATACCGATTTACGCGTATACTTATTAATATCAATATTAAAATAATAATGAGCACTGGCTTAAATGTGCGACGCATTATAATTTATTAAGAAATTATAATAATATTACATCTACTTACAATATTTAGTTAAAAAATTATATACGAATACAATATATTTTCTTTTACAATTAAGTTATATCACAATATATAAATGAACTTAACCGAAGTATTAACAATTAATTACAAGACTAATATATTAAATAATTTAAAAAAGTTATTCCCATTTATTTAGTATAAATAATTAAAAAATAACACCCTCAAATGTTTGAGCTAAAACTCCGTAATAAGACACATATTTTGTATGTATATATACTTTTAAAAGTATATAATACTTTAAAAGTATATATTAAAAAACAAATTCATTACGTTTCGGTGATAAAAATGATAACTCAGTTAAGTGTTAATGGTAAATTGTACTTGCGGTAGCATTCAACAATATATATATATATATATATATATATATATATATATATATGTGTATGTGTATACATAATAAACCAATTAGGTATAAAATATAAAACCGTAAAATATTTGCGAATAGAAAATAATGGAAATAGAGAAGTACTAGATTGCAGGACAATCATATCCTTTGGTGCATCTAGATCAATAGTTACTCCATGGCAAGAAGATATTTTGGAGCTCGTCACGCCACTAAGCAAATATGTTATGCATAAATGTAATTTTATTTAAAAAAAAAAAAATGTTAACTAAAAATGTGTCCATGAAACATGTATACCTCATTTGCTTAAAATTGAAAGCTGACTGTTAAACACGATTTAAGCAGAAAATTATAAATTTAACATACCAACGATCAAATGATAACACAATTACTATTTTAACGTTGTAAATGCTCAAAAACTTGTTAGAGGACTGCAAAAATAATTTAATATCTGGTAATGTCAATGATTAAAATAAAATTATATTACATTCAACTTCAGTTATTGTTGTGCCTCATGCATGTAGGATTACTATTAAACAAAATGTTTGCTAATTATTCAATATTTTGAATCAGAGTTTATTTTGTTCAGATCAGGTTCAATAGTAACACTTGTAATATTTTTATAACACTCGAAACGATAAAAATTATATGAAATTTGAAATATTTGTATGTGTTTGAAATAAAAGGAACGTTGTATATATCGTAACAATATTGTGTCCTTCGTAACATAATCAATTCGTGAAGGTCTCTGCAGAGTATTACACTGATGGACAATTCAATAGATTAAAGACGAACGCACTTCCATGTGTATAAGAATAATAAAACGTACATTACATATCGAGTCGAAGCCGGGCACACAATGTGCGGTGTATGTCAATCAATATAATAATATATCTAAAAAGAACTTCTATTAAATTGCGTCCGTTAACGTAATAGTCTGCAGCGATACGTATATGTTATATATTACATAGAGACTGCAGTGTTCACCGTAAATAAAACATATCTTAGTAGCAATAAACGTACGAACAAGCGAGAGACTATTATTCAAACTGTATCGATAACACTTGGACCGACCAACTCGCACGACGTCCTTTTGTTGTAAGTCGTGCGAAAAAAAATCATATGAGTACTGTATATAAGCATTAGGAACAAACGAAATTGTCTAAAAATTTGAGGCCGCGTACCCGGCCGACTCGATAGTTTTAGATGGGAAATATTGATTGTTGTTTTTTCTGTCCGTTAAAATTGCAATATTTGATTAATCCAGTCTTTGAACTTCGAGATTCTCGTGTACACGCCGGGTTGATTTGGTTCAGCGCAACCGATTCCCCACGATATGATACCGGCCAATATCCATCTCTTATCGGGTCTTTGAATTACCATAGGACCACCGGAATCGCCCTAAGTGTACAGCGTTTTTCCATTTACCATCAAACCGTTCGTAATAAAATAATAACAACAAAAATGATAATTGGTCGCTGTACTCACTTCACACGAATCGAAACCTCCTTTTTTCCAACCCGCGCAAATAAATATGTCTGGTATGTGTTCGATGTATCCAGCTGCGCGGTACATGGTTTCGCAAACCGAGTTGTTGATTACAGGAACTGTTACTTCTTGTAGAACACTGGGTAAAGGTCCGTCTATACAGAGAGCATCGATACATTTTATTATTTCGATTTAAAATTTGTGGAAAAATTATCATTTAGAAGTAATGGAAGTAACAAAATATTTTATACTGTTATAAGTTTATAATTTATTGATTTTATAATATATTATATGTTACCTTCGTATAATCTTCCCCATCCTGTGACATAAGCAGACGATCCAACGTGGTTTGAATCATCGTCTGGGACGCAAACAGGTATGATATTAGGCTGGAACTTAACTGGTTCGTAAAACCGCAAAAGTGCCAAGTCATATTCAAAAGTTCTCGGATCAAATTGCGGATGTGAGGCAACGATTTGTATTCTCCGTTCCTCGTAGCCGTAAGGTTCTTCTTCTACAGACAAATCGTGTTCACCGAGCCTAAGGAGCAAGTCACTCGGAGGAACGCTAAGCAATTATAATTTGGTAAGTATATATTTTTTATTATGGAAACATGTTTTTATGTAATTGATATGGTAGTATTTACTTACTTTTCTACACAATGTGCAGCAGTTACTGCCCAATTTTCGTTGAATAACGCTGCCCCACATTTGTGTAAGTATGTAGACGTTCTCCATTGCCGTAACGAAATCTATTATTTAAAACATAATTTTTTAGAAATTATTTTTATTTTTCACGTGCGAATTAATTTACCTGCCACGGCCATTTGCCGAATGACACTTTTTCACCTCCTACAATTCTAGCTGTTGGAAATAGTCGTCTACCGCAAACTTGATTTTTATAAAAACATGAGATTAGTTAGTACATTTCATATTTATATGCATCGAAATGAATTACCTTCTTTATAGTTGGACATGTTCAGTGGAGCGTTTGCGGCTTCAACAGAATCTGTTACTGTTGTCGGCGGAGGAGTTGTAGTAGTAGTAGTGGAAGTGGTTGTTGTTTTTGTTGTTGTTGTTGTTGTTGTTGTTGTCGTTGGTGTTGGTGTTGAAGTTGGCGTTAGCATAGATAGTGTACTCGAAGGATATTGTACGCTATTAGGGCTTGTATCAACATTGTTTGTGGCCATAGCGATGTCGTTATCGGATATACTCTGGACAGTGCTTGGCTTTGACATCAGTGTTGAGGTGTATGGATTAGTGGTACTTTCTTTGTACGGTGCTCCAGAAGTGTTCGGCTCGTGCGTTTCGACCGCAGGAATTTTGACCCAAGAAGGAACTGTTGAACCATCGATGCCTGACGATGGCTTGTACGTCACTGAAAGAGCGGTTATATTTATGGAAACAATTTTTTTTTTTTTTTTTAACAAATCATATAAATTTTGATAACTCACGGTTCGGCGGTTTCGTGTTCTCGGACGGCACCACGGGAACCTTGTCGAGAGTTGTCCAAGTGACCAATGTGGGCGAGGTAGATGTTACGGCGGCGGTACTGCTGTAATGCGGTGATGTGTTACCACTGCTCGGGCTGTTCATCGCAGCGGTTGTCGCGGAAAAGTTGGTAATTATTTCGGTGACGTGCTCCACGGTCGAACGGGTCGCGTAGGAGGAGCCCGTCGTTACGGACTCGGCGGTGGCGGTGGCGGCGGCGGCGGCGGCGGCGGCGGTGGACGCGTGTTCCGCGGGCTTAGCTGTAGAAGACGGTTTGGGTTTTACAGTTGGCTTAGCGGTGGTGTGCGGTTTGACTTTTTGCGGGGACGACGCGGTCGTCTGCGACGGGGGCGGGTATGACGACACTGACGTAGTCGATTTGTACGTGGTGCTCGACGGTTTGACCGCAGGCTTGGACGTGGAAAACGTGGCGCTCGTCGTGGAGTTCGGGGGCCGCGCGGACGTCATCGCGGCGAAATGGCTCGTGGCCGCGGCGGGTCTCGTGGTCTCGTGGCCGGGCGAGTACACCACGCTGTTGGCCGCGGTCGAGCTGGGCACGCTGAACTGGACCGTCGGCCTCGCGGTCTGAGGCTTGGGCTTCTGGACGGTGGACACCTGATCCTTGACCGGCGGCTTGTACGAGCTGGGCTTCACCATGGGCTTGGCCGTGGAAAACGTGGTCGACGGCGCGGGCTTGGTCGAATGGGATATCGTGGTCGAGTACGACGACGAGATCGAACCGGGTGAGCTGCTGCTCGCGAACGCGACGGTCGGCCTCGCCGTGCCCGTGGTGACCGACGCCGACGGCGACGCGTGCTCGGTGTATTGGTTTCTAGACGTGGACGTGGACGTGGTCGACGACGTGGACGACCACGACGACGACGACGACGACGACGGCAAGGCGAACTGGGCGGTGGGCTTGTAAGACGACATGAGCGTGGTGGCTTGCGAACTAGGAGCGCCGTATCTGTCGGTGGTGCTCGCCTGCTGTTGCTGCTGCGCGCCGATTTTGATGTTGGTCGACGTTACCGGCTGAGGACCGACCACGTCGTTGTCCAAGTTGTTCAGGTAATTATCCGGTTCGTTGACCTCGATGTCGGCGTTCGACTGGGTCTTGCAGCAACTCCCGAAGTAGAACCGATCGATGCAAGTGCCCAAATGCGTGCCGTTCACTTTGGCGCACGAGTACGCGAACATGCAAACGCCCGTCTCGCCAGTCCTCCGGCTCACGCATGGCAGTTGTCTGATGTTTCGCCCGAAATCTGCGGAACACGTCGGCAAAAGTGTGTTAATCGTGAGAAAATCGAAAAACATTTATTACTGCCGCGTCCGATTCAACATTGTTGTTTACCAAACGAGCAGTGATAAATGACCGATTTTGTTAAGTCTACGATGTTCCTAACTATCATTTACATCATCCGTTTCCATTGTATTATTATAATTGTTATTGTTACTGTTGTACTTTACACAGCATTAAATTGTCTGCAATGACAGACGCGGTTTTCTAGCGAATTAATGCTGGTTAGAATCGTTGAATACCTATGTACGAATCTGAGGGCCAATATTTAGTGTCTACATCCAGTATGCTACTAAAATCCTATATTGCATAGAATCACTGAATCAAATGTTACAAAGTCAGAGGAATGTGTATGACTCGCTTGCGAATGCGTGTTGCATTAGCCATCGTAAACATTTTTACAATAGTTTAAGATTATGAAAATATAATACATTGTTCTAATAAAAGTAATAAATATGAGGTATAATAAATGACGATTTTTGTAATAAACTATCAATGTTTATATAAATAAATATAAATATAAACATGATGGTTGAGTGAATAGAACGCGTCGTCTAAAGAAAATAATTACCATTTAGTTTTTCCAATGAATAATCGGGCGTCAAATTAAATGCATATAAATTGTATTAATTTGTTAAAAAATCTACAAGTTATTACAAATAGTTTTTATTGTTTCGATAAAAACATACATGTATATTTAATCTCGTCCATGCGTTGCCGCTTAATCATGCATTAAAGCCAACTTCGGTTGTCATCTTAACGTTTAAAACGATAATATTATACTTTATTAGTTTATCTTACTCGTTTGCAGAAACCTATATAATACATATGCTCGGTTCATAAAGGATCAAAACAAGTTTTATGTAATTTTTCTTGAAATAAAAGACACCGTTTTTCCAATGTTTATCTCAATGATTGTTTAATATATCATATTACTTCATAGAGATACATATTTTTTATTTTGATTGTATAGATATATACGTCGTCAATGTACCAGATAAAAGTAAGCGTTAAACAGACAGGGTTTCGTTATAAGTACTGAGTGCACAATAAAGTTATCAAATACCAATTTCGACTGTAGTCGCGTTTGATAATATTAAGCTATTGAGAATTAATGTACGCTATAGGAAAAAATAATTCGTCGGATTAGACCATTGTAACACTGCGTGATTTAACTGAGATCAAATTAACACAACACCGATTAATATTTAATCATGTTTTATCGATTACAAATTATAACAGGTGGAATACTGTATTAATGGTATGTAAGCATGTATAAAGTTTTCGGTTCGCAAGGTATAAAATGGAGGGAAAAAATAAAAACAACGATTTTCGGGTTTCCGACCTCGGGAAGAATGCTGTTTTCGTGCTTTCAATTAGGCCAGTTTTGGATGCGCGCGCGTTATTACAATATAGTGTTTTATGATATATGTCCGTAAAACACATAATAGTATTAATATGGGCGATGCACATAGGTATCCTCACTACTGCACAACGTGTTGAACTAGACAATGGGCTACAGTTGTGTCTGGCTAGTTTGTAGGTCAGTAGATTGAGAGTGTAATAATATATACATAATATGCGTGCAGCTCAAGCGTTGGCACACGCGCGCCCGCGTGTGTGTTTGTGTGTGTGTTTGTGTGTGTGTGTGTGTGTGTGTGTGTGTGTGTGTGTGTGTGTGTGTATGTTTCGATTAACAGTTATCTTGTCTTGTACTCGTATTGTGCCCACAAAAAAAAAAAAACCCGTACCTATAAAGGTAGTGGAAAAACAAGTTTTTTAATGTATGCGCCAATGTTCAGCTTGCATTGTCCGCATAGTTGTGTATTAAACGTGATTTTATTTTGCCTCTGAGAGAAATAAAAATGCAAGACGATTGATGTTCTACTTAAGAGTTCGATTGTTGTAAATTATAATATACGGTTCGCATCACAGTCCGCGGATACATATATCATTATTGCGCATTAATGACACGGCACGTGTCACAATATTTAATAAACTGTGTGTCGACTAAATTGGCTGCTCTAATCGCTGGATTTTTTTCGTTTTTCGATCGTTTCGAAAATTGCCTTTAAATATTATTCTCCTATATTCCACTTTTCTAGCGTGGGATTGTCGACGTCGAAAGCGCGTCACCATAGAGCACGCGGTATTACGGAAACTCGGTATTACAGGCACTCGGTATTACGGGCACTTGGTTATTATTTCCGTAGGCACGCCATCCAAACACAAGTTTTAATGAGCTGCTCGTGCATAATGTCTATCAGGTCACACAAATAATGATAATCTCACTTTTCAGACATGTTAAATCGTTACCTGATATAAATTATGTACAAATTAAACAACTATGATTTGCCAAAATTAACAATCAAAACGTCTACCTAGATTTTAATAGATAAACCAGGCATATACGATTTCGTCGACGAATATAACGAAGAATATATCATAGACGTGCGAATGCACATAGTACCGACTTAATGACTCATTTCTAACTGTTAACACCGTTTATTCATTTCTTCCCAAGACTATTATTCACTCTATTATTACATACGATGTATACCTACGACGGGTACGAGTTTTACTAAAGAAAGTGTCATCAGTCATGATGAAGACACTTTTTTGAAAAACTTGTTAAATTACATATTGTATGTTATTTAAATACCTTTAAAATATTTTTATTCTTTAAATGTTAAACGAAATCCAAATGATTCTACCAAAATAAGGTTTTCCAACAAAAATGTTATTTGTCAGATAGCATTCTACAAAAATTCACATTGAATTACGAATGATAATTATACATAACTTTAATTCGACTAAGATTGCTCGGTTAATAATGTGAAAACACCGTGTGTTTGTTTTTGGGAATTGTATCTTTGTTTTTGTAATTTTTGTACAAAACTAAAAGTAACTAAGAAGAAAATCATTTTTACTTATTTTTAGTATAATTCAATTAATATTATACATTGCCATATTCATCACATACAATCTGTATCACAATTTAATATTTACCTATTTATATTTCTTGAAATTTTATACATTTTATTTTATCATAATTTACTATCTGTGAAAATATGGTTCTAAAAAGTTTCATTAAACCATCTACAACAATATTGTATACAGACATCTTGCGTAGGCATGGTTTAAGTGTAATCTACAAACGTTATTTATGTATAATTTCAATATTGTGTTTAAAATAATTGATATTTAGAAATTTAAATTGTATATGAAATTATGATATTATTCTTATTACTAATATTCTAATATTTATCTCATTGTAAACGGGATGATAGACAATGTACAAAAGGATAAAATAGTTATACACTAATCTCAAAATCATGCTGTAATATATTGTATAAAAATGATGGACAAGTGACCATTGTACTAATATTAATTAACAATTTTGTTGAGTCTACGAGTAAATCAAATGTTACTAATATATTAAACTATCATCTAGTAGATGCTATTATGATTTTTAAACGAACACATTTTATTATGAATTAAATGACGAAGTAACGGTTATGTACAGTAATTATAAAAAATATTTTTGTAATCTATGAACAACATAGTTATTATGAATGAACTATGAACTAAAAGAATAATTTTAACTTTTAATAAGAATGAATTGTATTTATAAAAATATAATTTATTCATTGCAAAGTTTTTACTTACTCCTTTTTGAAACTATTGTTTTAAATATAACTTAAAAGTTAAATGTATTAACAAAATATTATTATATAAATGATTTAAATATATTTTTTTGTAGAAGATTGTAACAAAAAATTTAAACATGATTAAAGATCAAATTATAACATTTGAGAATTAATGAATAATTTGTAGGTATCTAGTACTTTTAAATCTTAAATTTTTAATGTTATCATAATCAGTTATATAGTTCACTCATATGTACATTTGTAATATAGTTTTCACATTATTAGTTAGTTTTTATAATAGTAAACATTTAACAAAGTAAAAAAGTATCTATTTCTCGTATAAATACATTTAAGAGAATACAGATTTATTTCGAATTTTCATAGACTAAAATTATGCACATGCGTATTGTTTTTACAGATGCTATGAGTAATATCTTATTAACGGTTTCAAATGGTATGAGGTATAAGAATAAGATATGTAATTATAACATTATTCATAGTATATTTTGACCAAGGTGAATGACCGAATGTCAGATGATCAAATGAGTTAAAAAAGTTAACGTCCGTGTAATTATATCATAGTATATTTTTTTGTTTAATTTTTGTCAGTTTCAAAATGTATGGTGTTATATTTATCTTAATTTTGATTGATTTATTTATTTTTTAACTTTTATGGTATAATTGATCTAAACATTAAAGTTAAAAAAAAACTATAAGTCTAATTTACCATGTTTTTAAATGTAAAATAGTTGTGATAATTATTTTATATATAGGTAATATACGTAGTTTCAATTTTAAAAGTAAATGTAGGCATACTTAATTACCCGTATACAATATGCCAACTGTATTATTGGCAACATTTTACATTTATAATAATAAAATTATTTCTATACAGCCGCTTACCTGTTAATGTGGTTTGTGTGTCCCACGAGGGATATGATTTCACTAAACTATTGCTGATGATCACTCCAACCATGTAGATCATAAATAATAGTGTTTTTTCGTATGAGGACTTCATTGGTGAACAAATGCCATGACTCTTCATTCTAAGTACAAAATATAATATATTATAAACATAATATTTCAATCAAACATTCTACATTATATTATTAAATAGTTTTAGGTTATATCATACAATTGTCTATGATTTAATTTAATGGGTGATTATGTCTAGTAACTATCTTCGAATCAATCAGTTTTTTGATCGGGTATACACTCGCTTTTACTTAAAAAATATAATGTGTATCAATTACATTTTATTTACATATATGATAATAGGTAATAATATACCATTACTTAATATTTAAATCAGTGAAGTACCCAAGTAAAATAACTTAGGTATTACGGTGTAGTACAATATTTCAGTACTATTATTTTTTTAAATATTAACGTAGGCGTATTTTATACATTATAAACAAATAATTATATGTTTCAAGTTAAACAAAAGAAATATTAATATTGGATACCGGAAGTCCCGTCGTTTTGTCTTAAGACCGTGCAATATAATGTGTGCATATCAGTATGTGTACGCAAGATGAATTACAGACCAAACAGATTGTGCCGATATCTACCAATAGTACCAATAGTTAAAGTAATTTAAAATTTTTACTTTTGATGCATAAACGATATTTTTGTAATGTACAACACGCATTATAGATATTAAACTATGTAGTTTTCATACATACTCGTAGTTTTAACAAATCATATTAACTTTAACTAAATCCTAAATCGAAGAACATAAAGCCTCCGCCGAGTTACATTGTTTAAAATCTACATTGTTCATAGCCATCACAACTGTCAAGTATTTTCCCATTGTAGTAAGTATAAAAGGCTGCAAAAATAAAATAATCTTTTCGTACACTATCAAAGTTGCATTTTACCTAATGGTTAATATGGTTTACTATATTAACTATTGTTCATATACAAATTGCGCAGTTTGTGATGGCGGAAAAAAATATATAAACGTGTAGTTAAGTCTCATGATATGTACGTGGAAATCTCAAAGTTTCATTATGCTATAGCACAAGCTTATTTTACATTTGTATAATGATACTGTGATAGGTAAGTTGTGTCTTAAAACCACAACAATTATTAAAATCGTGTTCGAATGTTTTTCAATCCTGAAAAATACCTAATGAGGGTGAAGTACCACTTTATTCACACCATAAAAATTCACTTTGTTAAAAACATGTGAATATTTTTTTTAAACAAACTCGATGGGCTATTTCTAAGAAATAATGCGTCATAGATGCATAAAAAATATCTAGCGGAAAATCATCCATCCTTGATCTTTTTACTTTAGGAATTAAACCATGCGTAAAATGTAAGTCTATACATACTTCGTTATACTGCAACGAAGAATTTGAAAATAGGACAATCATTTTTTTTTCCTTCGATTCAATCGAATCGAAGTTATAACTATTACATCTCAATCTAGACTTTATGGAATGGTTAGAACACAACACGAATATATTTATACAACAACTAAGTAGCCTCTATATGTATTTAGGTATTGCACAGATGAATATTGAAAATCTACAAGAGAAGTCTTGCAATTATTATCGATATCTTGAAAAGACCAGTACTATCACGAGGGAATATAAGAGTGTATACTTTTATTGTGCACCAAGCACTCATAATGTTTAATTATTTCGAACACTTGCAAACTAAAAAAAAACTAAAAATAAATATGTATACAGATAGGTACATAGATATAGGTATATGTCAGGTATATACGCATACTATTATAATGTAAATCGCGTAAAATGTTAGCAGCATAATACAAGGCGGAACCGCTGATCGTATTTCACCGTGTACATACAGTATGGCCCATATTGTTATGTCACTATGTACATACGAAACTTATCACTGTTTTTAACCGTGCATGGTGTTCCTGTATCTACGTATCCATACGCCTACATCATGTACCCGTATGTCGTACTAATTGTGTTTGGACGGTTTCATAATATCGTGGGTTTAGAGTGTGAGCGCACAACAATGGATTAAGTATGTAGGACACTGTATAGGTATTTGTGAATTTCTTGTAATTTTTTTTTTTTTTAAATACACTTTGATTTTTAGGGAGACGTCCGTCTGTCCGATAAAATCTAAAGGTTAATGTAGAGAAGAATGTCTAAAAAAAAAATCAACAACATGTACGAAAAACATTGAATTTCTATTGATTTATTTTAAGTGCCTTTTTAAATGTATTTTTAATAATATTGTGTATATTGTACTGAGATGTACGTTAATTATTAAATTATGTTTAGACCTTATATGCGCACTGTGAAATCAAAAAAAGGTAAAACATTCACAGTGTTAATGCACTTTAAAATATTTAGTATGCGATGAAGTGTTATCTACTAGCAACCCCTGATGAGGGTACCTTTATCGCAACGGTCAATGATTAAAAACTATTTTTCGTCACCGCTCATTTTAAACATGAACTGCGTATAAAAAATGATTCTATGCACCACTTATTAACGATTTCAATTACTTTTTGAATAGCTGATAGTAGATAGGTAGTGGATAATATAAATGTGCACAGTATCGTCAGAATCCAAGACATTCTCAATAATCTCAGTTTAGCACGGTAAAATTTTGAATTTAATTTCTAAAGATATGATTGAAAATCGTATTCGAACAGATTATTATTATTTAGAGCAATGTTGTTTATGAGTAAAATTGAAATACGAAAACAAATCCTTTTACCGATATATTATGAATAACGTTAGTAATTCAAATTGCGGAAAAACAATTTACGGCATAACAACAGGTACACGATTTATAAAACCTGTACCTAACCATAATTCATTAACATCGCATCATCGATATTGGTATTGATAGAATTAACGTACACCATAAATTGTAATCGACAATATATACGCATCACGTATTTTAGTAATGATATATTGGTTCCTGACTTGTAGTTTGAAAAATTGTGTGCGTGTACTGATATATTATCGATTCTGGGCCACCAAAACTATAGCCGAAAACGGTAAAGAATACGGAAAATTGAAAATATGCCTTTGTACAGATTTAGTATCAAAAAAAAAAATTTGAAAAATAAATAACTTTTCATTCGAATCAGACGTTCATTGTAATATGAAACTGAAAAATGTACAAATTTATTCGGTTTAGTGTATACATATAGAATAGAGATAAAACGTTTGTATACGGGAATTAGTTGTTAAAGACGGCGCAGTTGTTACGTGGTCATTATTGTCGTTTAGATGACAATAGTCGAATTAAATAAATTGGATTATTTATGGACAATAGTACCCCGTTAATATGAATTATAGGAGTGTCTTGCGCCTCGAGCAGTATGGTACACGCACAGGTCAAACGGTGCGAGAAAGAGAATTTCTATTATTTAGACTCTGGCTTCGAGAGTGTATTGCACGTGTCACACAGTCATTGTTTACCAATTCATCCATGGTCGACACCATATACTTTCCATAATATGCTTTCTACGCGAACTTTGAATTCTTCTCTAATGAATAATAGCGAGTACGTTAACGTAAAGATTTTTTAGAAAACTATATAGTTTACGTTCAACATGACGTATAAATTATAGATTAAACGAGTATGTGCGTTTTATATCACTTAAATGCTTTGCGGATATAACCGCATACACCGGAAACACAAACCAGACGTAATGTTGGTACATGTTATGAGTATTACGACGCGTAGGTCGAATATTATGTCCATTAGGTTTCTAGGTCAACAGTTTAAAACGGTGAAAGTTTCTTTCGTCGCATGCGTGTTTAAAATTTTTTCCTCCTCGGAATTAACGCGAGAAAAATGCAAGCAACAACGCCAGTAATATTTTTGGATATTGAGTCACAAATTAGCATTATTTAGCAATTTCTGTCGTCTGTGTTTCATGAGAGACGGCATACGAGTAACTGTAAATGGTTTACAACTGGCAGGTATGACCCGATGAATACTAATTTGTTTGCGACTAAGTTATAACACAGAAAAATTAGTTATCTACTAAGAAATGGCACTATGATCGAATCGCATATTATGTACGTGTAGAAAAAATTTATCATTTATTATTTATTACTTTAAATAAACAACTTTTTGTACATAAATTATGTTTTGAGTAAAAACGTATGTGATTTTAATAAAATTGTTATCCATTGATATGTGGTAGTTACATGGGTATATATAGGCACTACTCTAATAAAAAAATCGTGTAAGTCCAATTTATTGAATATTAATTATAAGTCAAAAAGCAATTTTATTCAACGATGAAAATGTGTTTGAAGTGTTGAAATTAAAGTTTTAAATCGAATTATTGAATCAAATTAAAAATGTAGAATTTGTGAATAAGTTACAGTATTTACAAGAACGTTCAGGAAATAACAAAAAATACTATTGTTTCCCTACGAACTGAGATATTACAAAAAAAAAAATTTAAATATCCTATGTTTGTAATTTTGTTTGAAAATTAATTTTATTCGTAATTGATTTTTCTTTTTTTTTTATCATTCTCCGCCAGTAAGCATTATATTCTCTGTAAATAAATCAATGAGATACTAGTGAACTGGTGTTGTGGGACAAATATCTGCGATCGTTTGGAATGTTAATGGATATACCTATGTTTGCTGCACGAGATCCGTGAGGAGAGGCTAATAATTAAGAAGGCGAGCCGTTTGTCAGCGCAGAAGTAGAATAATTACGCGTACACGTCCGGATTGTACAACAGCGACGTACATCAAGACCAAAAGTCCTTTTCTAGTTTTCGAATAATGTAGAAACAACAATAATCGAAGCGCTCGTGTAGTAATTATAATTGATTTGAAAATATACCGTTTGAAACGTTATGTTAAAAATACCACAACACCTGCTGTACTCGCAGAACGCTAATGAATACATATCAATGCAGACAGTGATAAGATAATTATAATATACATAATATTATATTATAATACTTTATATACACACTGTTGTCTATTTCGACATGCAATAGGAGAATAAAAACACAATTTTAGTAAGTACCTACCAAGTGAATGTATACTACAATATAGTTTACACGTTATAATATATACGTCATAAAAGTCAATTATTACATTGAACCCATCACCTAGATCTTTTTAACGCTCGACGATGAAAAGCTAGGCCTCCCGCGAATTTATGATTCTCTATAAGTACAGTCATGTTCGTAAATCATCATCAGGTTAAAATCAAAGACTATGATCATGTACACTATACATCAATGATGATTATTTATAATACTATCTATTATCATTGCTGTGTCATAAGTGTGTGACAAATTATAATAGAGCATTGGAGGTTTTTTTTATATCTATTTTTTTTTCTTTGATGGATACTATAAGATGAATCGAAAATCAAACGAAACACTATATGTCTCTAAATAATGACAAGGTAAATACTCTATGAATTTGAATATTCGAAAATGCATGGATGTCTCCTAGCCAAGACGTTCTTAATGCTGTTTTTTCCACACACACACACACACACACACACACACACACACACACACACACACACATACGCACGCACACATCTACGTTTTGTTTTGAAATTATAGGTTTTTAGTAAAAACTGTTAGGGAGCGTATGTACAGAGCCGGATTATAGCGTACAACTGTTTATATAGAGTGAAATTTTGCACTGAAACGAAAAAAATAAAATGTTTTATTTTCTGTAGCAGAGGTTGAAGTTTAGATGACGTATAAGTGAGACTCTAAGGCGGAACTTGTGCTAAATCCGGGTCTGCAACATGTGTAGGTTCGTATTAAAAATGTTTCGTAACAATAAATTCAGTTTGAATTTAGAAATCGAGAATTCGACGAACAATTAAATAATTTTTATCATGATATCAGTTGTGTATGGGCGTATAAGTTAATACCTAATGAATAATATTACGCAAATGGCTGTATAACGTTCACTAGAAATACTGACTCATATAGTGTTTTGGATTTTTGTTCGTATTATCATATATCCTATTGCGGTAGGTTACTAGGATTCTCCTTATTCCATACTGGTATTTCTGGTACACAGCATGTTGTTAAATATGTGCTTTTGACATACTTAAATAAAATACTCAGTTCATATAAACAGTTTGAAATTTATTTCTATGTACAAACGTAATTCAACATTTACAAATTTTGTAGACATACTACAAAGTATAGGTAGCGTCGAAGTAAACAAATTTTATCTGCACGACTAAGACCCGATAGTTAAAACGTTTCAAATATTTTTTACATTGTCTTATAGTCTTATTGTAATTGTACTATTATTTTTCTAAAATAATGAACTCGTACGACATAATAATGTTAAATTCGTCGTCGTCAGTGTACCATGTTCATATATTTACACTGACTTAGAGAGTATATAACAAATTATATTAGGATACACGATTTCGTATGTACGTGTGGTATAGACTATGCTTATACTTAATTTGTTCGAAACTAATGAAATAGCCGAGTCAAAAGTCCGCTGTTTCAACTTTTCGCGTTTTTGAATATACTTAATCGCATTTTGCATGTGTATATATGTATATATATATATATATATATAAATATAGTTATTATGTTATTAACTTTATAATTAAAATTATAATATTAATATTATTATGTTGTTGTTAACATAATAGTTCGTTAACCTGATCGTGATAGCTTTTGGACGCGTGTTGTCCGTTTTTGCGAAAACCTAATATACGAGTATATGTAGCTGCATGACCGTATGTGTAGGTACCGTGCGTGTGTGTGTGTGTGTGTATATTTGTAAGTACTTGTGTGTCGCGACCACGGCGGTCTACGATAGCATAAAGAAAATCTTATTACCAGGGAGATAATATTATTATTGCCGTATGGACACCGTCGTCGTACAACCGCAGTGTAAATCATAACGGTACACGTCGAAAAGAAATCTCAATGACCTTGTGCCGTTGGGTCGTGTCCGGTCCTCTTGGCGCAGTCATGTATAACGTTACAAAGCAAGTCGCGGTCGCACTGAAATCGTATGTATATGAAACACTATACGTATATATATACATAATATTATGTACAATAGACACGAAAACGCCAATACCGTTTGTCGTCCGCAGAGTTCCGACCTAATGGAGTGAGAGGGGGGAGTCGAAGAGTCTCTACTGTAATGTACGTTCGTATATCGAATTTCGCTATGCGTTTTCCACCGTGAGATTCGTCGGGATAGGTATGTGTGATTTCAACGATTTATCGGTTTTACACATCGCCCCGTACGTAATAGTTATTGTTTTCGTAATTTTGACCCAGTTGGGGTGCACAGGGCACATGCATCTTCTACAGCCTTAATAGTAGTTAATGGTACTTCCGTGCTAGGCAGATGAAAAGTTACGTCAGAAAAAGTTGTAAGAAATTCTCACTAGCTCCATCTCGAACGATGAGTCGTTCGCACAGAAGTTCACGACCAGTGTCGACCGTCGTCGCCGACAGAGTATAATTAAATGTTATTATACCCTCTTGTAATTATCGTACGTGTATATATGTATAGGATTTCCGATATGTAAGTAACAAGTATAGTTGTTTCTCGTCCGGTGTAAAATATTACGTGTGTAATAACGGACATAAGTTGGTGAATAACGGTCAGCGTGTAATCCTGTTTGACTAGATTCTCGAACACCCAACATTTTATTATTACTATCATCATTACACTACTGTATCATTTTATTTTCGTTATACAATTCGCGATTTGTTAGTTTTTTTTTTTTTTATTATTCGTACGATATACATAGGTTAGGTTTGATTGCTAATTTATTGACGTTTATTTTTACAGAAATACTTAAAATAGATGTAAGTACATTCAACAGCTATTTTCGATTTCTATTGTATTTTTTTGGTATTTTTTAACATTTTATTTGTCGGTCATTTTTAATAATACCGACAATGAACGGTTATTAACCATTTGCGAGTGCGCCCGCGCGCACATACACGCGCGAGTTCTTCAATATATACTCATATAAGCATTACCACTACGGCTGAACAACTAAAGATCCCCTTTTAGTGCCATTTTTTTTTCTGTTGAACGAATAAATTCGTATTTAACCCATGTATGCAAATTGCGAATACTACAAACGCGATTAAACACGCTTTAAACAAACTAGGTTTTATTCAACGGTGATGTACGTTTCGGATAGAATACCGATTTAGATCGTGAAACACTATGTCGGTCTAGAAGATTAAACGAAACGAATTTACTTCGATCGCACGTCGTGTGCTTTCGTGATTTTAGATTTGGAACGGCTTTTAGTTGTTTATTTCCGGTAGGTACAACAAAAACAAAATAAAAAAATATCTTAACCATGGTTCGTTGACCGGTTGTTAAATCGCGAGATGCCAATGACGAAGACAAATTCACGTTGTATAAAAACATAATCCGTAAATAAACTTGAAAATTTGTCAAACTATTAATTTGTAGGACACCGCGGAACCTATAGTTCTCAGGTATACTTAAACATAAACGGAGTAAGCTATATAGAATAAACTACAGTACAATATGATGTCAAGAATTGGATTATCTGCCATATATTCGAAGATAAACTGCTCGATTGCAAACAATTGCGATACAAATATATACACGTTTAAATTGTATGACATTCCAAACGATATTTTCTTAAAGGTGATCGAAAACACTTAATGCTTCGAAAATGATTGTTTTAACGCACTTATTATATTATATGATATTATACTTAAACAATAACGTTTATAACCACTCAACTAGTTTTAATATAATAATATTGTGACAATGACTGTTATTACAGACCTTTTTGATGTACAATATAAAATGTATTTGCTGTATGTTTTTGTCTTCATTGCAAAATAAATCGTAATCTATCTTGGTGACTGTTTAATGATTCATAATAGAACGCGGATGTCACACGGCTACATAATAATATAAAGTCATTAAATAAAGTACACGACTTTCCTCCACAGTACGAGAGAAATCTTATTCAATATCTGTGCTCGATTGAGTATTATAATTAAAAAAGGAGACGGATATGCATTATTAACCAGTGCACATGAGCTGTGTTAATTGGGTGGCCAACAAATTAATTAACTAAGTATTGAAACAGTGTGACCTAATGTATTTTATTTATGAGTTTAAATTAATATATAGCTCACCGAAACCGTATTCAAAATGTACAAACTAGTGCAATCTAGATTATAGATTACATTTAAAGTGTATTAGTACATTGTTCTTAATTATTAAAATTGTAATTAGAAAATAAATACTATTTCAATGGTAGTTCATATTGTTTTAAATGGAAAGGTGAATAAAAATTATTCAGGGGGGTACCTATTTTTTGTTATTTAAATCTCTTATTATTATTTCAAACAACGATCGAATGAATTTTTAAACAATTGTTCTAGTAAATTTCCAATACATATTTGCTTTATTTTTTTTAATCGAATTGAACAATGTTTTGATCATTTTATAAGAATTACTGAATCAAATCTCTTACTCTTATGATTCAATAATTCGTAATTGTATTCATTCAATTTTTAAATTGAATTGAAATTTAAAAATATTTTATGAATTTTAAAAAATTTGATTTAAAATTATTTGTCATCAATTTCTATTTACTTATTTGTGTAATACAATTTATATTCAAAAAACAATTAAAAATTAATCTTTTCAATATTACTTTACAATTTTTTAAATTTTACTTAAATTATTTTATTTGGCAACCATTATAAGATTTTCTTAATTTTTTATTATTGAAAAATTAATATGTAAAATGTACACAAAATAAATTTTTTATTTTTTCATATATTGAATGAGAACAAAATTTAGATATTTATAATAAAAAAATTATAAAAATAAAAAAATGAAGAAAATATAAAGAAGAAAAAAAGATAAACGATTAAAATTTACAAAAAGGATTAAGTAATATTAGAATTATAAAAAATGTATTTAACAACATATTACTTAGTTTTTATAATTTAAATTGTTGATTCTGAATAGTTAAAGAAAATTTAATTTTAATGCATTTTTATTTGTTACATACCTATACTAACTGTGTACTATACTAACTATACTAACCTATAACTAACTGTATAATATAAATATGTTGTTGGTAAAATAAAAGAAACATTAGGTAAGTCAATTAATGATAATGAAAAACTAATTAGATAAGTGTCGTAAAGATAAATAGTGAATTGGTTGACACTAATGAATTACATCACTTTATTTCTGCTTTAAGAAGTTAATTTACAATTAGAACATACCGATACCAAAATAATAAATTGGTATTAAATATCACTTATGTTTCTATTAAATAATAAATAGTGTGATACTTAATCGGTCAACTATATTTCAGGTAGGTACTTATATTGTTTTATATAATTATTAGATTATATTTTATCTTAAAAAGTATACATGCGGGGGAACTGATATTATTTTTAAACCAATGAGTGACGAGGTGTATGAACCCAGGCTGCAAAGAACTATTAAATAAACGAAATTGATTATTTTTTAGTTACCAAAAAAAAAATGTTTAATAAAATAAAGATGATATTTATTCATATTGTATACAGACATTTTGGTTTACATTATTAATATTTATATTTTCTCGTCAATCAAGTATTGAATAAAAAAAATCAACCATAGATAATTCGTTTGATATGGATATTTAGATGATGTTGATAGATATTATTAAATCTATTAATATAATACCAATAAGTATATTTACAATGTATATTTATTTATTAACTTTTTGGACGTCTTCTGTTATTCATCTAAAATTATTACTTGAATATATTTTATAAACACTTTTTTCTTTATATTTATTCGAAAATAATATTTTATACTAATAATAATTATTCATTAAAATATATTTATAATTATTAGTTATTACAGTCGACTCTCGGTAACTCGAACCTTGATAACTCGAAATAGTTTATCGTGCGAGTATGACAGTGTTAATATAGTGATTATCGTGAATCAAAAAAGAAAATTGACAACATAATCACTTGCAGAAAAAGTTAACTTGCTTAAAATTGAAAAGGGCGAAAAAAAACAAGAAATAGCCAAAGATTTTGGAATTTCAGCGAGTACATTATCTACAATTATAAAAAATAAATATGTAATTTTATCATAAAATGATTTACGTTCCTAACAATTGTTATTAGTATTTGACATTATTTACTGTTTATGTATACATATTTTTTTCATGTATTTAAATTGATTATAAAAATAAATGTGATGAATGCTTTGAAAACTTCAAATTTACTCGTAAACTTATAGGTAACCAAAAATATTTTTTTTTGTAAATTTATGTTAATACAATTTGAAGAAATACAAATGTTTAACTGTAGGTAAATATACCTATACTCATTTTAATTAAGAATTATTATTTATTACTTGTATTAATGACTTAAGTAATGTTTATAATATTTTTGTACTGTTCCTATGTTGTTAAAAACTATATGGAATTTATAATTATTGCAAATTTGAAGAACTCAAAATGTAATTAAGAAATTAACAACAGTTAAGTTTTTATAGTAAAAATTGAATTTTTTGTGCAAAGGATTCGAATTATGAAAAAAAATAATCGTAGGTCATTCTCCTGTCTACAATTATGGCAACTAAGGTCATTAAAAGTGACCATCTGAAATAAAATCCCATTGTGTGATGTTTATCAAAAAACCATATACGTGTTTCTTATTAAGTATTTATAGTATATTTTTAAATATACTTATTTATATTATACGTTAAACGTCGTTAAGTAGAAATTAATTATTTATGCATCAATCGAATATCTAAAAAAATATTAAGAGGCAATCTACTTAATTATTGGAGCAATTTACTATAAAAGAACTGAAGATTTTTTTTATAATATTTTGTGTTGAATCACAAAATAATATTAATAATAATAATAATAATAATAATAATAATAAATATAAATATTATATATATATATATATATATATGTTTTCCACTATGAATTTGTATGATTTTATAAAAATGTTTTATCGTTACTTTACACCGTTATCTTGTAAATGCTAAATGGTGTAAAATAAACTAATAAATAGATATATTAAAATACTATTCAATCGTTTAATACGAAAAAAATTATTATAAGTATAAATATATTATACTGCAGATAAAATTGTAAATTTACCTGTAGAAATCGATGTGCTTCCTATTCTCTCGACGAATAATGGTGTAGGTATATAGTTAGAGATTCGAAGTCTGATTTTTTTATAGTGTCAGCGAGAATTCGAATATTGTTCAACAACGGAACGAGACGCGTAAATTGCCAAGTATTTGTTCTCGTTTAACTGTCGTTGATGTCTCCTCAACCGCATGGCGCGGTCCGTCTCGAAATGATAGTCATTGATGCATGGGGTTAGACAGTTAATCCGTTTTTTGCTTCTAACGGACTGCAATTATCATTATAAATAAATAAGTGCAACGTAAATACTAAATGCGTTCATGTATTTTATATTTTGTGCCTGATCATGGTGGATTAAGAACAGGTACGATACATTTTCTTTCCGTGTAAAATTAAAACCCTTCGTAAACCCTTCAGGCATAATATGAATGAGTACGAATTAATTACTTAAATTTAAAATCGTGAAGGTTGCCAAGAAAACGATCACTGCGATTGGAAAACGATTAGATCATAAAAGTGTGATAAATTTAAATAAATGCCGCGTATTTGACGAGTGTTATGGAATTGATACAAAAAAATATTCAATGGTTTTGCACATACGATGTAAAATATAATAATATAATAGTACAAGACACACACACCACCACCATCACCAAGAACTAATAATAATATATTTTGGAACTTACTTTGGACTTTCGTTGACGGTTAGTCGACACCAGCCGGCGTACGTTGGTGCCGGTCGGATGAAAAAAAGATTTCACACGTCGCGACGTATCCAGGCGTACAATATATTAAGAGATTGATTTGTTTTTTATTCGTCGGTTGGGTGTAATATAATAGTAATGCGCAGGTTTCGGATGTAGAGAAAGAAAAAATTATAAATATATTTGATGCAAACTTTAAGTTCTACGTATATATTTTTACTATTTAAATCTCGTACACGGTCGATATAACGTGAAAATATTATTGTGTTTGCGAATTTCGATACGTAAACTAGACTTCTAGACGGTGGCGATGACGGCAACGATTGCGAGGACCGAATCAATGACCCGTTGTTCCGGACGGACCGGTGGCAATAGAGACGGTACTACTACGCTCTGGTCGTCGTCGTCGCGCACAGGAGCATTGACAGGAAGCGGAGCGTTGCTTTTCTGCTCGTGTTTGATGACCGACGGCGGAGTCGTCGTCTCCGGAAGATGGCATTAGCCCTCCTCGTCGGCTGACGGTTGGTCTCTCGCGGCGGCGGCGGCGGCATCAGCTGATCATGTCGTGTTGTTGCGGGGCACCGGTCTTTGCCCACCACTCCTCCGCAAGGTTGTTGTTGCAGGTACCTATAAGCCATTTACACACACACACACATATATATGTATATATATATATATATATATATACACCGGTGGACTCGGCCGACGCCACCACGATGAAGCCGTGCTCGGAGCACATGCTCATATTCGCACTTTGAAGTACAAGTATCCGCGGATAAAGTATTGCAAAACTAGGAAGTACCTGTTGAACACAAGTTTATGAATAAAAATGTGTCGTTTATACATTTTGGTATACAGAGTATGAATTCACATTGTATTATTTACAAATATATTGTATTATTATAAATGCAATTAATGTATGTACTTACTGTATACACTTAGAGATGTTTTTTATTGCTGTTATAAATATGTACCTATATACAACACAAGTTTGTGTATAGAAAGAAGTAGTGTTTATATATTTACACGTATATATATATATATATATATATATATATATTTAGAGGTATATACGTATTCATGTGTGTATGTGTGTATAAATAATCGCAACACACACTTGTTGGGCGAGTGCGCGCGTGCGCACCATTCTCCTCCATTAGTGTTTACGCTTAGTAGGGGGAATGAACTTTTCAGACAATATACACCGACCACCGGTGTACACACACACACACACACACTGTACGCCACCACAGACGTTATATGCACTATCGAAGACGACATACACACACAGATACACACACACACACTTGTACGTTCTGCTTGGAATCATCTCGCGAAAAAGAAAAAGAAGAGAGAACGTAACAAAAAATAAATATAAAAAAAACACCTTACAAAATGTTAAACAACCGACGCGACTACATCACACGCATTTTGTTCTAGATCGTGGATGGTCATCGTCTGCAGCATAAATGCGTATCAAACGTATCACTCGTAAGCACTTTCACGATTAGGCTGCGGATAATACGTTCTGTTGCACAGACGAGACTCAAAAGTTCAAAACTTGATGTGTATCAACGACTGGTATAGATGCGCTATTATCGAATATGAAGGAAGAATCCAAACTAATATTCAACAGTTTTTGGAAAGAACGTCGTTCGTGAACGCTCGTTTACGCGTTAACGTTCATATCTGGTGAACGATACGCGAACATCATTCGCTTTTTCAAAAAGAACGTGAACGACGTTTATATTTAAAATGAAATTTGAACGTGAACGAGTTCCTTTATTATGCACTGAACATGAACGTGAATAAGTTAAATTTTTAGGTGAACGTATTAAACACTAATATTTAGCATAAAGTTTTCCGAGGTCAGAACGATATGAAGCAGTTTTTTGTTTCGATGAATACTTGTACAACCGTATTACAACTATGGACTTGTATGGGTAACAAAAATGCTATTATCTCGACAGTAAAAAACATTTTTCGTGTTCGTTCCTTTTATAACACCTTCAACGGATTCTACAATATATTATATATTTATTACGAATCTTCGATAAATTGTCAATGTGCTTACAATGTCACTAATTATAATATAGTGTAAAGTAATACTCAAAACATCAAAACATACATCAATACTAATCGCCTATTCCTAAACAACCCCATATAACGTTTTATGATTTACCGGTTTTTCATTTAATTTTTTCCGATTTTCCAAACGTTTAAAAAAGCCTGATTTACATATGTAAATCAATGAAAAGGACAAGTAAAAATGTTTACATAGTAAACATTATTTAGCACTATTAATAATCAAAATCTTTTTAATTAAAACAATTTGGCTACTATAGTAAGAACCTGCTTACTTTATCTTCCAAATAAAATAAAGTAAACAGGTTATCACTATACCTTCCTATATTTGGGAATATATTATTTTTAGATTCTGAACAGAGTGATAGAATCTATTGGTTTTACAATGATGTGTTTTTATTTTTATTTTTTATTTTTGTATCTGACGGCACCTTTTTTGGCAGTAAAAATGCTTCGATTTGCTTATGTAGCAACTTTTCTGAAAGGAAAGTGAATGTAAATGGTACTTTGGCTAGTCTAATATCCAACTTTTCAATACTTTTTAAAAAAATCGCAAAAAACGATAAAAAAAATTACGAAGAAAGGGGAAATTTTACGCAAAATCACGTTTTTACAAATTACATTTTTTTAAAATGCTCTTACTCAAAAACCAAAAATCGCAACAACTTGAAATTTTCACTAAATCTTTATATTGACGTTTTCTATACATGGTTAAGTTTTCAAAATATGTTGACATATTTTGACTTATTTATAGACAATTTAAATTTTCGATTATTGTAAAATTTTTGTTTTTAAACAACTATAAAATTTAATTGGCAGACCGAAAACTCTTGAAAATTTAATACAAGGTTTATAATAAGTTAAACTTACCCTAACTAAAAAATTTTGGAGATGTTGAAATTATTTAATTTATCAATTACATAAATCCATTGTTAATTTTAAAAGTCACAATCAAGTATCAACGTCAACGTCGTCAACATGTGTTATGACCAACATACATTATATGATATCACATATATAAATATTAAAATTGATGTTATATGTTAATTTAAGGTATTATTATAATAACTACATGCATTATTTTTAAATAATTTAACAATGTCGCTGTATGCAATTGCCAACCCATCCTAATTGAAAAATATATTTATCGTTTCAATTTAAAATATACTTTTTATAATATTTATAAATAACAATGTATTACATCCTAGACAAACATATTAACTCTGTTCAGAATCATTATTCGTATACAATGATATCTATCATTGCATTCAAATTTAGCAAATCCATTGTAATAATGACCTATCCTATAAACGAGGTGCACTCCACCCCCAACTGTACAGCAGAGCGAGGCCCAACCGGTTCTTTTTTTTATATTATTGTTAGGTTCTTATTATAACTACAAATTAAATATTCGAATGATGTATGAAATATATGTATTGTATACATTTTAGTTTACATGTTATAATATTATAAACATTAGTCAACAAATTTATCCAATTTTTGAAGCGAAAAAAATCATCATCGTTTAATTTCTCTAAGGTGTACATAATGTTATGCAACTTGTACATAGTTTATTACCAACCTATCATGTCAAATCGTGGTATTATTAAATATACGTGTATACTAATTTCAATGGTTTAACTCGATTTCGTATGAGAAATAAAATATCTAAAATACACACATTGTATTTTATATTTTAAAACAATAAATATATTTATATTTTAATTTATTTATTAATATTTTAATTACAATTATAAACAACTTATTTTATTGTGAATAACTGTAGATCACTAGAATTTGGTGGATCACACAGTCACTGACATTAGTCAATATAATACTTGTTGACTTTTACGACAAAAATGATTATATCTCATTTTTTGACTATTATACTGGTTATAAAATATAAAATATTTTTTTTTAATAAATCCATCTCCATTAATAATTATTAAAAACAAATCAACACACATAACTTTTACTCTCGGTCAAAAAAACACCCAACCAATAAAAATAAATAATAAAATAATCCAAACATAAAACTCGGTCAAATATCTTGGACTACTCTAGATAAAAGACTCACACCGCTGGCTAAAAAAGTTAGAAACTGCTGACTTATGGTATTCAATTATGGGGAACAACAAAAAAATCCAACCTAAATAAACTTCAAGCTTTCCAATCAATAAACCTCCGACTTCTTACTAATGCTCCATAGTACATCAGTAATGTAACTAAAAATTCCAAACTCCCCCACTCTAGCATCTAGCCTCTACAAAATATTTCATAAAAATATCCTAATACTCTCATTGCTAATCTCTATACCCTCATACTTCCGAACAATCAAACCCTTCGACTAAAATGAAATTGACCACGTGACTTGCTCTAAATAAATTCAAAATTCTCTCCAAAGTAGTGTCACTGCAGTTTGGGCATGGGCAAATAGCAATAGCCCCATATGCACCCTCTTCTCATACGCCACCACACTTTGTACATTACTCATCAAAATTGTTTATTGCAAAAAACATTAGAGATTGTATATTTTATAGTTTCAAAAAAAAAAATCTATCTCCAAACCAATTAAACTTTAAACCGTCCAACTTCCTTTAAATCTGTGAACGAGCAAAAAAAATGTGTGAAAATACACAACTATTATAGTAAATAAAAATATTTCCACTATCTGATTTTAAATATAAAAATAGAATTATGACAGTAGACAAAAAACTATAAGGAGTATAAATAACTACAACAATATACAATATCCATAACATAAAAAAATGTATTGAGCGTTTTAAGTATTGAGCAATTCTAGAATTTGCGTCTATAATAAATTAATGTTATAAAATATATATACACACATAAATTTACACATATTGCCAAGTGTAATATAATTTTTTGTTATGGGTACAATGAATTAAAATGCACATTAATATGTACATTATTTGGCTTAAATCGATATCACTAATTTGGCACGAACTCTTAGAATGAAAAATATCACAAATTCAAGAGTATATGTTCTTGAAACAATTTGACAAACAATTTAAACATTTGTGTTATATATATATATATATATATATATATAAATAATAAAAATGTTTACGTTGTATTAAAATAATATCCATCCAATGATGGCATATTTTCCAAAAAATTTAACTCGTACGTGTACCACAATAGACGGCATAGTATTTTTTTTATATGACATATAAATGTAAGAATTGCTACGTTTATGCGATGGTATATTTTTGTTTTTCATTTCTGTATATCCATGAACGCTAATGAGAGAAATCCAAAAGTTTTTTGAAGCATTAAAGTATACTCATATATATTTATCTGTAAAGATGAGTTAAGGAAACTTTTGAAGTGCTGAAAATTACCATTTTGTTTTTCCGAAAAATTATAACTACTTAGAAATCTTAATTTTATCTCGAGTGCAACAAGAAATAATTTTTATTATTGGTTCTTTTATGACACTTTGAATAGTATTTATTTTAATGGAATTTTTATAATTTGTTGGAAGTATGAGACTAAGCAAAAGTAATTGAAAAACTCGGAATTTCTTTATTTAATAAATTATATTTGAAACACTCCACAATTTAAATCATTAAATTTTCATAAAGTTCTATGAATTAATTTTAAATATTCATTTATCTAGAATATTTTTTTTATATTCATGTATACATCATATGTATATATATATATATATATATATATATATATATATATATATATATATATATATATATATACAATTATATATATATATATATTATATATATATTTAATTATTTATATATAATTTTGTTTAACTTTTAATGAAAGTAAAACAATATATATTTACCAATGCCGTTATTTGTTATAATTATTGTAATGTAATGTGATATTATCAAAATAAAATTTGTCTCGATTCACTGACTACTGTTGAGTGTTATCGTACAGTAGAAATGATATATGTATCGCCAGTGATGTACAAAGGGAGAATTTTCGGGATAAATAAAACTAAAAAAATCCAGTTTTAAAATGGTTAGAATGAAAAATATGGACATCATGAGTATTTTGTTGTATTTTATTGTATTTTATTGTATGTATAAGTTGTAGTAATTGACAATTATTATGGAATCACAATAACATTAATTTTTCGTTCGAGGCGTTATAAAAATAGACGTTTGTTATTAGCATAAGAAATATATTTACGATTTAAACTCCTTCTCCATAAAAAAATTGAATGTACGCCATTATATGCCACAGTATCGCACTTCGCATAGAAATAAATTCAGTGAATTTAGTGAAGGCTAATGTTGATTGGCAAATCTCATTAGACTGACAAGTCGTGACATAATAGGTACTCATTAACTTTCCCTAGTACATCTAAAAGAGCTTTTAGTCCCAATTTCGACGTATAACATTAAATGTAAAGTGACTTATGGATACTTTATGTATGTCTTTAGTATTATGTATTTTCCACAACCCTTTGTTGCAATTAAAAAAAGTCAAATTGCTGATGCAAAGTTAAATGGGTCACTAGGATAGAGTTCTTTGAGTTTAAAAACAATGGTAAATAATTGTATTTAAAATTTCATGAATAATTGAATGAGTGAATGAATAGCTTAATAGAAATGTGAGAATCAATAATCAATATAATAGATTTTAAATTAATAGTATGTATTAGAGTTTAATAATTATAAAATATATAACTTCTAGCATGTTTTCTATACTTTTTAGTCAGTGTATTCTTTAAATAAAAGCAGTTTTTATTTTCTTAGAATTTCTGATTATTTTTAATGCCTAAGAGTTTTATAATAAGTACTAGAATTTATAACTGTATACATATAAATTAATATATAAAAATATTTTATTGAATTTTGTATAACATAAGGTTTATTTTATTTAGAAATAAATCAATAAGTACAAATTATTAATTAATATAATGAAAAAAATATATAATAAAATAACATTACTATGTATATTGTTGATCTATCATACAATAAATCAAAATCGAAAATAATTATGACCAGCTTCCAAAAATAATCGCATTAATTGAAGTACGGAGTTATAATCAGTTTTTGTTTTTCAATCAAAAAGTTACAGAGCTGTTATATTTTTCGCTTAAGATTACTAATATCAATGAACATTCCAATCCACTTAGTATATCCAAACAATATTTGCGAGCCCTATTTAATATTTTTTTCGATAAATTCTCCTCGCTATGTCAACACTGATTACACGTCACTCGACGGTTTACCGATTTCAGGATAAATCACCAATCCCAGTAAATTCTACATGCATACAATGTATTTACAATCGTTTGTGCGTGCGTATGTGTGTTTAGAACTATGGATGTCCCATAGCCATACAGCTTATGTGTATATCGTGCGTAATTAGTTTACTAATATATTGGTGTACGTCACGGGAAAGAAGTTCATACCAGTGTACGACACATCAACGCGGTATTTAGTAAATATTAACGTAGTGTACCATAAACCTATTATACACAGGTAGAGTGAAACCTCGATTATCCAAATTGATTGGGACCGCATCTATAGTTAGGATACGTAGAAGTTCGAATATCTAACTGGAATTTTTTACGGGGAACAAATGCATATTTATTTATAATTATTATAAACGAACCTTAGTCCTAATGCACATTATCGTCTACACACAGTTGCCGTAAAGCACTCATGGCTCATATTAAACAGATTGAGCTACTGTAGTACTAATTACTATAACGTCGATAATGTTAGAAAAAAAATTACGAACTTTTATTATAACGTTTAAACTCACATTCTTTGTTTGTTTTATTTTTCCCGGTCTAGACATTCGGATAATGGAATATAATAGGATACATCAATTGAGGTTCTATTATCATATAATAGTATCGTTGACCTATTTTATCTATTTGTATCGTTCCAAACACTGTATATTCAATTTACAACATTTACATAATAATTTATTTATTATTATTTTATACATTAATTATAATATCTGAAGCTAACAAAAGGGTAGCCAGCAGAATTACGTTATATGGAGGAATATCTAATATCGCCTAATCCTCCCATTTTAATAAAAATGATTCATGAAGTCAAAATCGAATTTTTAAGTTAAAAAAATAAATCATTATAAAATAAGTTCAGAAAGAAAAAACGCAATTTCCGAAAACAGTTTTTATCAACTTACGACATGGTTATAATTAATTTAGTAAACGTGTAATAATTATATATTCAAAAATTATGAATATAATAACCCTTACCTTGAAAAAAAACTTCATTAAGCACACACTAGTTTTAAAAATTTAGTATTCAGTTGTTAAATATATATTCTACGTTAATCTGTATAGATAATAATTATGAGTTACTCATACTGTAGAATCGAAATAGTTCTGGTCCCGGTTAAAACTACAATCTAGCTGGATACCAAAAACATTATTAATATAATTGAAGACGAGTGTAAAATGTATTTAGTTTTAATCAAGTAACACTGGATGTGAGAAGCGGATGACGCGTTTTGTGCGGCCAGTTCTTGCAAATAAAATGTGACCCAAATTGTTCTACAAAATAGGTACCTAGGTAAATAGTATTTTTTATTTTCGTATAAAGTATTCCAACATTAGAGACGGACATGCAAAAAGTATGCGTATCAATGTGTATTATGACATGCATAATATTAAAATAGTTTACCGTGATGTACTGATATTTTAATCTTATAATTGGCCACTTAAAACCCGACCAAATAGTTGAACGATTTAAAAACATTCCTTAACCGAATATAAAACAATTTTTCGCATGGTTACTTTTTATTAAACGTTTTATTCTATTCACTATTTTCACATTATATTGCAATTTTACAAAAATTAAAACATACATTACAAATGAAAAATGTAAATATTTTAAAATATTCATAATTATACAAGGACCATACATCCTCAAGTGTCATATAACGGTGATATATTTCAGACCTAACCTAGATTGAGTGTATGAGTATATAATATATTATGCTTGTCTACCCTTATGTTACATCAAAATAATCATCAAAGCTTACATAAATAATAAATAAAACAATTTACACATACATTTATAAATCTATGTTCGATGGGTGAAAAGTAGTCTACATAGTTGATTACAAAACCATTTGATATTAATTTTAACTTCACAAAAATTGTGTATATTTTAGATCGATATTTAAAAACCATTCTAATGGCAATTATATAAAACTAAATCTCAATGTTGTTGATGAATAAGTTTTATTTATTAATCGAAGAACATCAGATTAATTATTATCTTTCCTAAAACACAAAAATTATCCATTAAACTTATAAATTCAACATATAATACATACTAGGTATTTGATATAAAATATTTTGTTATTGTTTCTTTGTTATTATACGAATTTCATAATTAGTATTTCTATTCTATGTTTTTAAAAAATTTAAATAATCATTTGTAAGCACAAGAAACCCAATTTAAGAATACATTACTTGGCTACCTTGCATAGAAAATTTTTAGATATAATAGTAGGTATGTCTTATAATGTAGTTATAACGGTAAGAATCTCCGCAGGTATGATGATTACAGTGATGGAACCTCGACTATTTGGAATCGCAATCAATATTGTGGTCAATGGCCATTAATGCTGTGATATTGAAAGCGGTTGTTGATATTAGTGGCAAAAAATGTAAATAAATATTTTATCTTCTGTTAAATTGAATTACTGTGTTTATTCAATAATCTACCAAATATTAGACAATATAACGTGTAATACCTTGTTTAAGACATATAAGATTTATTTTTCAGAAATAAAAAATTATTCAACAAATTACAATTGATTTAATCAAAAATCGCAATCATTAACAATGCATAAACATATTTTTATTTTAGTTTTTTTTTTTTTTAGTTTAGTACGGGCAGCGCGCGTGTCAAGGGAGCCCTGAAAAGGGTTGTCTTTGCCGAAAAAGCCAGGAGGTTCAACTACGTCTGACTGTCGGCTTAATACTATTTGGTTTGTTCATTGTAAGATTCGCGGTTTAATCCCCTTGACAAACTCAGAAACACAGTATTCACAGGGGAGACCACGTGAAGGTATAGCATCTCCTCCCCCAAGGAGGGTAAGTCCAATTGCACGAGGGCAACCCTGTAGCCATCAAATGGCTTAACGAGCTATCTGTACGTCTGTGATATTCCTTTTACTTGTATATCAGCTTATTACAATTAACGCTGTTAATGTTATTACCAGAGCTCGAAACTTATAGCACTTAAAATCATTATAATAATCGCTTTTAAAAGCACTGAAAAACATCATTATACTCGTAAGAACTCAAAGAAGCATTTATAAAACTTAAATTTAAACAAAAATATTTAATTAAAAAAAAAAAAAATTATTTAAAATAGGAAAAATAAGCAAACATTTCTAAATTTTCTTTTTACATGAACACGATAAAGTACTAGATATATTTTAAAATTGTGTTGAATATAAAATTAAAAATTACAAAAAATATTAAAACAAAAAAATGTAGCCTATATTATAATTTTTTGATTAAAAAATCAAAAATATATAAATAAATACATATTTATATTATACATAGACTTTCGAGACATTTTGCCTTATTGTTTATAGATTTTCCAAGGCATTTTGTGAAAAATAAAATGTAAACGATATTTATAAATAGTTAAAAAAAATCTGGGGAAGGTCAGTGACCTACATCATCGTTTATAATTAAGCAGAGATATGCAAAAAAAGCAAAAAAATAAAAAAAAAACAGGAAATTAACAATTTTTTAAAATAATTGTTTAAAAAAGTAAAAAAAAGCACTTTTAAATTTCATAATTGAACGTGTTATACCATAACATATACATTCATAATTCTCTGCATTTTAGATCAAACAATAAAAATAAGCAAATACTATAAGTCTCGAGCCCTGGTTATTACTATTATTATCACCACTATTATTAATTTATTTAATTTATTCATATTCTCACTATTCTCTTTTTTTTTTTTTTTTGTTATAATAATTTTGATTACTTGTACTTACTGATAAGCCGAAAAATATTATATGCATAAAATAAATAATGTATTATTGTTGCAAAAAATATAAACTAAAGGACCCTGCCCTACAAGAATTTACAAATTTCTATAAACCCAATGTTAATAAAAATAGTATAATTCTATTTTTTTTTTTACAACTCAAATGGCTACATTTTTTAATTTTTTTTTCTATTTATATTATATGGGATCATGGATCTGGGGTTTGCCTAATTTTTTTTCGGTAATTATAACCTTAACTTTACAATCGTGTGAGATAGTCTAAACAATGTAAAATAAACATAACACTGAAAAGAAAAAACCAACCATCACGATCGTGCTTTGTCGGTCTGTAAGGTTTATTTTTCTGAGTGTTGTAACGATCCAACTACTTAGTTTTGTGAGCTTCATAAAATTTAATATATATATTTTTAATTTATAAAAATAAAAACTAATGTATTAAGCAATGAAGCATAATTGAGAAGAAACAAATTCGATAATAAGTTCTAATGTAATATAACCAAATGAAAAATGTTATTATTATATTATTATAATTATTTAGAAATCATTTATTAATAAAAAGCTTATGATATCAAGTTGTTGAATCGTCAGCGATTTTTAGAAAAATAAATTCTCTAAAAAAGGTTGTATTCTAATTTTATTTTTTACTGAGACATTTATACTTATTTTAAAATATAAACAATTTTAATCGGTGGAATTATTACAATTAGAAATCCTTGCGATACACTTTACTGTGAATAAGATAATAATGTAGTCCGTGTGGACCAGTCACAGGTTTCCAGTAAAAATGTAAACTATCATTACTTAAGCGCAAAAAGTACACAAAATAGCGTTTGAATGCATAACGAAAAGTTATTTAATTTACCGAATAGTTTCAACATATATACATACACAATTCAATAAGACTTATAATAGTATGTTTTAAATGTATATCTGTATTTACTTTACCGATGACCTGTTTGTAATACACAGAATACAAATTATAGTGCTACAAGAACAGAACGGAGTTGGTAATAAAACGAGATTACGGTTCACGTACCTAACGGTGAGTCGCGTAAGTAGCGTGTGTATTATTTTGAAATTTGCTTATTAAGGAAAATTACCACATAAGATAATACCCTATGGTTAATACAGAATAACATACAGCCTGTACGATACAAATTCAGATGATGTCGTTCACATAAGATATTGATAGTAAAATATGTAAGGTTAATGTTTGTGTTTGTCTATACATACAATATTATCAAAATATACCGTTAGTCGTTATAGTATAGTTGTGGTATCTGTATTAATAAAAATAATAAATAGTATTTTTTAAATTTAAGCACTTCCCAAGGTCGCTTTCTTTCTGTAATAGAAAGTAAGTAACCATGACCTCCATTGTTTTTGTCCATATAAAATAAAAAGAAAGAAATGTTATGTTCCATACTGGTATGTGTGTGCGCGCGCGACCTCCTCCATTTAAAAATCAACGACGAAAAAAGTTGAACGCAAACATGTAGGCCATCCACACTCCTTCATCTTTTCATAGTTTTATCAATAATCTTATAATAAAATCAATCATATTTTCTACCAAGTATTGTGTATATCATCGTAGACACACATCAATAAACTAAAACGTCAATAAAAACTTATAAACTTTTTGATGAAAACTAACATACCATCCATTACTGTACCAATTCTAGACTTAAAACATAAACTGAAATAGATATATTGCTTTTATTATATATGAGCTTCTTTTTGAAAACAGATATTATATAAATCGTAATGAGTGATAACGAACGAGCTTAGATCTTCAATAGTAAAAGTACATAGTATGTAGAACATAGAATGTAATTTGGTATTATATTTTTTAAATATTTTTTTATATTGATTAATTTGATTGAGGCTATAGACTCTCCAGAATGTAGTCACAAGCTGTGTCTGTAAATAAATATAAAATATAAATAAAAAAATATAAAATTAGTAATTGGTTAATATTTGTAAAATAATAAGTACCTAAATAATTAAATAAATAGTTTATATATAGAAGTAAATAAATAAATAATTGTAATAACTTTGTACATACCTGATGATGAATTTTTAGTTCGAAATGCTTTATAAATATAAAAGTACTCCAAGTAGTTATTTATTTCTATATATACGAGTAAACTATTAATTTATTTATTTATATCTAAAATATAAACTAAAAAAAAAGTGCCCAGTAATATGTTGAATATATGTAATTTGCAGAGATATGTCATAAGTGTCTTTAATATATAAATAATGTACTAAATTTAGTATGTGTTGGTTTTTAATATTTAACTTTTTTTTTAAATTTTGTTTTAATTAATATAGAACTAAAACTTAAAAACTAAAACTAATCGATAGATATCTAAATTAATTTGGATATTTAACAGATACCTATAATTTAATTTAATTTAATGATAAAATGTTAGACTAATGGCTATATAGGTGTATAATGTTATGTACTAATTAGCATAAGCTTTATGAGCATATTTTCTTTAAATAATTTAATACGTTCCTTGGAAAGTACATACCACTTTAAAATGTAAAAAAAAATACATAAAATATTTAGTACGTTCTTAACATTTTTATTTAATTTAATTTATTTCAATTTTACTGATTAATTTACACGGTCCAAAAACTATACAAAATAATAAAAAAAATTCAAATTTAACGATATACCTAGTAGTAAATACTGACGTTATACAACACAATTTATGCAGCTTGAGAACATTTTTCAATATCGTACTGCACGCTTTTATGATCTACTTCGTAAAGTGTACAACACACAATTTAAGCATCTTCATGACACATATATATAATTATACTTGAATTGATATATAGACTAGATCAGTGTTTCTTAAATTGAATGTAATACAGTCAGGCTTCCAGAATCAAAATCATAATTTTTTTTTTTTAAATTATATACTAAAATTTCACGCGAATGAATTATTAATGTGTTAATTTAAATATTATAATAATATGTAATATTTTATATACTTTTGAAAAAACTTTACAATGTGTATAGTATTAAACTTTCAAAATTGATAAATATAATAAAAAATAAATTAAGGCCTAAAGAAAGTAGTTAAAATAAAATAAATATTTCATGATATTCTAGTTATAGTTGGCTATATAGATAGCTATGATATGATAGCTATGATATTCTAGTTGGCTATATAGCCACGGTCCTCAGTTTGAAAAGCACTGGTCTAGATCGATAGAAAATATTACGGTTGTGAAAATACGATATAATTTACAATTCTTTTTAAAAAAACTTTATTTCATTACTGACATTAAGAAATTTGAGTAGGTAGGTTGATAGGTTATTGATAATAGTTTTCATATTATAAAAATTTTAGTTTGAACACATTTAGTTAAAATCCCTCGCGTGCTATTATTCTAATCGGAGTTAAATGTATATGTATTTAAATCGGAAAATGTTAGTCATTGCGGTAGTCTTAGATTATATTAAAAACGATTCCAAGCTAAATATAGTGATTTCTAAAAATAAAAAAAGCATGAAAAAATTTTAATTCAATGTACGTATTGAATGCTTTATGATTTCAAAAATAGTTTATAATCATTAATTTACTGTTTACCTGTACGTAATCTAAGTACATATAGTAACAAATAATTGTGACTAGATTTAACACCGGTAGAATATCAAAACACGTACAGGGATCGACAAAAGTTAAAACGTAAAGAAAAAATGGAATACATAAAAACAACCACGAGATGCTGAAAAATTTCTGAAACCATTGCAAAGTGGGCGAAATCATAATAAACGTCGAGAGCGCTGACTTAAGTTGTAGCGTCAACAATAGGGGACGGTGATTTATTCCCGTCTTATAGCACCTATATATATTTTTCTAACCCGGTCGGGGCTATAATCATATCGATTATTTATTTTTACTGTTATTTCATTGCAGTTTCATTTTTCATTCGAGCTGTATATATACTGTACACATAAATACTAGTGTATATAATATATAAACACATAAAAATCTGCAACATACTAGAGAATTATAGACGAGTATTATCGATAAAAAGAGGAGGTTTAATAGATATATTTATATAGAAAAAAACAATAAACTCAATTGAACAAATCATTTGTGTCTTGTTTCATGTACCGGTTCAATTATAGCTGTTAGTTATTAATGTAATATTATATTTTGGTCACACATAATTCACAAATCACTCCGAAATTGTGATATGAAGATGTTTATCGTGTTAAATGCAATTCAAGGATGGAATTGTTAACTTTAACGGACGTTCATATTTAATAATATTCTTTATTGGACATACGAGTGTGATATGATCTGATGAGAAAATTCACGAGGTAAAAATAATTAAAAAAGCAAAACAATTTGTCTAAGGATTTAACGAATAAAAAGCCAACAAAATACCTACAAAGTATTTGTCCTTCGTTGAATTAGTATTGCAGTGATTTCTTGCTTCTTCTTAGCCAAGGCCGATGGAAATATATTTATAAATATTCGTATTGAACACATTTCAAATATTTTAAATAATCAAAATTAATATTGTACGAAATGGTTTATAATTTTGATGTTGTTTCGAGTTTATTGCTTTTTATTTTCTAAGCTATATATAAACCATTATTTATGCCATATTTTATAAAATAAATCATCTTTCAGAAAAAACAAAAATAACAGACAATTATTTCATTGAAATATTTATTAAATTAATATGTTCATTGTTAAACATTAAGTACCCGATTTATAATATTTATTTTCATAAATAGGTACCCAATAGTTTAAATATTGAGCATTTAAATTAAAAACTATTTTGAAGAATTACATAAACTTATAAAGGCATAGATTTTGTAATTGACTTTCAAACATAAAATCTGAATGTTATATTTACTAAATAAGAAATATATTACAAAAATCCTCGAAAAATATTCTACATAAATTTAAAATTCTAATCACGGCAAATGTTCCAATTTAATGACGGCTTATATTTATCACATTCACATAGTCAATACGCTCATTTCAGTATGATGGACATCATCTACTTCATAAAACGAATATATATATATGTATATATTAAATCTGGTATTTTACAATACAACCAAAATTTCTAGAATTGAGATACTTAAAACGAAATGTTTTAAACATGTTTTAATCAATTAAATTAATCAAATCGGGTTATATTTAAATCGTCCAAAGTAGAAAAAAATTTTTTAAAAAAATTGTTGACCTATTATTAACCTGTAAGTTATTATTTAAATTTTTTGCTATAATAATTTATTTTTTTTAATTTTTTGCTATAATTAATTATTTTTTTAATTTTTTATTATTTATTAATTATTTAGGATTTTAGTTTAATACATACATTTTAACTTTTAAGACACCCTAAAGTTCTATAAGTAAATAAGATAATGATTCTAGTAGATACTGTAAAATAAGTAATATTAATAAGTTTCATCTTTTCTGGTAAAAAAAATAAATAAATAACTTAAAAGATTAATAATTAGTTTACAATACAGTCTTACAAACAAATAATGCAAAACTAAAATTTCGGGGCTTTTCATTACCGCACAAAATGCATAATCCAATACCGCACACAAAAATAGTAAGATACCGCACAGATTTATAAAAAGGTATAGCCTAATTCCGCATTCAACAAATGGTACAATACCACATAAATTTATTAAATAAAAAAATCTGAAAATTTATTACATATAATAGTTAAAAATAATTTTTAGTCATAATTTATAGTAGTATAGTAGTATAGTAATAAAAATGTAATAATATAAATATAAATATTATTGTAATATGAAAATAGTAACTATATAGTCATAATTTGTAGTAGTATAATAATAGTAATACAATTGTAATAATTTAAATTTAGTTAAATTAAAGTTATAGTTGTCAAAATGAATAGAACTATTACTACGGTTATTAGTAAAAAGTTTAAACATTGTATTGATTTTATTTTAAATGTCACGTAAAATTATTCAAGGATTGAAAGACGACTAAAAACGGACTACAAATTTGTACACGTGAATATGTTACAATCTTTTACAGATAAAGCTTAATACTCTCGTTATAGATAATTGTCGATAAGCGACGATAATCGTCCAAAATATACGTGTGCGGTAATGGGATATCCGGTATTTTAAAATCTGTGTGCGGTTTTGTCCCATGCATATTTTGCACGTTTGTGCAGTAATGGGTGACGCCCTAAAATTTAGAACAAGTTTATAAATTACAATATATTTTACAAATATAGATAAAACTAATTTTAAGTTTAAGACCACTTAAAATTAAATCTATTAATATTATTGTACTACTAAAAAAAAATATATAATAAGACAATTAAATTTGTAATATTTTTATTTTATTAAGAGAGAGAACAACTTTTATTTTTGAAAAAAAGAACCGGATGGGCCTCGCTCTGCTGTACAGTTAGGGGTGGAGTGCACCTCGCTTATAGGATAGGTCATTATTATAATGGATTTGTTAAATTTGAATGCAATGATAGATATCATTGTATACGAATAACGATTCTGAACGGAGTTCATATGTTAGTCTAGAATATAAAACAATGTTATTTATAAATATTATATAAGTATATTTTATTTTTAAACGAAAAATTTAGAAAAACCGAAAATTTAAATTGTCTATAAATAAGTCAAAATATGTCAAAATACTTTGAAATTTTAACCATGTATAGAAAACGTCAATATAAAGATTTAATGATAATTTCAAGTTGTTGCGGTTTTTCGTTTTTGAGTTAAGGCATTTTAAAAAAACCGATATCATTTGTCAGTCTAGAACATTCTACATTATATTATATTTTACATGTAATTTTATGTCAATATTCGATGTTCAATCGCTTATAAAAAAAAATTGTGCCTATGGATTTTAATAATTTTTGAATGACATTAAGAACTACTTCTGTGGAATCTTCGATTAAATTTTCAAGTATTTTGTAGAAGCCAAATTTTTTTTATCACAGATTATAAAAATAAAATGTAAAAAAATCGAATATTTTAAATGACTATAAGTGGCTTAAAAATCAATATAATATTTTGAAAAAAATATTGCATAAAAGAAATACCAATCTTAACAGCTGGTAGAAATTTCAAAAATCTGCGACTTATACTTTTTGAATTATAACAAATATTTAAAATCGTCTGAGAATAAATCGCTATTTTATGCAATTTCGTAAATATTTAAATTTCAAACAGTCATACAATTTTTTCCTCTTAGTCCGGTAGAAATTTTTTTAAAGATTTTTGAAGAGTAGCTCATAGATAACCTAGTGTTAAAATTTTGAACCTTAAGTATGAACAAAAAAAAATTTATGAATTTTTATCTACAAAATAACTTGCAAATTATCGTGATTTTTACACATTTTATACAAATTTGAGAATTAAGGGCTTATAAAAAAAAATTGAGTTAACCGATCACCGATATTTTTTAGTTACGATAAGTTTAACTTATTATAAACCTAGTATAAAATTTTCAAGAGTTTTCGCTCAATCAATTAAATTTTATAGATGTTTAAAAACAAAAATTTAACAAAAATCGAAAATATAAATTGTCTATAAATAAGTCAAAATATGTCAAAATACTTTGAAATCCTAACCATGTATAGAGAACGTCAATATAAAGATTTGGTGAAAATTTCAAGTTGTTGCGGTTTTTCATTTTTGAGTTAGAGCATTTTAAAAAAAACCGATATCTTTGTCAGTCTAGAATATTATACAGTATATTATATTTTACATGTAATTTTTTGTCAATATTCGCTGTTCAAACGCTTATAAAAAAAAATTGTGCCTATGGATTTTAATAATTTTTGAATGACTTTAAGAACTACTTCTGTGGAATCTTCTATTAAATTTTCAAGTATTTTGTACGAGCCAAATTTTTTTTATCACCGATTATAAAAAAAAAATGTAAAAAAATCGAATATTTTAAATGCCTATAAGTGGCTTAAAAATCAATATAATATTTTGAAAAAAATATGACATAAAGGAAATACCAATCTTAACATCTGGTAGAAATTTCAAAAATCTGCGACTTATACTTTTTGAATTATAAAAAATATTTAAAATCGTTTGAGAATAAATCGCTATTTTATGCAATTTCGTAAATATTTAAATTTCAAACAGTCATAAAATTTTTTCCTCTAATTCCGGTAGAAATTTTTTTAAAGATTTTTGAAGAGTAGCTTATACATAACCTCGTGTTAAAATTTTGAACCTTAAGTATGAACAGAAAAAATTTTATGAATTTTTAACTACAAAAAAACTTGCAAATTATCGTGATTTTTACATATTTCGTATAAATTGTAACTTTGAGCACTTATAAAAAAAAATTGTGACTTACGATTTTAGATTTTTTTTTATCAGTTAAGGAACAATTTATAAGAAACCTTGTATTAAATTTTCAAGATTTTCTAGGCAGCCAAAAAAATTTTATCGTTATTTAAAAAAAAAATACTTAAAAATATTGAAAATTTCAATTGTCTATAAATAGCTTAATAAAAGTCAAAATACTTTGAAAATTTAATGGTGTATAGAGAACGCTTATCTAAACATTTGGTGAAAATTTCAAGTATTTACATCGATTAGTTTTTGAGTTATAGCAAAATAAAAAATTTGATTATGTCAAAAACTGGTTTTGCGTAAAAACTCCCGTTTTTCCCAAATTTTTTTATGGTTTTTCCCGTCGCATTTAAAAAATATTGGAAATTTTTAACTTTTGACCCCCCAAAGTACCAAATAGATTCACTTTCCTTTCAGAAAAGTTGCTACATAAGGCAATCGAAGCATTTTTACTGCCCCAAAACGTGTCGACAGACACAAAAAAAAAAAAAAAAAAAAAAACACACATCATTGTAAAATCAATACATTCTTCACTCCGTTCAGAATCTAAAAAATGTACAAAGTGAACTGCTTGTCGCACAGGTTGCCTATAGTCACACAGTATATAATAAATATATATATTAATATATTAAATAACAATATTAATAAACCAAAAGATAAATATACTTAAAAACAACTATAAGATAGCGTAATCATATAATATATTATGGTATTTGGTATAACATATTTTCAACTACGAAATATTTCAATATTTTTAATTTTAAGTTGATTATTAAATCTCTAAGAACGGCAGAAACACGAATTCTAACATTTCAAATCACAATTTTAATATTAAATTATTATTATAATTTTTTTTTTTTTTTATTAAAGTTATAATTTCGATCACCATTGACTCGTATTACATTATTAAAATAATTTAAACTAATTTTTACAATTTAATATAATTCTTAAATAATAAAAAAAAATTTAGGAGTGTCTTTATCGGGGGCCAATGCGTCGTGGTGGCTTTTAAGGGAACAACTAATTTGGTTACCAAATTGTTCTTTGCAGTAAATCCAGTAATACTTTGTTTCTTATATGTAAATAACAAACTTTTTTAAATACATACTTTCAGTAAGCAATGTGTGGTAAAAAACACATATGTCACACTATTTATTCGTATAATAGACCTATTTTCAGGATAATGCGCTTTACTAATGAGAACATCTCCACTTCCACCTTTTTATAACTTGTATATTAAATGATTATATATACGTCTACAAAAATTGTACTCTAGGCCTCAGCCTGTTTTGTAAAAAATAAGTTAGCTATTCAACATTTTTCGTGCACTACTCAGAAGTCTTAGATCTTATTTCTTTAAATGTAATATCACATCGATAAATAAAAAAAAAACGTAATCGTTTCTCTGAGTAATATAATAGCGTGAAACCCAAATCATATGTATAGACATTAGGCATAGAGCAAATAAACATTGTAGTATATGTATTTATTTAAATAAGTGATTAGTCATCGAGTGTACGATAAACGATTTAGAGAGAAAGTCGGAGAGTTAAGCATATATATTATCGTAACATATAATTGTAACTGAAGTGTTTCAAGTAAAAACAATAATGGAATTTTAATTCTTGTATTATTATTATATTTTATTAATATTATTAAAAACAATATAAAAAGTGACATCAGTTCAAGATGGTTAAGAATTTGTTATGGATGAACATTTTATTTTGTCATATTTTAATATTATATGTTTAAGAATAGACCGGATAAGTCAAAAACATGTATAATACGGAATTTCCATTTGGTATTATTCGTCTTGGAAGTTATAGTGTAAACAAAAATATTTTATGCGTAAAACTATAAAATTAAATTATTACTTTTAGTTTGTACTTCTTACTTTTTCATATTATTAAAAAAGTTACGTAACTTTTTGATTCAAAGAGTAGATTTCAATCGTATTTCTATAGTTTTCAAACTACATTGAGACGAATACAAGTATTTTGACCAATATTTTTTTATTCACATTTCATACTAACATACTTGTATAGGTACATACAATTTTTAAGAATCGTACTTCATGTGCGACGGAATAGCATTACTTGAAAGTTCAAGTAAAACCCAATATTGTGTTAATATTTAAAAATTTAAACTCATAATATTAACTATATAATTTAAATATAAAGAACAGATCAGATAACAGAGAACAAATATAAAAAATAGAAAATAGTCTATTGGTAGGTATAATTAGTATTAATACAATTATATTTCATATTACTATAGTGAAGTATAGTTTTTCTTTTTTATTGGTCTATAAACTTCAACAACTATGGCCATGACATATTAAGAATTCATAAGTACAAAAGATAAAAAGAAAATAAATTCAATATCTTTATTGGAAAATAATTTTATTTTATTTATAACAGAAGAATTTTAGAGACCGTCTGAGTAACATGATATATTTTAGTGTTTGAAATATATACATATATATGTGTGTGTGTGTGTGTGTGTGTGTGTGCGTGTGTGTGTGTGTGTGCGTGTGTGTGCGTGTGCGTGTGTGTGTGTGTGCGTGTGTGTGCGTGTGCGTATGCGTGTGCGTGTGTGTGTGTGTGTGTGTGTGTGTGTGTGTGTGTGTGTGTGTGTGTGTGTGTGTGTGTGTGTGTGTGTGTGTGTGTGTGTGTGTGTGTGTGTGTGTATTACCAGTGGCAGTTCGTATGTAAATGCATACTGTATACAATTACACCAAAAATATTTTTCATCTTTTTTAGAATCTAATTGTTATAAACGGTTCATTGAGAATATCGGGGCGTTATTAAAAAAAAATTATTCAAAAATATTTTTCAACAAAGAACTATTCATCGTGAACATATTATTGCTCCTAAAATGAAAATAGATATGCAATATTCACACACCAATCGGTGCACAAACATTGTGATCATAGAATAAGTATTCCTAAAATACATTCTAGTGATCTTGTTTTGATGTGGGTAATACTTGGTTACCCACAAACCCAGGTACTCGAGTACCAGTATATCCGGGTAATACCCGATTTTGCGGGTAACTAACGTTTTCGAATACCCGAAGATATTTGATACACGTAAATGGTCAAGCTAAGACTTAGCTGCTAGAAGGTAATTAGTCTTATATTATAATTACACAAATATACGAACAAAATTATAGTTTAAAAATAAAATGTTTAGTATTTTTTATGAGCAGTGGCGGATGGAACTCTTTTAATCTTTAAAGCATATTGTATATTTTTAATATTTTGACCACCACCCCCTTAGTTCTTATTATAATTATTATTGTTTGATTACATAAAATAAAACTAAAATAACTACGAAAACGTCGAGAACACACGCTGGTCAGCACAGTGACTTGGTAGCATACTAGCATATTATATTTTATTATTATTATATTACAATTTACGGGGAGACCTAACTTTTGTTTAATTATTGGCTGTTTGTATACATTTTTACTTAAAATATTAGTATTTTATTCAATGCCGTAACTGATTATTTAGCTAAATAATACCGAATATAATAAATTATATTTTTGATAGATAATTTTATTCGTAAATTAATTATACCAACTGGTTTGAAATTTACGGGTGAATTTTCCGTCTTTAAATTCAATGGCTAAAAACATGGAATAGGCTTTTTGTTTTTTAATTTACATTTTTTTATCATAAGTGAATAAATGAAAATCTTTGTCCAATAATTTATCTAAAGGGCAATGTTTTAATTCCATATTTTTAAATTTAATAAAAACGCAGCAAGTTTACGGCGTACTTTACAAAATGTACACACCGATAACGAATACACTAATAAAATAACGCATCGCCCGGTACCAAAATTTACAATATTTAATACTACTGATGAGACTAGTCTCACAAACTCCATACAAAAACCATTATCGCTGTGATTCTCCCTTCGAACTTTTATATGCCATCTACAATATTAGAATGGAGACCGTCTAATTCGGGCTGTAGCCCACAAGCGCAAAATACGACCCAAATGCAACCCAAAAGCGCAAAAATAATTACCCATAAGCGCAAAAAAAAGTTACCTTTTAAATAACCCATAAGCGCAAATCAAATTTATAAAAAAATCGTATTTAATTAAAATTTTAGATGTTATTAATATTAAATTAAGCATTAACAGTGATATAAAAATTAGTTCAAAAAAATCAAAAAATCAGTAATAAATAAAAAATATAATTTTGAATATAATTTTAAATTATTTAAACAAGTATCAAAAAATCATTAATAAAAAATCAGTAAAAATAGAAAATATAATTTATATAAGTCATATCTATATAGGCACCTATGTAGTTGCAAAGCTATATAGTTATCAAAAATCCTATTTAATGTAAGTTTATACTGTATACACTATTGTACATTATATTGTATATTATAGACTATTGTTATCTTAAATGATTATCAACTGCCATCGTAATGTGTAACGATAAAACACAGACAAATGCAATAATCGTCGCAATGCGTTGCTGCAATCTGTCGTGAAACGGATAAGGCCACGCGTACCTATACATGGATAGCGTCGAGCATCACGCTTTAGGTCAGTAAAATATTGTATCAAATAGTACAATTTTTTTTTTGCGCTTTTATCCCACTACCAAGGTACAAAAGCGCAAATTTATTTTGCGCTTTTGAGTCATCGAAAAAAAAGGTTGATTTGCGCTTTCGGGTTTCACCGTCTAATTACGACCTCATCGTCCGTCGTTAATCGTTATCGCGAATTTTAAAAACAATGTACCTAGTGCTATTTTCCTAGAATGTATGTATATTACGTATACCTAAAAACACCACGGCGGAGAGAATATTTATACACACATGTACACATATATAGTAAATATAGTTTACAAAATTGGTATTTATTATATATAGATTACATAAATACCTATGAGAAAATATTTTTAAAGAAATTAAAAATTAGTCTTATTGCCTTGTTATAATTATTGGGAAGACGCCGTCTCAAAGTATCTCCTGACGCATCGTCCCTGTCAATCATACAATTAAATAGATATAATAAAACACGAGCGACAATATTATATTGTTATCAAGCATCCGTTCATCATCTTGTGTACAAATGTTTGAAATAACTATAGCCTATTGGCTAAGTAAATAACGAGTATACAAATCATAATAGGTTCCCGATCCATAACGGATTGGGTACCCATCCATAACGGATATCCGAAATTTTGTTGATTGGGTAATACCTGTAAAACCAGGATACCTGGGTATCAAGAACACTACTATAGACTCATATAAGTCTCCGTATATAATTATAATAAGCCACTTTACATCCGAGTTAAACAACGGTGATGTACACATTTAAATTAATTAGAGTCGAGATGTATTAAAATACAATATATTTTTTATTGTAAAGGAATATAACATAAAATAAGAAACATATATTTTGACATTTTGCCGGAGTAAAATAAATGTAGACAATAATTATATTAGGAAACAAAGGGGAAAAAGAGTGGATAGTCATAAATAACCTAATAAAAAATGTTCCTAAGTAATTTATTTTTAATTTTATTTTTTTATATATCCATAGCCATATCATAATATAATTATAAATAACAAATCATATAAGACGTAAAAGTATTATTGGAAAGTCGACACTCTTTTTTTATTTTTATGAATTTTTTTTTTTTAATATTTTTTTTCTTTATTCGGTTATTTTATGATTATTAAGTTAAAACATTTAATTGAAAAGAATAACCAGCGGCTAAAGAAATTGTTATCATTTAGATAAAAAGTTTAATTTTGATATATTATAAAATCCTTACGTGGTGTCTCCGAATTCTAACTTGTCCAAGTATTGCGTCTTCCGCGTCATGATGACAACGACTAGGAGAATCGCTCCGACCAGATCGTTGACAATTTTACTCCATCTGGATGGTAGACGATTCTGTGTTGACAATAAGTTTGCTAGAAGAGAAGACTATAATGGCAGCAAGGTTGGCGAGAGAAGAAGTAGAAGATGAAGAAGAAGAAGAAAATGAACATCCACCGGTTCGTTGGGGTCTTTTATGACTTTGGAAATTGACAAATGAAAAGTCATAAAATGACTGACGATATTGTTTTACGGAAGTTATCAAATTTAGATAATGTTATCATAGAAATGCGGTGTGTCGACGATGGATTCGTATACTTGTGCAGATTAATAATATCATTGATTACCTATATATACTATAATATATATAATAGTTATTTATATATAATAGTGTATATAATCAATGATAATATTATCTATCTATTATTATATTAGACTAACACTCATAATATACTTAAGCCAATCTGGAGAAATTAAAATTTGTCACGTTATAAATTATAAAAACTAATTTTAATAGTTTTACCAATATAATTTCAAGTATAAAAAATGAAATTATTAATAATGTGAAATTATTTTTATGCAAAACTATAATAAGCGAAACCAAATAAATAAAGAAGATAAACTTAAACGAGAAGCCATAGAAATATATATATAATGTAGTTCTAAATATTTTCAGATGTTTCAACAGATCGATTAGGTTTCGTGAAAAATCAAACAAAACGGTTACGCGCCCACGACCACGGTACAGGATACCACTGTGTAATTCTGTAAGACCCGATAAAACCTTACCTACGTTACCTACATAAGAGAATCGCCGAAGTTGATAGTCGTAATTAAACCGTTCATTCTGATGATTTAGTATGTAAAAATGTTGCACGTTAACCTAGAGGCGCGCTGCTTTTTCTGCCCCCGTGGCCGTGATTCCATGTTTAGCCAAGGGAGGAATCATTTTTCACGTAATAATAATATAAAAAAAAAAACAGGTACTCTATATTTTCATTCACACACTAAAATCACTTGTCTATTTTTCTTACAACTAACTTTGTAATTCTCTTGTATTCTCAGTATTCACGCGTTCACTTTATAAACGACACTCGAACTTCACTTTTTCAAATAGAACGTGAACGTGAATATATATTTTCAATGAATTTGAACGACTTTTAGGGCGTTCAAATTTGTTTACCATTTTAAAAATGTATGTACAAATAATAAATATTGATTATAATATGCTTGAATATAGGTTTTCAACATAGAGTAAAATATACCTAATACATTCAGTAAAGGTCCCTTTACACAGAATATAGGTTGGTGATTAATAAATAAAAATTAAAAATTTTAATTAAGTTGTTCCTTAACTGATAAAAAAAAATCTAAAATCGTAAGTCACAATTTTTTTTTATAAGTGCTCAAAGTTCCAATTTATACGTTTTCCAATTTTTTTTTATAAGCCCTTAATGCTCAAATTTGTATAAAATGTGTAAAAATCACGATAATTTGCAAGTTATTTTGTAGATAAAAATTCATAAATTTTTTTTTGTTCATACTTAAGGTTCAAAATTTTAACACTAGGTTATCTATGAGCTACTCTTCAAAAATCTTTAAAAAAATTTCTACCGGACTAAGAGGAAAAAATTGTATGACTGTTTGAAATTTAAATATTTACGAAATTGCATAAAATAGCGATTTATTCTCAGACGATTTTAAATATTTGTTATAATTCAAAAAGTATAAGTCGCAGATTTTTGAAATTTCTACCAGCTGTTAAGATTGGTATTTCTTTTATGCAATATTTTTTTCAAAATATTATATTGATTTTTAAGCCACTTATAGGCATTTAAAATATTCGATTTTTTTAAATTTTATTTTTATAATCGGTGATAAAAAAAATTTGGCTACTACAAAATACTTGAAAATTTAATCGAAGATTCCACAGAAGTATTTCTTAATGTCATTCAAAAATTATTAAAATCCATAGGCACAATTTTTTTTTATAAGCGTTTGAACAGCGAATATTGACATAAAATTACATGTAAAATATAATATAATGTAGAATGTTCTAGACTGACAAACTATATCGCTGTATGCAACTGCCAACCCATCCTAATTGAAAAATATATTTATCGTTTTAAAATAAAATATACTTTTTACAATGTTTATAAATAACAATGTATTATATCCTAGACAAACATATGAACTCCGTTCAGAATCGTTATTCGTATACAATGATATCTATCATTGCATTCAAATTTAACAAATCCATTATAATAATGACCTATCCTATAAGCGAGGTTCACTCCACCCCTAACTGTACAGCAGAGCGAGGCCCATCCGGTTCTTTTTTTTATTTGCTATTTTAAGTTTATCTGTATAAATTTAAAGTGTCAACGTGTTTGTGTACTGTATTTTTTTTTTTTTTTAATAAAAGAATAATTTTAAAATATACAGCTAAGATTGTTTAATATTTTGATGTTATAGTGACACAGTGCTTGATTCTAGTGGCTAAAGGTGACATGAATCAAAAAAGGTTGAGAACTACTGGTTTAAGCAAATCGAAGCATTTTTACTGCCAAAAAAGGTGTCGTCAGACACAAAAAAATAAAAAATAAATAAAAAAAAAAACACACATCATTGTAAAACCAATAGATTCACATCAGAATCTAAAAGGTTGAGTATCGCTGCATTAGACGAACTGACGGCAGCATTGTTGTAGCACCGAAAACAATCAAAATTAAATCATCAATTTGTCACCGTTTAATGTTTGCGTTTCTTTCGCAAGTTGTTCGACGCAATACCTATTATGTGAATTAATAATACGAAAGATATTGTATTATGGATATCGTACTATGGCAACGAACTGTACGATAATATCCGTGATATATCATGCGAGTGTCAAAATGCCCACATTGTTGTCATCCGAGTTACTGATATCATTGTTATGATTAGATAAGAAAGTGGGTGTTTGATTACGATGGGGCGAAAACATTACGGTACGATTGCATTTAACTAAGTATAATCGATCGTCAAACATTTGAGTAAACTTAGGTGTGGACTTTTTTTCTTTTTTTTCGTAGACGTTGGATATCCATTATGAGTTTAATCGATCGTCCAATTACGTTTATGGTTCTCCAACGGAACGTGTCGCTGAACATTTTGAGTTTCAATTAAGATCAATACACTTTTCACGGCAATCAGTGAGTATTCTCGTGTTTTGTTTATTCACATTGTTACCTTCACTAGTTATTAACATTCCAAAAACCCTCTCAAATGTCCTCATTTTTTACATTGAAAGTAATTTTTTACAGAACATTAATAAAATTTGTAATTTCTCCAAGTTGTCTTCTACTAATACAAATTAATTTCTTTACTGTCATCATTGCTTGTACTGTAGAAATAAAACGAATTTGCTTTAATAAAATCAATTAAATTAAATTTATTGATTGTTATCTCATTTGGATAGCTTCATTTCTCAGTACAGTGTATAGGTACTCAGTTATTTTTGCTTTATTTTATTATTGTATAAACACACTTTTTATTATGCATAAAATTTAATATTTAATTGGATAATACTAATTATATTAAAACATTTGCATTCTTTAATTTGAATTTGTTGTATTTGGGAATTTTATTTTTTACTATATATTTTCTATAATATTTTCTTCCCAATTGATAATTAGGAGGTATTTTAAATAAATAAAAAATTATAAGAATTTTTATTTTCTAAAATATATTACTATACATTTTTTTATAATACTTTATTTTTATTTATATTAATTTTATGGTAAAAGAAAAAATATTTTAAATTAAAGTTTCTTTTTTATTACCTATGCTATGAAATTACCTATTTATTGTGTAAATATATGATATTAAAAATTGTATATGTATATGAAAATTACTTAAATATCTCATTTATTAATTATTCTATAAGTATCTAAGTTTAAATAATAAATAAATATATAGAATATTTTTTAACCACCAATGCACATCATAATATTAATTTATATTATTTTTGAGTGATTTTCATTGACTGCTTCACAACATTTTTATAATGTATAATGAAAATTATCCATATGGGTTTTGTTATAGGTTATTTTATTTTTATAGTTACCTAATATATGTCATTTAAAATGTAAATGAGTCACCTTTATTAAATTTTTACATGATTTGATATTTCAATATACTCTGAATAGTTTTGTCATTAAAAGCTATTATATAAACAATTAAAACATTAATAATTGGTTGAAGTAAGTTTTAAATTATGTTGATAATTCAATATTTGTTGAGTTGTTTATAATTTAAAAAAGTCTACAATTTATAATTAAATTTTACCAAATTATAAATGACATATAAGTTTTTTAAAATACAATAAAACTAAATTAAATTTATATTTCCTTAATATATAAGGGTATTTAAGAATATTCTATTTATTTATGTATTAATACTTATTTGTTTTTGTTTTTAATAACATAGAAAAAAGTATTTGAAATGCCAATCAAATTCATTCTAAAAAAATGAATTTTATATATTATGATATATTTACTATTACTTATTAACATATTATTATTTATTTCTATGTTAATAGGAATTTTAAATATCTTCAATCATGTCAAATACGTTAACTGGAGATAGTTCGCGTCGGCGAATTGCAGCATTGTCATTTTTAACTAATATATCATTGGATGGCACTCATAAAGATACTAACAAATTACTTTTCATCAAAAATAATATGTTCCAACATCAAAAATCTCAAGTTGAATATCCATCACTACCTGATATAGGTACAACAAATGATGAGAATACATTCAGTGAAAGTGACATTATTCTAGATCATATGGATACTGAATTTCATGGTACTGTCAGGTTGACAAAAACACAGTCTTTAACATCTACACCAATTAAAGCAAATATGAGTGATAAACATTGTGTTGATAAATTTTTTGAATTGGATTCTGAAAAGCATTCTGGAGGCATACCATTTCGTGAAAGGTGTTTTCAATATTTCTTACAAATAATTATTATGTAACAAAATGAGTTTTATTTTATAAATATGTTATTTTTCTAGACTTAATACAACTGGGAGTGATGTGACAATGGAAACAAAAAAATTAGCAGCCTACTATCGTAAACGTATGATTCCTCCATTATTATCTGAAAGTAACACCAATCTCAGCAGTTCTGAAAGTCTTGGTTTAGGTAATAATGATAATGTACTTAATATGATAAAAACTCAAACTTAATATATTCATCAAAAATATAATTATTAATTTTACTATATTTTATGCTATTATGTATTAAGTATTTTTTATTAATTGCATTCTGTTTAATAAATTCCAAGACTAATTAAGTGTATTCCTTGAAATGGTCTTTAATTGATATGTGATAAATAACTTCTTGGACTATTAATCTATTATAACAGTACAAATATATACTTATGCTAAACATATTTTAATACTAAGATAATTAAGAAAACTATTATTACAGTTGGTTTGAGTGATTAAAATTGATTTTAAATAAATTATTTTAGCTATTTTTAAATACTTATGTTTTTATTTATTTTTTTACTATTATTATTTTATATGTATAAATAATTTAACATGAAATTTGTTTACTATCTAGCACTCAAAGATAGTACTCGATAGACATTTATTGTTTAAAATAATAATGTTATTACTTTGTACACTAAAGATCTTAACTATTTTATACCCAATGAAAATTAAAATGTTGATACATAATATTTGTAAAAAAATAAAAACGGTTTTTGAAATTAATTGTTAATTATTTTAATATAAATTTTATGTTTATTTATTTTATTTTTATTTTTTACAAATACAGTTTTAGAATTAAATCAATAAATTATTATATGTTATATGTTGTTAAAAATAATTATCAGCCCATATATTAAACTTAACAACTAGATGATCGTATCACTTAATGAATATTAATATAATATGTGTATTTTAAGATTGAAATATCTAAAATTAAAATTAAGTATATAATTTATTATTTATTAACTTTGGTGTACTATAAATAATAATTGATATATAAAATGTATAAGCTGTGTACGGTTGTGTTTTATTATCTGCATTATTTTGAATTTAACAGTTATATTTTTGATTCTTATAAAAATATTAGTTCATGAAATATTATTCTGCATTATTTGAATGAACAAAGGACATAATACAATAAAAATTATTCTTAAATATAATCAACATTTTATTAAAATATGATATTATGCGTGAAAATTTCAATAAAATATGTTAGGAAAAGGATTAGGATTAATTTATATTAATTTTATATAAATTTCACTAATAAGTAATTAGTATGTATGAAAAGTTGCAGCTCTTTATAAAAATAGCTCACTGCTCCAAGAAAATAGCTCATCAAATCAGTCTATGGATATTAGAGTTGTACGTCCAACGTTACAGCATCGATTCAAAAATGAACGTTTAGTGTTAGTGACTCCTCAGAAAACTCCATTTCTTGTTTATTCATTAATACCATTCAAAAGATCTAACAGATCAATAATGTTTGTACAATATTTATACTGATTGTTTAAAATTATTGAATATTCTTGTTAATTAATATTATTATAGAGTAAAATGTGAACAAAAGAAAGAACCAAATCGTAGAAGACAAACTTCTGGAACTCGGCCTTTATCTGCTGTTAATGATATAATTGATGCATTTGATCTATTTGGATTGGAAAAAGGCAAAGATGGGCAGGTAAAGTATAAATATTATTTGTTGAAGATCTTAAAAGTATTATATAATAATATTGTAGTTATTATTATTATGATTATTCGTTCTTATTTAATACAGTTATATTTAACTCAATATTAATAATTTTAAATAATTTAAGTTTATTTGCTGAAAAGTTGATTGGATTGAAAGTATATTGATTTGTACATTATTATTTATTTACTCTGTCATCTGTAATGAAGTTAATATCAGGTATAATAAAGCACATATATCAAGCATTAGTTTAATTTTCCATTATTGCTGATAGATTTTTTTTTATAAGTACATTTATAGATACATTTTATATTGATACTTATTTTAATTTTGATATTTAAATTATATTCAATATATATTATAGTTTACTGATATCGTGTACCTGTATAGAAATATCTTCTTAAATTATTATGATTGCATTAATAATTTTCAGGAAATATCTTACAATCATTTATTGGTTCCTTCGAGAATTGTTGAACCAAAGGGACCAATTGAAGATATGATGTTAGATACAGCACAACCAAAACCACATACTTTGAGCAGGTAATTTATTTGTTGAGTATCAATGAATTATACGTTTAATCTAAAAATAAAATAATTGTATGGTTCGATTTTCAATTTCAATTAAAGGTACAAATTTATATTTTATACTTATTAGGTATTATTAAAATTAACAATGTGTGTGTGTGTGTGTGTGTGTGTATAGATTATAATTTAATTACACTGCATATATTTTTTTAGTGCAGTTATATTAACATTTTAAATTACTAAAAAAACAATAAATCACTATTGCTATATATAAATATATAGAAATTATAATTTGAACCTTATACTTAACTAAATATTTATTACAAATTTATTTTAAGGTATTTAAAAGTAGATTTAAATGAATATAAAATGCATTTCCAGTAACAATTAGTCCAGAATTTAATTTTTGACTTGCTAATTATGGTATATATACTACAGATGTATTTCAGCTGATGTTCCGGATAGTTCAGTAATTGGTTCTGGTACATACAAGATGTGCACTGTTCAACCTGCATCATCACCTCCCAAAACTGATTTAACCAAAGGTATCTTTGTTTATATATAACTATATCTAAGATTTAACTAGTAACTATGGAAGATATATTATATTTTTAGTTAATTATAAAACAAATGTAAAATCTTATTACATAGATTATATTTTAGGTTTTATAATAAATTTTATTGTTATTTACCAAATTGTTATAAATTCTTAATCATCTAATATTTATAAATATTATATCATGGCTTAGACATTATAATTTGAAAGCAAGACTATAGCTTAAGGGGAATTTAAGGTTCTGACTCTTCTGACCCCCAAAATTTTTTGCTGGATATGGCCTTGTGTCTAAGCTTTATATGGCATATTGCATTTTTTTACATACTTTAATTTATTTCTAATATATTTGTCAATTTTCAATCACAATACCAATGTTTAAATGTTATTCAGTAATTTATCTAAATATATTAAAAATTTAATTAACCATTGGAACCTGAACTATAATTATTAACTAGAAATAGACGATTAACTGAAATTATGCAATACATACAAATATATTTTACAATGTTAATAAGATACAAAAAACATTAGATACCTCCTAAGCATTGGCGCACATACGGGGGTGCCAGGGAGTGCTTAGCACCCCCAACTTCTATTGAGCAAAAAATATTATTTAAATTGTAATTTTGCGTTTATAAGAATGGGTTTCCAGTTTGTATTGGAATACACTAACGGGACGTAAATATTTTATACATAAATACAGTAATTGGGTACTTAATTGGGTTTGTGAATTGTGATGTTGGTATGACGGTATATTACCTATTTTTAATGCATGTTATCTTATCGGCTGTTTTAAAACAAGTTTATTTTTAGTATTATTTTATTACTGGAAATTGGAGTACTGAATAGGATTTTGTTTTTGTATACCAGTGTTATGGTTTATTGATATGAATTTAATATTATTAATTATTATTATTTAGTTTGATAAATGATAATATTATTATAAACATTTTCAACCGTCTATTCTTAGTAGTTGTGTAGTAGGTACTACGAATCAAAGATAGTGATAGTCGATTCTATTAAGTTGTTCAATCGATGGTGATGAGATGATGGTGTTAAAAAATAATCTAGTTAATAATTATTTGTTGGAAGATCTCATGTGTGCATGTAATCCAGAAGTATATCCGAACCTTTACAAATTAATGTAAGTTGCGTTAACCATACCAATTTCATTGGCAACATGTGAAAGGTCATTTTTGTCAATGCGCCGCATTAAGAATTGGTTACGCACCAGTATGGTGCAGAGTAGATTTACTAATCTGTCATCAATATATATAGAAAGAGAAATAACAAACTGGTTAAAAAATTAATGTATATTAGACAAGTTTGCTAAAAAATCTAGAAGATTAGACTTAATATAATTTGTTTGTAATTCTTTTTTATATTCCTATAATAATATTTAGGTATGTCATACATTAGGTAATTATTTCATAAATTTGTATGGTATAATGTAACTATTGTTTATACATTAATGTTACCTATATTGTATAAAAATATACAGTGTATTAATTAGTAAAAATTGTAGTTAATTGATTTAACATTTTAAAGGAAAGTATTCAATAGATTATATATTGAACAAACAAGATTTTTTTTATTGAAAATTTGATTTACTACTTTAAATGTTTTTAATATAATAGTTAGTAATATTATTTAAGATTTAAACTACTTATGGCTGGTATGTATTACTGTTTAGAGGGGTGTGGGTCACTTTAGGCTAAAACATTTTAGCACTCCCAAGTTTAAGACTGAATGTGCGCCTTTGCTCCTAAGGCAAATAACATATTATACTCAATTATCCCATTGTTTGAGTAATAACGGACAACAGTGATAGATGGTTCATCGAGTTTATATTTTATACATTAAGTACCTTTATGAGTCATATTTTTTTAATTATATTTTTTTTTTTTTTTTTAGTCACTGTGAGTGATGAAGATGAAAATGGAACTGCATTATTTTCTCCTAACATGCTTGATGACCCAGAGTTTTTTGCTGGAAAACACAGAACACTTCTTACATTTATGTCTTATATGGTATATTTTATGAGAAATGAGTATAAATTAATACAATTTATTTAGATTCATACTCAAGCCATTTGTCTAAAAACTTTTAAACACTATTTATAAGTGGTATAAATTAATTTTTTTTATAATTTTTAAATTTAAAATATATTATTTTATATTGTCTTAAAATAAACTTTAAAAATATACTATGTTTAATAGTTAAGTATTTTTAGTAGTGAATTTACTAAAAATCACTAAAACATTATAATACTATTTTTGGTACTATTTCTCTAAAATCTAAATACTTCCAATATTTTCATTAAATTTATCTATTAAAATACACTAAAAAAAAAAACTAATATAGTGCTGTAAATGAGATATTTTATGTAAGGTAATTGTCTTAATAAGGTACTTTATATTATTTTATTTTTATGTTTAAATGTTTTTTATGGCACTATTGGTAATTTAAACAAATAAAATTAAACAAAATTTCTATGTGCCTAATTTATTTATTATGTGTTTCAGACATCAATTATTGATTATGTGCGTCCAGGCGATCTTAAAAAAGAATTAAATGATAAATTTCATGATAAATTTCCACATATTGATCTTACATTAAGTAAGCTAAGAAGGTATATAATATTTTATCAATAAAAAAAACATCATTATGTGATAAATTTTTAAGTATTATTTCTTATGATTTAAAATTTTATTTCAGTATAAAACGAGAAATGCGTAAAATTACCAAACCTGATCCATCAGATTTGCTAACTATTGCTCAAGCTTATGTATTTTTTGAACGATTATTGATTAAAAGTTTGATTAATAAAGAAAACCGTAAATTATGTGCAGGAGCATGTATTATTTTGTCTGCAAAATTAAATGACATGAAGGGTGAACCTTTAACTAATCTTATTGAGGTAAATTTATTTTATAAATATTTTTATATATTTAGTTTTCATTAGTTATTAATTATTGCTGTTATTTTTGTTAAAACTAATTATTATAAACACATGTATTAAAATGATCATGCATTTTTTTTAGAGAACAGAAATAGTATTCAGATTGAATAGAAAAGATTTAATGGTTTCTGAGTTTGGAGTATTAGTCGCTCTAGAGTTCGGTCTTCATATTCCTATTCATGAAATAATGCCTCATTATCAGCGACTGTTGTCTGAGTCATGACACAAATATTTGCCTTTAGCAGCTTTAGACTTGAAAGAAGTAGTTGAGCGCTTTAGAAGAGATAAAATAAACTTTGTTTAATTTAATGCTTTATTTTCAATATTTATACGACTGTGGGGTATGTATAGTTTTTGTTTTGTGTTAAATAGATTTATTTTACTAATTTACAAGAATATATGAATATATATAATATGTATATTATATTTCTAGGATGAAATTATTATATGTTTAATATCCATGTGCGATTTGAAATCTGTTACCAGAAATGTATTAGAAATGTATTATAAATGTTGTTTATTCATATGTTACAAGTATTATTATTTATTATTAAATAGGTATAGAAATTAAAATTGTTTTATTCATTTAATATTAACCGATATAATAGTATTTTATTGAAAATATAAAAATTAGTGAAAATGTATTTAAGTGGCAATGGATTGTATATTTAAACTATACATTTTTATTAAATATTTTTAATTTTAACATTTAATGTGTTAAAATAAGTAAAAAAACAGTTTATTTTTTAAAAGCATATTATTGTTATATAAATACAATTTATTTTAGCATCATATTTTAGTGGTGTATAACAATGTCAAAAAATTTTATCCAATTATAAAATGCATTTTATTTAAATTATAAATAGTTATAAATACCCGACCACACTTAAGTATCTAAAAAAAATGTAATTTTCTTTTATTTAGATTAATATAAATAAATACAAATAATCCAATTATAAAATGCATTTTATTTAGATTATAAATAGTTATAAATACCCAACCACACTTATGTATCTAAAAAAAAAATGTTTTCTTTTATTTAGATTAATATAAATAAATACAAATAATCGAAGTAAAAGATAATTTTTTAGTTCTGTAGTAAGACTAAATATGTATCACATATGGTACATGCCTTTTTTAAAAAGACTTATAATGTGAATGATGCTACTTAATATTTAAAAATAATTACTGGAATTAGTAAATAATTTTTCATCTAAATTCAAGGTTGTATGAAGTATTTGTTTTTACAAAGGAAGTATTTCCTGAAAGTTGAAATGATAAAAATAAGAAGAATAAGAATATTTATTTTTAAATGTGTATTTCATTGAGGTCATAAGTTACCTTAAATAAATAATCAAATTAAATATAAAATGCACGTAGAAAACAATTTAAAGCATATCCAATTTAAGGTAACTTATGACCTCAATGAAATACACATTTAAAAATAAATATTGATTATACAAAATCGGTGGTGTGCCATATTTTATACACATTTCATCTTACATTTTATTCGATTTCTCTCTGAAAAAAAAAAGTTTATTTTTTCGAGATGTATCTTTTACAATATTTCTTAAATTACATACAGTGTAACAGGTCTATTTGACTATTGCAATAACTTTTTTCCCATTCAATATTTTTATTTATTTTTTTTTTTTTGTAATAATTTCTAGAGCTCTACGTTCTAATTTTTATTTTTTATAACTAAAAATAAAAAATTTAAATTTTGTATTAAATTTTTTTCTTATAATTCAAGATAGTTATTTTATAAATAAGTATTTAAAAACGATTTTGGCATTTAAAACTTTTAAATTGGTTACGTCATTACATTTTTTAAGTGAGTTAAAATTCTCATTTATTTCTTGCTAATCAATTTTACTGCTATCGTCAATTTTGAATTGTTTTTCTTCAAGAAGTAATCAATTTGTTATTTCTTGGAAAAATGATATATTAAAAGTTTTAAACATCAAAATTGTTTTTAAACACTTATTTATTTAATAGCTATCTTGGATTATAAGAAAAATGTTCATACAAAATTACAATTTTTTATTTTTAGCTGTAAAATAATAAAATAATAAATAAGATATAAGAATTATAGTGCAGAGCTCTAAAAAACATTAAAAAAAATATTGAATAGAAATAAAGTCATTGCATTAGTTGAATAAACTTGTTATACTCTGTATATATTAATAAATTAAATCAACCATAGTTATTAAGTTAAATATTGTTTAAAAACTTCTGTAAGACGAGATCTATCAAAGGATTAATAATAAGATACATTAGAAATTTTATTTTAGTAATTTTCAACAGAACTATTCTGTCACATAATTTACAATATGATCGATTCTGGGCTATCCTGAAAGAAAACTTTGATGATGATTTTTATTTTAATAGGATTATTTTAATAATTCCTGTACATAAACTAGATCAACGGTTCTCCACCAATTTATATCCGCGAACCACTTACATATTTTGAAAAATGTTCACATACCACTTGACTAAATAACCCGTATTTTTACTTATCAACAATTTAAATGAAATTATTTTATGTATATGAAGCTTTTATTATAATTAAGTTAGTTAATTTAAACCACATAAATATATAAGTATTTAATGCACGAAAAATAACATAACGTAAAATATTTACATTTATTATTTATTAGAATGTATGTAATTTAATAATTTATTGAAACAGTTTATATTGTATTAAATGATTGAGAATGCCAATACCGAGCTCTATGTTAGTTAGGTACTTTAAGTCTTAAGCTGTCTTCTACATTAATTTTGTTCCTATGTCGTAGATATTTATAAAATTAGCTAATATCAAATAAATCAAATTATATTAAATGGTAATAATTAGGACAGTGGACTTATAGAATTTGCATATTTTTTTTTGCGCATTCACAAAAATAGCAGAGTGCGAAATAAATACGTTTTATGCTTCCACAAAGCTAGTTTAGAAATTTGATTGTGCATATTTCTTCCATTTTATACTTTTAGATGCATATTTTAAATAATTTATCATTCGATCAATATTTATTCATTGACTTTTTTATATATTTATTTATACAATCAAATTAACGTTGAATTTAAAATTATTTTAAATTTTTATCATAATACAATATGTTATACAATATGTTTACAATATGTTAACAATGGTTGTTGACTTTTCCTAGACGCTTGTTTTTCCTTGAAACACGTCTCGACTCTCGAGAGTTGTCGATTAGATTGGTTGTCGGGTTATTAATTATATTTATAGACAGATAAGCATAAAATATCGATACGAGCCACGGGGACACCTGTCGGTTGTCGTTGAATCTAAATAATTAATTGTAAAGAAAAATTCTTATTTTTGTTCAAAAATAAGAATTTTAAAATTTATATTTTATATTTTTAAGTGCATATTTTGTATATTTAATTGCATATTTGATGATTTTTTAGAACTACAAGTCTTCTGCTTTAGTAACAGTAATAAAAATAGTACTATTTTTTAATAAAAATGTCTTCGCGTATCACCTACGAGCTTTCCGTCACAGGTTGGTAATCACTTAACTAATGAAAAATAATGGACCTGTATACAAATTAGATTCATGTTTTATTGAACGAAATAATACTATTTTTATTTTGCATATTTATGCGTATTTTATGGACTTTTGAAATGCATATTTTTAGGATTTTAAAGATATAAATGAATATTTCAGTACATTTTTAAACTTTTTTTAAAATATTTTAAATGAACAAGTGGATAAATAATAAAATTATCGTCCCATATGATTGTGTTTATCTCAAATATTTTTCCAGATTCTAGGCTTAAGTTTCTTCAAATTAAAAAAAACATTGAATTAAAGTGTAACGCTCATGTTCTGAATTAGAATAGATATAATATTAGAAAACTATAAAATATAAAAATAGCAACTAATAAAAACTAAATACTTATAGATGATTTTGAATTTTTAATACTTAAAATATAATACATTTTACTCTACATATTTTATTTTTTTTTTTTAGTTATAATGCATATTTTATATTTTTTGTGGGTATATCAAGTTTGTAGTTGGTAATTTGTATTGTATAAAACTATACACAATTCAAACATTTTAATTTATATGATTTTAATACAACATTTTAATATGATGATGTGCATAAATATCCGAGCATCAATCATTACAAGTATGTAGCTATATGAATACAAATCCAGACTCTATTTATGACATATTAAGAGTTAACTAAGAAAAAATGTCTGTCCAACCTCGGAAAATATCAATAGATTAATCTTTTGGTGGATTGTGTGTGTATGCATTTCAATTATTTTTTAGTTATTAGTAATAAAGAATTAAAAAAGTTTAATATGGTATAATAATACGAAATTAATTAATCTGACTAGGATTTTTTTTTAATCCGTCAATGTTTAAAAATATTATTATTATTTTATTATTTTTCAATTATTATGGATTACAATTTTTCGATCATTTTTATTAAAAACTTTTATTTTTGAATTAAAACTTCTCGAAAATATCCATTTAACAGACAAAACTTTTCATTTAAATCTACTTATAGAAAATGTTATGATTTAATCTTCTAGCATGAATTCTGATTAAAAGTCTCCGTCTTATAAACGAACGTATAGCCAGTGGCGGCTCGCAAGTAAATTCATTGGGGAGACTGAAAATTTAATAATAAAAAAAAATAAAACACAAAAAAAATAAAAAAAACCTTTTTTTATTATTGTAATTAATAGCTTTATAAAAATTATAAGAATAGTTAATTTATATTATTTTATATTCTAATTCAATTCTTCTTTCTTTTTTCTTCGCAAAATCATCAATAATACTTTCCACAAATGTCGGGTCCTTTGCCATAACGCCCAGTAAATTTTTTTCAATTGCCAACGATGATAAATTTGTAAGACGCTCGTTTGTCATTGTATTTCTTAAAAAGCTCTTTATACGCTTTAACGTACTCATAGAACGTTCACTAGATGCATTAGTGGCCGGTATTGTTAAAACTAATTGACATAGTTTAGTGAACTGGGAATACATTTCTTGTAAATTATTTTTTATTATTAAATCCAGTAGTTTATGAGGAGAGAGATGTTTATTATTATCTGAATAAATGACGGACAATTCATTGCGCAAACGATTTTCTTCAAACATATTAGGATATTGTTTTAATAATTTAATCAACTTGCATTCGGGAAAAGTGTTGTGGTAGATATCAAACATTTTTTCATTTGTAAGCTCTACGAATTCTAATTCCAAAGTATCTTCAAATCTTATATTAATTTGGACAATTAATGAATCCAGTATCTCATATGTTATTTTACGTAAATTATTTTTTTGTTTGTCACCATACTCAAAATCATTATTTAATTGAATTGCTTCGTCACAACAAGTATTCACAGTTTGTTCTTTTCTTAAATCTTCCAAATTTTTTTTTAAATTCTGAATTTCAGAAATACACGATTTAATGTTTGAAAGTATTTTTGATTGGAGGAAATTAAATACATGATCCGTATATATGAAAATCTTATTAAATAAAATTAACAGATACACAAATTGTGCATCATTAAGTTTATCTAAAATACCTGATGCTGTAGAAATAGAAATGTGGTCCCAGTTTGGTTCTTCAATTACATGTGTAAAAGCATTTTTTAATTCCATAAAATGGGTTTTAATTGTGGATGCGGCTCTTGAATGATAATTCCACCTAGTATCAGAATGATTTGGAAGTTTAAAGCCCTGTTGTCTTAGTAACTCACTCCTTTTAGAAGACCTACTAAAAAACGTATGAAACATCGTTAAATTACAAATAAAAAGTTTTACTGGTCTTATTGTCTTAGCGCCATATAACAGTACCAAGTTCAACTGATGAGCATAGCAATGAATAAATAATACATTTGGATAAATATTCTTAATAAGACTTTGTACGCCATTTTTTGTTCCAGACATAACTGATGCTCCATCGTATGTCTGTGCAATTATTTTATTCCCTAAATCCCATTTTCTAATCACTGACAATATTACATCTGCTAATCCAGATCCCGTTTTATCACTTGAAACATCAAAAAAACCAATAAATCGTTCGACAATTTTTTCTTCTATAACATAACGAAAAATAATACTCATTTGAGATCGACAGAACACATCAGTGGTTTCATCTGCTTGAATAGATGTGTAATTAGCAGTTTGTATTTCCTTCAAAATTTTTGAATTTAAAATTGTAGTGACGTTCTCAATTAAATCATTTTGTATTATCTTAGACGTGCCTTTAAATATTGACGATGACAAAAAATGATCCTTAAGTAAATGCTCTTCTTGAGCGAGTAGATCAAGTAACTCAAGATAATTCCCTTTATTTAAAGATTCGTCGTGTTCCCGATGCCCACGAAAGGCAAGCTCTTGTTTTCCCAAAAAACAAACAACGTGGATCATACGTGCTATTAAACGTCTATTTATAGAAACTTGTTCATTATGTTTTATAGCAGCTAATCGTCGACCTTCCGAAATAGCATGTTCAATTCGAACTTTTCCTAAAAGATGGAATTTTTCTTGATTTATCAAATGCTTTTTAGATATAGAATATTTTTCTGATTTTCTTATACAATTTTTTATTGACGATATTCCATCAACAGTCCATTCTTTTTCTCCCCCAAAAATTACACAATAAAATACATATCAACATAACAGTTGACAAAATAATTATATTTTGCTCCCGTCTATTTCATTTATTTGGATGTGTTTACATTAACCGTTTTTTTTATAATTAGTGTCATTATTTACATTATATTTTCTTTTACAAAGTGCGCGTTTTGTTTTTTTGAAGATTTGCATTGCAACGGTAATACTTTGAGTTTTTAATATTTTTAAATTATCCTAATACTTAGGTATATTACTACTAATTATTATCGACCACACGAATAATCAGTTGTCTGGACTTTGTACCTGCTAGTTGCTACGGAACAGTGTTTATATTATATTATTATAATTGATATTATCTTATTTCCACCACTCGATTTATTACTTTATCGGTGAATTATAACTCACTACACACGATATATACACCTAGCACCCAGAAACTCCTAATAAATATTTGATCACTATACACTGTGTGCCAAGTGTTATTAATTCTTCGCCGTTTTAGTATCTAAAAATATGGAAGAAAAAATAGACATACTAATTAAAGCTGTTAACGAAATAAAAACTACACAATCTAAACTTGTTTCATCGGTTAATTCGTTGTCGGAAAAGTTTGGATTGCTTAATAAAAAAGTCAATGAACTATCAAGCCAAATTAATAGCTTGTCTTCCGATAATGCATCTTTAAAAGAAAGAGTTGATATCATTGAAACAAAAACAAAATCTTTGAGCACAAATCCACCTATACCAAACATCAATGAACTAATATCAGAGATGATTGATCGTCAATCTCGATATAAAAATATATTATTATTTAATTTACCAGAGTCAAATCTCGATTCTAACTCAACGAATATGGATCTCATAACGGTAAAAGACATACTGAAATATTTAAATTTGGAATCTATACCCACCTCAATTTTTCGTCTTGGAAAATCACCTTCTACTTCTACTCCTATCAAACCAAGACCGTTAAAAATATGCTTCTCCGATCAAAAAACTGTGTTTGATATATTTTCAACTCAATGTAAATTGAAATCAAACTCCTCGTGGAAAGATATTCGCTTCTCCTCAGATCAAACTAAAAAACAACAAGAACATATGTCTCAACTCCGTCAAGAACTACTAAACAGAAAATCAAATGGTGAACCTGACCTCACTATCAAATATATCAAAGGCACTCCAACAATTATTTCATCAAAAAACTAGCAAAACCCCAACTAAATTTCAAATGCTACTACCAAAATGTAAGAGGTTTAAATACCAAACTTAATTTATTAAAAACTAATATACCTTTCTTTAATTACAATATTTTAGCTTTTACTGAAACTTGGTTACATGATCAAGTTCATTCAAGTGAATTAGGTCTCGTTAATTATGATATATATAGATGTGATAGGTCGTGTTTATCCAGTACATCAAAAAGAGGTGGAGGTGTTCTATTAGCAGTTAGTAATTATCTCATTTCCACAGTTATTAACATTGTTGATAAATCCTTAGAATTATGCCTCATTTCGGTCGAACTTAATTGCTCAAAAAAAGTAATCGTAGGTTGTGTTTATTTTCCACCAAAAACTCCTTCTATCTCATACAATAATTTCTTTAATATTATTGAAAATTTAATTATATCCCACCCTAATGATGATTTACTACTTTTTGGTGACTTCAATCTTCCCGACTTAAATAAAACGCCACTCAATGAGAACATTAACCTCTCCTCTCCAGAATCTATATTTCTTTATAATTTATCTTTGCTTAATCTTTTTCAAATAAACACAATACCTAATATCTATGGTTCTATACTTGACCTTATTTTATCTAAATCTCCCTCTCATACTATATCTCAAAACAGTGATTCTATTGTCCCTATGGACAATTACCACCCACCTTTAAATATCTGTTATACTCAACTGCATACTCCTCCTTCTCTATCATATACTGAATTATTTTATGACTGGTCTAATGGAAATTATAATGCCATATTATCACACCTAGGCTCAATTGATTGGTCCGAACTTTTTAAAATTAGTAACGATATCTCCTTTCTTATCGATGAATTTTACGCCCAACTATATTTTGTAATAAACACTTTTATTCCTAAAAAAACCAATTTTAAATCTAAATTTCCTAGATGGTTTTCTAAAAATTTAATAAATTTAATAAAACTTAAAAAAACCTATCACCTTATTTACAAAATGTCTAACTCTCATAACGATTATTTAAAATTTTCTTCAACTCGATCTCAATGTAAAGCTCTAAGTAAACTAGATTACTCTCGCTATTTAATTACTACCCAAAATTCTCTAAAATCCCAACCCAAAAAATTTTGGTCTTTCATAAAAAACCTCAGGTCATCACACGGCTTACCAAACTCTATGTCTCTCGATCACGTAACTGCTGAAAATGGCCAAGAAATTGTTGATTTATTTAGTCATTATTTTTCTTCCGTGTATAATAATATTAATTTTCCAATAATTAATACGGATACAACAAAAATAATCGAGTCTAACGACTCTATCAACAAACTTCAAATAGAACTCATGGAAGTTTTCAATGAGCTAAATATTCTTGATTATAAAAATTCTATAGGTCCTGACGGCTTATCTCCATTATTTCTATTTAATTGCAGATTTATACTTTCCCCACCTATTATGTATCTCTTTAATGCTTCTCTAAAAAATGGAATTTTTCCAACCGCTTGGAAATCTACCTACATCAACCCTATACATAAAAAAGGAAATAAATCATTGGTCTCAAATTATCGCCCTATATCTATAATCTCTATCCTCCCTAAAATATTTTCAAAAATTGTTAATCGTAAACTCTCCCCTATCTTTAAAAATATTCTAGTACCACAACAACATGGTTTTCGTAGTAATAAATCATCGGTAACTAACCTAATAACTATCAAACATGATACGAGTATACTTGAATCTTTCTCTAAAGGCCAACAAACTGATGTAATATACACTGACTTTGAGAAAGCCTTTGACAGTGTTAATCATAAATTATTAACTCATAAACTGCAAAAAACTGGTTTTGCCAATCCTCTTCTATCATGGATTAACTCATTTTTATGCCTACGAACACAAATAATCAAGTATAAAAACTTCATATCAATTCCTACTAAGGTAACTTCCGGAGTTCCCCAAGGAGATCATCTTTCTCCTCTTCTTTTTAATCTGTTTATTAATGATGTGGTGTCTTCCATCACTCATTCTAATATACTTTTATTCGCTGATGACGCAAAAATTTATAAATCAATCTCATCTCTAGATGATAACTTACTCCTACAAAAAGATTTAACCAATTTTAATGAGTGGTGTGTTTCTAATGGCCTTTCACTCAATATCAATAAATGTCAAATTCTAACATATGCTAATAAACGTAATACAATCAATTTCAACTATTCTATTTCAGACACTAGTTTAGAACGTGTACATGTGATAAAGGACTTAGGAATATCCTTCGATTCAAAACTATTATTTAACTTACATATATTAGCTATTAAAAATAAAGCCCTATCAGTATTTGGTATGATAAAACGTAATTGCTCACAGTTTAACAATCCTTTCACGTTCAAGTGCCTATATACGTCACTTATCCGCTCTATTCTTGAATATGCTCCTATAATTTGGGAAAATAACAGCAATGGCCATAGTGATCAACTTGAGAAAATTCAAAACAAAGTTCTTCGATTCATATGCATTAAATCTAATATACCAAGAACCCCCCACTCAGGATATGAACATATTTTAAATATATTGCACTTAGAATCTCTAAAATCACGTAGAATTAATACATATAGCACCTTTCTTACAAAATTAATAAACAACGAGATTGATGATGCATTTTTACTTAATCTAATAAATTTTAAAACCAATTCTCATAACTTACGCAATAAAGATTTATTTTATCTACCACATTTCCCCCAGAAGTACATGTTGAATGATCCTTTAATCATTTTGATGTCTTGCGGTAATAAACAAACTTTTAATTTACTATTTAAGTAATTGTATGATTGTTATTTAATTATCTTTAATATTATATTGTACCACATAATCCCACTCTGTCTCCCACTTTTTTTTTTTTTAGGTTTTGTATCAATGTAATCATTATAATTTGTATTATTATTTTATTCCTTGTATTCATTGTACTACCAACTTATATTGAATTTTTTAAATGTGTTAATTATCAAATGTTATTATAATACCATTATTGTTATTGTTATTATATATTGTAAATTGGACTTTGTCCGTATAAATTGTTACGTGCCACCGGCTAGATTTCAACTTGTGCAGTCGATGATGAATTTTAATTTAATAAAATGTGAGACTTTAACTTTTATAATACGTTTATTTAAATAATTCAAAGTGTTATAACAATTCATAAAACAGAGTGACGTGAAGTTGCTTGCAGTTCCGTGACTAGAACTCATCTGATTTGTGGTTGATTCGGACCCTCTTTTATATGGCTCGATTGACGTCATTGGAAAGCTGCACCCGGTTGTTTGGTGATTTCCAGGAATAGGGGTATGACCTTACACGATGCTTCGTAGAACTGCCGTACCTGATTATCTGGTTAATTCCTTTTTTATGGTGCTGTTGCCCTCGTTGTTTAAATGCTGACTCGACCTTATCATCTTTAATTAGTACATTTGTAATACCTAGTATTCCTGATTAATTTAATTACCCTTTGTTATTTATACATTTGTATCACACAGTTTTTCTAGTTAACTATTATTATTTTAGATATGACCAGCATATAGATTATTCTTAATATAAGGTATATATCATTATTCCCCGTATTCTAAATATACACATAATCGTAATATATTACATGATGTATGGAGGCCCATAACACCTCCCCACTAAAAAAAAGGTTTCGGTCTGCAAGACAGAAATCTTTTACAAATTATTCTTTAGATAAAACTTCCTTACATTTTTTTTTTTTTTTTTTTTTTTTTTTTTACAATAGTATATATGTTTACATTAATACATATTACTTTAACAATTATTGCTTAACACTCTGAATATATATAATTAGATTAATATTACATTTTTTTTTTTTTTTTTTTTATAATGACATTTTTATATCTTTGGTTAGTAATTACAATTTTTCATGTTGCATACTTGCATAATTTTACAATAAAATAGTCTTAAATTCTAATATTAGTGTTTATTTCCCCTTTACCATTTTACAATATAATATAATATTATTATCATTGAATTATTCTTTTGATTACAGTCTACTGAAATTGTGATTAATTGAGACTAACTATTAAATATTCTATTGTTTATAATTGTTGAAATCAAATTGTCATTCCCAGGACCCTCTACATATATATGTATTACTCCCATGTAATGGTGTTCAATATGCTTTACTCAATTCTAACGTTAAAATATTTTATTTTTTTTTTTTTTTTTTTTTTTAATTGATATGTTTAATTATCTCATCATGTGACTATGAGTTAAATGTGGATATACCTCCTCTTTTCTTACTTCTAATTCCTCTCTCTCTTCTATTGTTCGTAATTTAGTGTGTATATTAGAAAATACCATCTTCAACTAATTCATCTATAATTCTACCTAATTCATTACAAGTTGGTCCTATTGAATTTACATATATGACTTCTTGAGTTAATTCTTGTATTCCAAGCATTGTATTTAGTAATTGTTCGCCTGTATATGGTTCTGTCATTAAGTTATTAGCATCCATTATGTGTTCATTAAAACATGGTAGTTCAATAATACTTCCTAATTCTCGAATTCCTAATTCTATATGGTTTTCACCTCCTAAAAACTCTCGCAATTTTCTCATAAATTCCTTCGCTCTTTCCATGGTAATAATGATTTTATCTATATGTATAATTAATTTTTTGATCTTCGACCTTAGGTTCGGCTATCGGTAATTCTACAATAGTCTCAGTTCTCGGATTTAATGAAAAATATTCTTTATCGTCATTTAATTTTTTATTTTTATTTTCGTTATTAATCACAATTAAATTATTACTTATATCAATTACGGCTTTATTTTTAGTTAAGAAAGGTTGTCCTAATATACCGTCTTTTAAAATTGGAAAATCGTTTTTGACAAGGTTAAATTCTACATTTATTTTTTCATTATTTATTTCAATTATTATATTAATTGTTCCAATAGTTTCTGTTAATTTATCATTTATTCCTCTTATTTTAATTTTGTTATTTTCGTTTACCATTATTTTTCCTATTAATTTGTTAATTTTTATTACATTTATTTCGCTACCGGTATCTATTAATAATTCTAAATTTTTAGTTTTACTGAAATCTGATTTACATTTTATATGATTTTCTTTTAATCCTGTTGTGATGTGAAAACATCGGCGGTAGTTATTTGATTTATCGAACGTGTACCGCTGACCATATCCGATACTTGCGCGTTTCCCGAATTATTATTATTCCCGTTGTTTCGATTATTTCGATCATTATAACGTTTTTTATAACATTCGTTAATGTTATGTCCGTTTTTATTACAATATTCGCATGCGATAAATCTTACATTATAACTAGTTGAAGGTCTCGTAAAATTATTCTGATTAGGTGGTCGATTATTATTTCCGTAATTCTGCGAATTATTCCTACATTGACTTGCAAAATGATTACCATTACAATTATAACATTTTATCGGTGGTTTGTTATTTTGATTATTATAAGTTGGTCGCGAATTATAATTATTACGATTAAAATTTCTGTTTTTATTACGCGATGGATTAAAATTTTGTTTGTAAGATCTGTCATAATTATTTTGATTATTAAAATGTTTATTTCTATTTATGTTATTAAGAGCTTCTTTATCGGAATTAAATTCTAATTCTTCGGATCTCGCGATTTGTTTAGCTTGTTCTAAAGTTTTTGGATTACGCGATTTTACTATAGTACGTATTGGTTCTTTTAATCCTTTCATATAAATTGCTAATGTTTGATCTTTAAGTGCCTCATGAATTACCCTAGCATCGTCTTTATTTTTATTTAATGTATTCATATCACTTAATTTATAATATAATTTTTCTACCCGATCACTATATGTATTTACATCTTCATTAAATCTCATTTTAGCGGAATTTAATTCTAATTGCAAAGATGAAATTGAATGTTGTACCTCAAATGTATCAGTTAAATATTTTTTTATATATATCCATTTGCTAGTATCTTTATATTTTATGGCTTCTAATGCCTTACCACTTAATCTAGTTGTTATATATTTTATTAGAATCGGTACATTTTTCTCCTCTACTGACTCTATCGCTAAATCACATGCATTTGTAAATTGATATATGTCATCTTCTCCTGTACATTTTGGTATTAATTTTACTGCTTCTTCTAACCTGATTACTACGTTAGTGTTACTCATTTTTGGTTTTCTTTCAAATTTTAATTCTTTATGCTCAATGTCTACCTGACTTCTTGTTCCTATACGTATTTTTTCTTTTTCTAAATCACTTTTTTCTTTTTCTGGGATACTTTCTCTAAACGTTTTATTTAATTCTTCGTCACTATAACTTTCTTCAATTTTATTCACTGGATTAGCTACTTCCAATGGAGATGAGCCTAATGTGTCACGGTTACTCATAAATAATTCTCAATAATAACTTCAATAATATACATCTATAATAACTTCAATAATTTTCTCAATAATAATTCAATAATAGTCTCAATAATGCTCACAATAAAATTCTCAATATATATCCACAATAATTCTCAATAATTCACAATAATAATTCTCAATATAATTCTCAATAATAAATCTCAATATAATTCTCAATAATAAATCTCAATATAATTCTCAATGATAATTCAACAGTAATCCCAATAATAATTCAATAATAATTCACAATATAAACTTCAATAATAATTCCCAATATAAACTTCAATAATATAATATAACATAATAATTCTTACAACAAGGCGGAGTTGGACGATCCAAAAGACATCTTCTGACTGTTTGAATTGAAATTTTGCACAATGGAGTGTATGTTCTTCCTTCGGAGTTGGAGAAAAAGTGATCAGTTTCTTCCCTCGGTGATTCGAATTGAATTGAACTGCCTCCGTAAAATATTATATAATTTTTTATTAAATAAAAAACAATATAAATATTTTTCTTTTTGAAGAACCCTGTCCACAGCGCCAATTGTTACGTGCCACCGGCTAGATTTCAACTTGTGCAGTCGATGATGAATTTTAATTTAATAAAATGTGAGACTTTAACTTTTATAATACGTTTATTTAAATAATTCAAAGTGTTATAACAATTCATAAAACAGAGTGACGTGAAGTTGCTTGCAGTTCCGTGACTAGAACTCATCTGATTTGTGGTTGATTCGGACCCTCTTTTATATGGCTCGATTGACGTCATTGGAAAGCTGCACCCGGTTGTTTGGTGATTTCCAGGAATAGGGGTATGACCTTACACGATGCTTCGTAGAACTGCCGTACCTGATTATCTGGTTAATTCCTTTTTTATGGTGCTGTTGCCCTCGTTGTTTAAATGCTGACTCGACCTTATCATCTTTAATTAGTACATTTGTAATACCTAGTATTCCTGATTAATTTAATTACCCTTTGTTATTTATACATTTGTATCACACAGTTTTTCTAGTTAACTATTATTATTTTAGATATGACCAGCATATAGATTATTCTTAATATAAGGTATATATCATTATTCCCCGTATTCTAAATATACACATAATCGTAATATATTACATGATGTATGGAGGCCCATAACAAAATAAATAAATAAAAAAAAAAAAATAAAAATAAAAATAAAAACAAAACACTTTATTTAGCTTATCACAACCAGTTAGCCAGGGAAATTTAGTATACCAACTATATTGAAATTTTCTAACGAATTTACCTTCTTTATATTCCTATATTATAGGTGTCGGTCTGCTTGATTTTAATTGACACTTTTCTTCGTATGTTAACGTATTAAAACTATTTTTGAACAAAAAGTCTAGTATATCTGTTTTTTTTTTTCTGTATTTCCATAGTAGAAAATATAATAAATATATGTATTTCTAGTGTAATTTATTATATTATAATTAAGTTTGTAAATTGTGTAGTTTTTTATAATACCAATAATAAATAATAATAATTTAATTACTAGGTACGCGCTGCTATACAATGTCAAATAGCTAAATTTAATAGTCTAATACGGACGCACGACACACTGCAGTATTCGTGTTTACAGAAAAATACGTGACGACCGCAATGCGAACGGCAAAAACTGAATGAATCTAGTCTCAATGTACTGAATAACATTTATACAATCTATCCCCGTCCTCCGCCTTGTCATGCATATGCAATTTGTATACATAATTGAGTCCTATTATACTATCTATATTCTATGATTGAGTCTTTCGGACGGCAGACTCGAACTAACGACCGTCGTCGTTATCGATATATTCAGCCTGTATTGTTATCGATATATTTTTAAATAGAATACAAAATATTATCAATATTAATATCGAAAACCATGATAATTATTTTCAGAATGGATATAATATAAAAATATTAAATTATAATACAATTTTCTTCAAACTTTTTTATTGCGTTACTACTTTTTATTTTTATGGGGAGTCGCCGTCTCAAAGACTCTCCTGACGAGCCGCCACTGCGTATAGCATTGCAAATCTGAAGTCATTATAACAATAATTCGTTTTTGTACGTTTTAATATTGATGTAGAATATACCGATCTATTATGAAACATAGAAAGATAAACATTATCTGTGCTTTCTTTTATAACATTTTTATTTTTAAGCAGGTTAAAAGCTATTTTAACTCTTTGCCAACTAACGGAATTTTTGAGTCCATTGTATATTTTAATCCATTTATACCTACAAAAAAAAAAAATCGGTCCCAGCTGACTAATGGGCTTAATTGTCACATCATTTTACATAGAAAATATTCAGGGAAATTGTTTGTAAAATCAGTGCGTTAAAAATACCAATTTATAAAATAAATATTGTTGTACCCAAGAAATTAAAGTTGATATTATTAGAAATAACCATAACACGTCCCGATACAGATAAGCATTGGACTTTGTTATCGTTATTTTCGAAATTTTCCAGAAAATCATTTTATTTATACACGTGTTATTTGTATTAATTTTTTAAATTGTAAAATATATTGTGAAACTGTTGTATAGGGCTCCGCCCGTTAGTGAACAATAAATAATACATTTTCCTCGATTATCGAAGCGGACCTTAAAGGTAGGGACACACTATTATCACGTCACGTGAGGTCACATCGTTATTTCGTTAACTCACGTCACGTCACATCACGTAGATATGTTTGAAAATGGTTACACTATAGAAAAATAGAAACATGATATCACGTGAGGCGCAATGAAATATTACAATATCACGTGAGTAAAGGGTAATGTGTTTCTAACATATTAAAACAGTATGCATTAATAGATTTTACATATTTATCATGTGACGTGACGTGACGCGAGCTAGCAAAATAAGACGTGAGATCACGTGACGTGATAATAGTGTGTCCCTACCTTAAAAGTCCCTTTGGTCCATCACGACAATAACTTCATAATATTCGTTATTGCTTATTAGTATAATCATTTATAAATGATGTACGTTTTCACACTACATTTTACAGTCGCGGGTCACCTAGCTGTAACTTGTTTTATATGTGTTTTATATATGCTTTAGTTTTATTTTCATCATTTGAATTGTATTTGTTTGACTTTTATAAATTAACCAATATTTTACATTGAGTGAAATAAAAAATCTTGCGATCTTATCACTGTATTGTAGTTTTGAACATCGTACACACTCTATCACTTTTAAACTACAATATAAAAAAGAACCGGATGGGCCTCGCTCTGCTGTACAGTTAGGGGTGGAGTGCACCTCGCTTATAGGATAGGTCATTATTATAATGGATTTGTTAAATTTGAATGCAATGATAGATATCATTGTATACGAATAACGATTCTGAACGGAGTTCATATGTTAGTCTAGAATATAATACAATGTTATTTATAAATATTATATAAGTATATTTTATTTTTAAACGAAAAATTTAGAAAAACCGAAAATTTAAATTGTCTATAAATAAGTCAAAATATGTCAAAATACTTTGAAATTTTAACCATGTATAGAAAACGTCAATATAAAGATTTAATGATAATTTCAAGTTGTTGCGGTTTTTCGTTTTTGAGTTAGGGCATTTTAAAAAAACCGATATCATTTGTCAGTCTAGAACATTCTACATTATATTATATTTTACATGTAATTTTATGTCAATATTCGATGTTCAAACGCTTATAAAAAAAAATTGTGCCTATGGATTTTAATAATTTTTGAATGACATTAAGAACTACTTCTGTGGAATCTTCGATTAAATTTTCAAGTATTTTGTAGAAGCCAAATTTTTTTTATCACCGATTATAAAAATAAAATGTAAAAAAATCGAATATTTTAAATAACTATAAGTGGCTTAAAAATCAATATAATATTTTGAAAAAAAATATTGCATAAAAGAAATACCAATCTTAACAGCTGGTAGAAATTTCAAAAATCTGCGACTTATACTTTTTGAATTATAACAAATAATTAAAATCGTCTGAGAATAAATCGCTATTTTATGCAATTTCGTAAATATTTAAATTTCAAACAGTCATACAATTTTTTCCTCTTAGTCCGGTAGAAATTTTTTTAAAGATTTTTGAAGAGTAGCTTATAGATAACCTAGTATTAAAATTTTGAACCTTAAGTATGAACAGAAAAAATTTTATGAATTTTTATCTACAAAATAACTTGCAAATTATCGTGATTTTTACACATTTTATACAAATTTGAGCATTAAGGGTTTATAAAAAAAAATTGAGTTAACCGATCACCGATATTTTTTAGTTACGATAAGTTTAACTTATTATAAACCTAGTATAAAATTTTCAAGAGTTTTCGCTCAACCAATTAAATTTTATAGATGTTTAAAAACAAAAATTTAACAAAAATCGAAAATTTAAATTGTCTATAAATAAGTCAAAATATGTCAAAATACTTTGAAATCTTAACCATGTATAGAGAACGTCAATATAAAGATTTGGTGAAAATTTCAAGTTGTTGCGGTTTTTCATTTTTGAGTTAGAGCATTTTTAAAAAAACCGATATCTTTGTCAGTCTAGAATATTATACAGTATATTATATTTTTCATGTAATTTTTTGTCAATATTCGCTCTTCAAACGCTTATAAAAAAAAATTGTGCCTATGGATTTTAATAATTTTGAATGACTTTAAAAACTACATCTGTGGAATCATCTATTAAATTTTCAAGTATTTTGTACGAGCCAAATTTTTTTTATCACCGATTATAAAAAAAAAATGTAAAAAAATCGAATATTTTAAATGCCTATAAGTGGCTTAAAAATCAATATAATATTTTGAAAAAAATATGACATAAAGGAAATACCAATCTTAACAGCTGGTAGAAATTTCAAAAATCTGCGACTTATACTTTTTGAATTATAAAAAATATTTAAAATCGTTTGAGAATAAATCGCTATTTTATGCAATTTCGTAAATATTTAAATTTCAAACAGTCATAAAATTTTTTCCTCAAATTCCGGTAGAATTTTTTTAAAGATTTTTGAAGAGTAGCTTATAGATAACCTAGTGTTAAAATTTTGAACCTTAAGTATGAACAGAAAAAATTTTATGAATTTTTATCTACAAAATAACTTGCAAATTATCGTGATTTTTACATATTTCGTATAAATTGGAACTTTGAGCACTTATAAAAAAAAATTGTGACTTACGATTTTAGATTTTTTTTTGTCAGTTAAGGAACAACTTATAAGAAACCTTGTATTAAATTTTCTGGGCAGCCAAAAAAATTTAATCGTTATTTTAAAAAAAAATACTTAAAAATATTGAAAATTTCAATTGTCTATAAATAGCTTAATAAAAGTCAAAATACTTTGAAAATTTAATGGTGTATAGAAAACGCTAATCTAAACATTTGGTGAAAATTTCAAGTATTTACATTGATTAGTTTTTAAGTTATAGCAAAATAAAAAATTTGATTATGTCGAAAACTGGTTTTGCGTAAAAACTCCCGTTTTTCCCAAATTTTTTTATGGTTTTTCCCGTCGCATTTAAAAAATATTGGAAATTTTTAACTTTTGACCCCCCAAAGTACCAAATAGATTCACTTTCCTTTCAGAAAAGTTGCTACATAAGGCAATCGAAGCATTTTTACTGCCCCAAAACGTGTCGACAGACACAAAAAAAAAAAAAAAAAAAAAAAAAACACACATCATTGTAAAATCAATACATTCTTCACTCCGTTCAGAATCTAAAATTAACCATTTATTTTTTTATACTACAATTGTTTTCTTTTAGTATATGTTGTAGTTGGATTAAATTGTAATATTTTACCTAGTTATTACTTTCAACATTTCAATATCGCAAGATACTTACAAGAGAAGACAAAGTTTTATCTCTAAGCTTGGTGAAAGTCTATTTATTCTAATATTAAGGCTAACGACACAATATTGATTCTATTGGCCTTAGATTTGTATTTATATAAGTCTGTAAAACGGAAGCAACGAATACGTATTCTTTTTAAATCAAAATTATAATTGTTTCCTCGATTTAATATATATATATATATATTATTAATTAATTATAAACATCAATTACTTCTTTGGAAATATCAAAAATTTATAGTAATTTGAAGATTGTTTTTTCTTAATATTGTCAAAATACAATTTTACTTGAAAATATAGTAAAAAACTCAAATTTAAAAACTATACATTTATTGCAGAAGCATCAGAGAGAAGTGGAACCTAAAGAATACATGGTATATTGCTTATTGGTAAGTATTTTATATTTTATCGTTTTATTTATTTTAGTGTTTATATTATTGAGGTTTCGGAAAAATTATGATCGTGAAAGGAGTGATTGGTACTTTACTTCTATGCATAGATTATAATTATAAAAATTATTTACAACTAATTTTTACTATTTATATTTTATAGGCGTAAAAATTAATAGATACACTTTTTGTAATATAACATTAAAATGTAATATATCAAACATGTTAAAAGCGTATATTTTTTCGGAAAGGTAACTAACAATATTTTAATTTATTACTTAACTATAAAAATATTTCGTTATTTATTACTTAACTTAACGAAATAATTTTAAAACGTTAAAATTAACGTTTGTACAATTAATGAAATTGTAAAAATATCATTTAGAGCTTGGATTCTACTGAACTTATGTGTTGCGCAATAAGTATGTATCCATGCGTTACTTTTTGAGAAATATACGCGACGCGACGTAATAAATTAAAAAAAAAAAAAAAAAAATGAATTAATACCAAAAAATGGAGTTTAGTCCTCTAAAGTAATTGCTAATATAATGTGATTTGTGCATTATTTATTCTGTATGGTGCTATAATAAACGTCTTTGTCCCTGTTTCTCATAAACGTATTTTGATTGTGACAGCGATTCGCTTTACAACCGTTCTCGATGTCCACCCGCCGCTGCAGATCTTCTCTTCGCATGCCGGTTCAGAGGGTGGAAACGGTCGCGGTTGCCGACGGCGCTTCAATGTCTTCCGCCGTCGTTGTCGCCACGCGCCACGTCACCACACCGTTATAAATATATATATATATATATGATACACACACACACACAATCGAAATAATATCCATAACGACAACAATAAGCGGTGAACAGTCGAAAGTATTTTATATTATGCTCCGGTGGGGCTGTCCTGTCCGCTACTACTCTTCCAGTTCTTCGTCTCCTCCTCCTCCTCCTTCGCTGCTCCTTTTTGCCACTCCTCCTCTTCGTCATCGAACATAATTCGCGAGCACTCAGTTTCAATTAAAGTCGTTACGGTATCAATTTATTATACGCGATATAATATTGTATAATATATTCATAACAATACGCACTCGCACGCACACTTGTACACGCTTTGGTTGCGGAAAATCATATAAATTATTATTATGCGTTTATACATTTCACGTGTTTGGCTAATATATTATTATTATTATTATTATTATTATATATGTATAAACGTTTATGTAAATGTGTCGGGCGGCGGTGACGGCGAGTTTATTATGCAAATGCCGAGTTAATGGAGTCAAATGCGTAATAGTTTGACGCATTGACAACCACCCCGGAATGTAACGCGCGCAACCGAGCGAAAACCACCCCGGAGTGGCGACGGCGGTGACTCGTGCACACGTTATACGATCGTGTGACGGCAACCGGAGTGGCATGGGTGGGCATAACATAGGGGAGGACAGGGTACGTTGCGACGGGTGAGTGAGCGGAATATTATATGTATTATCGTCGCGGTGAGTCTTGGTGCGCGGCGGAAGAGAGTTGTCAAACATTTTAACGTCGTCCTCGGTCGAAGGGGACGATTCGCAAATGCCGCGTTTAGAAGAATTTCATCCGAAACATAATACTGCGGGGCGATTTTTTCCAAAGTACTTCGTTCGTTTACTCGGTCGATTCATGTGTTTTGGAAAAAAATCTGATTCTTTTTTTACTCACGTGCTGTGAATATCTCTCACGAATATCTTGCGGAGAGCAAAACTTTTTGCCATTTTTGTCGAATATTTTTTTTTCTTTAGTTTTTCCACGAAACAATTAACACTCGATTCTGTTCGATTTTGTAAATAAAGTTATAACTTAACAATCTTCGATTTATAAATTTTATGTTTGAATCCTTAATGTCGTCTCACTCCATTCATGTAAATACTTATGAATTATTATCATTTAATGGAATTACTATTTTCATCAGAAAATAATTTAAAATTTATATTTTTTCCCCCCTAAGGATTTAAAAATCTACAAATTATTAAAAAAAAATTGAAAAATTTAAATGTTTTCAATGAAGTGTGTTTATTATTTCAAATCAATTTATGAAGGTAGTGAAAGTAAATCGACCGAAAACTTAAGTGTTTGATATTAAGAAAATATTTATAATAATTAATAATAATTTTATTTTAATTCAAACATTTGTATTTACAAATGGAATGAAATGTATGCGTAATTTTATTTTTCAATTATATATTTGACATTGGAAAATGGTGCATTTAATTTTCTAGGTAAAATCGAAATGTAACTGATTATTATATCACTTTGTATACTAAACATATATAATTATCAACTAGGTATGTAGATTATGGTACCTATAGTTTTAATTTAATTATTTACTTCATTAATTACAATTTTACCAGTTATGTGTGGAGTAAAATTTTCAACATTTTTACATTATTAAATAGGTTTCCGTTGAAAGAGTTAAAGAATAAGAGTATTGGTTGTATATAGCAAGGTTTAGACACTTTAAATACAATTATTAAAAATTACAGATTATGAACAGGTAAAAAGTAAAACCATTATTGGATATTCATATAAGGTAACAAATATGTTATCTAAACAGATATTATTTTTAAATGTTATTTGAAATCTAAGATAAGTGATGAATAGATACTAAAGATGTATAGTGACAGTAGAAAGATTTTTTTTTTTTTATTTTTTTTTTGTGTCTGTCGACACGATTTGGGGCAGTAAAAATGCTTCAATTGCCTTATGTAGCAACTTTTCTGAAAGGAAAGTGAATCTATTTGGTACTTTGGGGGGTCAAAAGTAAAAAATTTTCAATATTTTTAAATGCGACGGGAAAAACCCTAAAAAATTTTGGGAAAAACGGGAGTTTTTACGCAAAACCAGTTTTCGACATACTCAAATTTTTATTTTGCTATAACTCAAAAACTAATCGATGTAAATTCTTGAAATTTTCACTAAATGTTTAGATTAGCGTTCTCTATACATCGTTAAATTTTCAAAGTATTTTTGGCTGCCCAGAAAATTTTGAAAATTTAATACAAGGTTTCTTATAAGTTGTTCCTTAACTGATAAAAAAAAAATCTAAAATCGTAAGTCACAATTTTTTTTTATAAGCCCTTAAAGCTCAAATTTTCATAAAATGTGTAAAAATCACGATAATTTACAAGTTATTTTGTAGATAAAAATTCATAAAATTTTTTCTGTTCATACTTAAGGTTCAGAATTTTAACACTAGGTTATCTATAAGCTACTCTTCAAAAATCTTTAAAAAAATTTCTTCCGGACTTAGAGGAAAACAATTTTATGACTGTTTGAAATTTAAATATTTACGAAATTGCATAAAACAGCGATTTATTCTCAAACGGTTTTAAATATTTGTTATAATTCAAAAAGTATAAGTCGCAGATTTTTGAAATTTCTACCAGCTGTTAAGATTGGCATTTCCTTTATGACATATTTTTTTCAAAATATTATATTGATTTTTAAGCCACTTATAGGCATTAAAAATATTCGATTTTTTTACATTTTATTTTTATAATCGGTGATAAAAAAAATTTGGCTCCTACAAAATACTTGAAAATTTAATAGAAAATTCCACAGAAGTAGTTCTTATTGTCATTCAAAAATTATTAAAATCCATAGGCACAATTTTTTTTTTATAAGCGTTTGAACAGCGAATATTGACATAAAATTACATGTAAAATATAATATAATGTATAATATTCTAGACTGACAAAGATATCGGTTTTTTTTAAAATGCTCTAACTCAAAAACGAAAAACCACAACAACTTGAAATTTTCACCAAATATTTATATTGACGTTTTCTATACATGGTTAAGTTTTCAAAGTATTTTGACATATTTTGACTTATTTATAGACAATTTTTCTAAATTTTTCGTTTTAAAATAAAATATACTTATTACAATATTTATAAATAACAATGTATTACATTCTAGACTAACATATCATCTCTGTTCAGAATCGTTTTTCGTATACAATGATACCTATCATTGCATTCAAATTTAACAAATCCATTATAATGACCTATCCTATGAAGAGTCGCACTCCACCCCCAAGTGTACAGCAGAGCGAGGCCCATCCGGTTTTTTTATAATTATTGTTAATAATACTAACATTAATTCGTAGATTTATTATTTTATACGAATATAATTTATTATCATATTGGTTAAATTTTGACACTTCATTTTACCTACATTTTTTATTTATATGTTGTTATAATAATTACATCGTGGTCAACTTTCATGACTCTTTTACATTATTTAGTTTTTATTTGATTATTATTTCATTAATACCTCAAAACCAAAGACAATAAATTAATTTGATAAAAACGATGATACATTTTTTATAATGTGCTAAAATTATTTTTATTATTTATTTAAACAATATTTTATAATAACTTAATTTTCTATTCGGTACTCGTTGAATCTTAACATTTTTTTAGGATAATGAATAACTACCAGCTATTATATAACATAGAATGGAAATAATATAATTATATTACAATTAGAGATACAACTACATTAAGCTGCAATTTATTTATAGGTACTTATACATTTTTTTTTATGTAATTTTGTAGTATGTAGTTTCATTGAATAATTAAATCAAATTAAATAAATAGTCATAAACTTTATTAGTTGTGAAGATTTAAAAATTTAAATTTTTATCTGAAGTCTTAACTTATTGGCATAGTTTTTTTTTTCTCATAAACTGTTTTTTCAATTTGATCAAATAACAAAATTACTTCTTTAAAATAGTTCATGTAGTGTATTTATTTCAGCTAAAGATTTCATTAAAAAGTTATCTAATCTATTATAAATTAAAACTATAAAACAGGTACTGCATATACGTAACTATACAAACAACATCCATAATCCATTTCAAGTATATCAATTATATCATCTAGAGTCTAGATCTAAAATTCTAGACATTTGATTATAAGCTTTATATACATTATTTTACTTTAACATCTGTGTAGTATTACATTAAAATTACATTGTGTATAAAATATGTACACAGTTTTGAATAATTAATACCATAATCTCAACATTACATTAAATAATACATTTTATAGATAAATAATTAAATAGTTTTTGAAATTACATGACATCACAGTAAAATCAAGTAGTTTATAAATATACTTAATTCATAATAGGCGAAAGTTTAATAAGAGATACGTAGATCTCCAAATATGAGCATTTGAGCAATACGACATACTTATATTCAATTAAAAATATTAGTAATATTATTTATTTATAAGTATGTCGATAATAAAATTCAACATTAAATCATAAATGGCAAATCTAAGTTTTTTATACCATCTCCATTGTAAAAAAACCCATTTACTCCTGTACTCATATCTTGGACGAATACAGCACCTGGCCATAATAAATGGTACATAATTAAGTATCGATTGGACACAATTTGAGAAGTCCAACATCCTGTAAAAATATGAAAATACATTTTTAAAAAATAATCAAATTATTAAAATAATATACCTTTTGGGATATCATTAACAATCGATTCTAAAAAATCAATTGATCCATTGTAATCAGATCGTACATTCTTTTTTACACTTTTTATACTAGGTGTACAATATTTTGGATTTATGTGCAAAAAATTCTGTTCGTTCCCAATTTCCGAATAGTCTAGACCTATAAAAATAAAAAAACTCCTAATTTTGTGAAAATACATTTAAATTGAATAAAATCTATACCCTTAAAGTAAGGTGCTTTAACTATATTTTCATCTGGTAACTTGTAATAAAATCCTCGTGGTACTATGTGACTTTCATTGTCAATTACTTTTACGGTTATCGCAAGTCGATCTTCTTCTTTGATAATATTTTTGGCATCAAAAGTATTCGCAACAGACTCCTTATAAAATAAAATTGATATTATTACGTAATAAATTTACTGAACATAATTTTTAATATTTTCACTAAACCAAACCTGTTCTACCATTTCTTCTATTCCAGATACTGATAGTACATCATCGAAAACTAAACTTCCCAATGATTTTGTTTCTTCATCTTCTGTGTATTCATTGTTTAATGAAACAGTTGACTTGGCAGATTGGGCCAAAGAATTGTTTACAATATTATATGTCTCGGCTATAAATCTTGGGTTACCATTAAATTTAGTTTTTACTTGACACGCTATATGTGATTTAAATGTTGACCAATCAGTAGGCATCAAATCCCATTCTAAAATGTTTTGTCTGTTTTATTTTTTTAACAAAACATTGAATTATCGATCGAAGTTTAATATTATATCATTAAGTTTAATAGTAAAACTGAGCTTTCAAATCAAGGTATCTTAAACTTACGTGTAAAAAAACATCCTGTTTTTAATTGGATCCTTATGATAGCCATAAGCAATATAGTAGTCATTAGACAACGTTACAATGCGGCCCCACAAATAAACAGAATCAAAATGATTTTCACTTTGTAATTGAATTAATGAATTATATAAAATTGGTACCATGTCCTCATTTATTGAGCATCCTGTTACTTTCAATATATCAATTAAATTGGACAATAGTTTTACGTCCATGTTGTTTTAAATACTATTTAGGCACGAATAACACTTCATTGCTAATTTTAACTATTTTTAAATGTATTTATTTTCAAAATTACTATATCTTGTTACTCTGGTGATATTATTGAGTTAAACATAATTTATTTAAAAAAAACAAAATATTAAATTTTTTTAATAGAAAAGTATTTGGCATTTTTTTGTTTTAAAATTTTAGAAAAGCAAGTACTAAGCGTTATTGATAATATATTACATAAATTATTACCCACAATTGCATATTTGCAGATACATTTTTGATCATAGCCAGGACCGTATTAGAGGGGGGCAATGGGGAAATTTGCCGCGGGCGACCAAATATTGATCTATTTAGGGGGGCGGCCGGGCACTACCGTTGCCCGGTGTAATATACTAATATTGTATCTATTTGTATCAATAATATTTTTTTTTTCGAAAGAATTAATTTAGTAATGTTGGGGGAGGGGTTGTAAAAATATGGTTGACCCAGGGCGCAAACATTGTAAATACGGCCCTAGTCATAGCGTAGGTGTGCGTATTTTCTACCATACATTTTAGGGGATCTTATAATATTTTTAGGCCTTATCTTAACAAAACATATATTTATAAATGGGACCAAATCATTTTGCCCATATTACGTGTATGCCCACATTAAACGATGCCCATACTAAACGAAATCCAATATATACGTATATTTAATAAATTATAATATATAAATAGTTAATTAAACAAAACTTTAATCTTTTAACTAGTGTGGTATATCAATCCCAATAAATATGTTTTCCTCGAATTTTGTATATTTTCTCATATATATATAAATCATAAATAATTAAAGTTATAACTTTAATTATTTATGATTTACACATGTATAGTCAGTTGTAGCTGTTGTATTATCACAATACGTTTTTGCACGAAAATTTAGAAAATTTTATTATATACTTTATATTACGAAACATCATTTATTTTTTACCAAATATTTTAGAATAAACTACATTTAATTTGAGCAACATCAGTTAAAATACAGGCTTCTCACTCTTAGACTAAAATTGTAGGACTTAGTTCACAATATTTCGGGAAAGTGCCCAAGCACACCCGACACCCTCCATGCACACACCTATGGTACATAGTTGTATATCAATGCAAATACACTATTTAATACTATAACTATTATTATAACTATTTTAATATTATAGTAAAACTTATATTAGTGTATTGTACATAACTATTTGTATAGTGAAGGACAAATGTGTATGTAGGTACGTGAATTATATACATAAGCAAGAAAAAAAAGAACCGGATGGGCCTCGCTCTGCTGTACAGTTAGGGGTGGAGTGAACCTCGCTTATAGGATAGGTCATTATTATAATGGATTTGTTAAATTTGAATGCAATGATAGATATCATTGTATACGAATAACGATTCTGAACGGAGTTCATATGTTTGTCTAGGATATAATACATTGTTATTTATAAACATTGTAAAAAGTATATTTTATTTTGAAACGATAAATATATTTTTCAATTAGGATGGGTTGGCAGTTGCATACAGCAATGTAGTTTGTCAGTCTAGAACATTATACATTATATTATATTTTACATGTAATTTTATGTCAATATTCGCTGTTCAAACGCTTATAAAAAATAATTGTGCCTATGGATTTTAATAACTTTTGAATGACATTAAGAACTACTTCTGTGGAATCTTCTATTAAATTTTCATTGTGCGAATTTGTACGAGCCAAATTTTTTATTTTTTATTTTTTATCATCGATTATAAAAATAAATTGTAAAAAAAATCAAATATTATATTTTGAAAAAAAATATGACATAAAGGAAATACCTATCTTAACAGCTGGTAAAAATTTCAAAAATCTGCGACTTATACTTTTTGAATTATAACAAATATTTAAAATCGTCTAAGAATAAATCGCTATTTTATGCAATTTCGTAAATATTTAAATTTCAAACAGTCATACAACTTTTTCCTCTTAGTCCGGTAGAAATTTTTTTAAAGATTTTTTAAGAGTAGCTCATAGATAACCTAGTGTTAAAATTTTGAACCTTAAGTATGAACAAAAAAAATTTTATGAATTTTTATCTACAAAATAACTTGCAAATTATCGTGATTTTTACACATTTTATACAAATTTGAGCATTAAGGGGTTATAAAAAAAAATTGAGTTAACCGATCACCGATATTTTTTAGTCACGATAAGTTTAACTTATTATAAACCTAGTATAAAATTTTCAAGAGTTTTCGCTCAACCAATTAAATTTTATAGATGTTTAAAAACAAACATTTTACAAAAATCGAAAATTTAAATTGTCTATAAATAAGTCAAAATATGTCAAAATACTTTGAAAACTTAACCATGTATAGAAAACGTCAATATAAATATTTGGTGAAAATTTCAAGTTGTTGTGGTTTTTCGTTTTTGAGTTAGAGCATTTTAAAAAAAACCGATATCTTTGTCAGTCTAGAATATTATACATTATATTATATTTTACATGTAATTTTATGTCAATATTCGCTGTTCAAACGCTTATAAAAAAAAAATTGTGCCTATGGATTTTAATAATTTTTGAATGACAATAAGAACTACTTCTGTGGAATTTTCTATTAAATTTTCAAGTATTTTGTAGGAGCCAAATATTTTTTATCACCGATTATAAAAATAAAATGTAAAAAAATCGAATATTTTTAATGCCTATAAGTGGCTTAAAAATCAATATAATATTTTGAAAAAAATATGTCATAAAGGAAATGCCAATCTTAACAGCTGGTAAAAATTTCAAAAATCTGCGACTTATACTTTTTGAATTATAACAAATATTTAAAACCGTTTGAGAATAAATCGCTGTTTTATGCAATTTCGTAAATATTTAAATTTCAAACAGTCATAAAATTGTTTTCCTCTAAGTCCGGAAGAAATTTTTTTAAAGATTTTTGAAGAGTAGCTTATAGATAACCTAGTGTTAAAATTCTGAACCTTAAGTATGAACAGAAAAAATTTTATGAATTTTTATCTAAAATAAAAAAATACTTAAAAAAATTGAAAATTTCAATTGTCTATAAATAGCTCAATATAAGTCAAAATACTTTGAAAATTTAATGGTATATAGAGAACGCTAATCTAAACATTTGGTGAAAATTTCAAGTATTTACATCGATTAGTTTTTGAGTTATAGCAAAATAAAAAATTTGATTATGTCGAAAACTGGTTTTGCGTAAAAACTCCCGTTTTTCCCAAATTTTTTAATGGTTTTTCCCGTCGCATTTAAAAAATATTGGAATTAATTAAATCGGTAAGCTTTATGATTCGACGGTTTGATGAATTTCATAATCAAATTTAATCCACGTTTAAAGAATTAAAATCGGTTAAAATAAAAATTAACAAATTAATTCAGAAAATATCAACTATCCAAAGAAATAAGTGAAATTAGACAAAAATATAGATATACTAGAACAACAAAATCTTTGGACCTGTGTTGAAATCATAGAAATATCCAAAACCAAAAATAAAAACTACATAAGTATAGTTAAAACAATCGGGAAAAAATGAATATAAATATTTCTGTTATAGAAGCAAGATTAATAACAGCAGAAAAGTCTAAATCAATAATAATTTTTGCAAAACTAGAAACAAAAGAATCAAGAAGTCAACTAAATCGCAACTGAAAAATCTCAAAATCAAAGACTAACATACTAGTCAAAAATTGACCTATAGAAAACAAAATATTCATAAACAAACGCTTCACAAAAAACAAAAGGATACTTTTTGCTAAGACAAGAGTAGCTGCCAAAGATATAAAATGTAAATTTACATGAATATCCATTGAAATGGTGAGAACACAAAAGTCTTCCACATCAGAAATAATAACAGCCTAGAAAAAATATCAATTTTTAAATGTATCTAAATTATAAATTGTTTTCTATTTCAATTTTCTTATTTTAAATGAATCCATAAACAACAATAAAAAAATTATAACTTAAAAATAAACTACCTCCTTCAAAATTATTGAGAAAATAAACAATTTTACCATCACACAATACAAGTTTAAGCATTATGCACGTTAATATTAGAAGCATTATAAAACACATTGCAAATTTTTAATGCTTTTACACTGCTCTTAATAACGATAAACACATAATAACAGCCAATTAATCATGGTCAAGCGAAAATTTTAACGTTAATTTTCTTCTTTTCAAAAATGTCCAGATAGTGTTCAAATAATAATGTACGTAGAAGCAATGGAATACTAGTTTTTATAAAAAATTGAGTAAGTTTTCTACTTTTTTAAGTACAAAAGTAGATACTATAAAAACAAATTGCATTCTAACTCTAATAACATATGGTAATTTAAATTATGGAATTATATCTATTTACAGATCACCAAATGGTAGTATTGTTGACGCCAACGCCGATTGAGGTACGCAACCGATCAGCACACACACACACACACACAAACACTCGCGTACATCAATCGTTATTTTTCATTTATTTTTGTTTAATTATATTTAAATTATATTTATGATAATCAGTTAATCAGTTATCGGCGTGTTATCTGCCGTCGCCGGCTCGCCGGTGCGCGTAGTTTAACACGGCCGCCGCAATCTTGTCGCTTTCCGTACGTCTTCGTAAAATAAAACCGTAGCGTCGTTGCGAACAATTTTCTAAAAAACCAAGTTTTATTAGCACGAATTGCTGTTTTGAATAATTGATAATTATACCTTTTATATATTTATTGCGTGGTCGCTAATCGCCAAATTTTTGTTACTTTTTTATTTATGTACAGGTGCGATTCACCACATAAACTCTTTAATATTATTGTTATTATTATATATATTCATTGTCGCAATATTATTTATATCATCTTTAATTTATACTTTTCTGATCATATTTGTTGTGTGAATTTTATAGTGTATTATAGGCATAGGTAACGGCTGGCCAGCAGTTCACCGTCAATAAGTTATATTTTACATATTTACATTTTACATTTATTATTATATAATACATTATTACTCATTGAGTCAAAAGGGCTATCTTTAGCAACTATAAAATAATAATAATCACTGTTAACCAAAAGGGCTTTTATTTTATATGTGTGTACCATTATAATTATTATACTAGACAGCTACTTCTCTAATAGCGGTCTTCTAAATTGTGTTATTGAGCCAGAAGGGCCGTAACTTAAATTTGTTATATTTTACCTACTTATTATCTACTATATATATATTTTATTCTGTTCAGCCATAAGGGCTATGCAGTTTCATTTAGTTTATGTAGTTACCATTTATACTGTATGTTAATGTGATTTCTTTATAAACTTGCAATTATTACTTAATTATTATATTAGCTATGCCACTGGCCTTAAGAGCAGTGCACTAATTATTATATACCCATATTATTTACTATTATATTTTTATACAGTTGTGTTGCTGTGATTTTATTATATATTTGTGTCATTATTATTATTATTGTGTATTATACAGCAACAGCAACTTATTACCAGAAACCGTGTTACCATTTTATTATTATTGTTTTATTGTGTGTACACAACACCACATATATACACACAAATAATACACATAAATACACTACACGCCTTACGTAGCTCGACAGTATTTGCCGGCAATCCCGACCACTGCTGTTCGAGCTATTACACAACTACACACCCAGCTAGTCCTAGCATATTAAAGACCTGTTCTAGGTGTTAGTGGTGAACAATTAGGTGTCCACATATTATTATTATATGCTGCCCGTCCAAGTATAATGAATTTATTGAAGATCAACAAATTGTTATCATCAATATTATAAATCGTCATAAAATCACCATAATGATTGTAATCGGAGGCATAACTATTGACTTATTAGACACTACAATTTCAATAGCCGCTAATCTAAATTTACTAAGCTCATTTGATTTCATTTAGCTTGCCAACCGTCCCATTCGACAACAGTCCAATATTTGCATTGATCATATACTTGTCTAAGATAATTAAAAACATTGCAATATAAAAACTGCAGTATTAGACTATCTTATCACTGACCATTATGAGATCATAGTCTTCTAAAGGTTTTTTTTTAAATATATGAAAAAAAACTCTCAATATACTTAGAGGAGAACTCCATTCTCCTAAAGTCTCAATATAGCTTTAGAGAAAACATAGGTACAGAAGACGAGTTAGCCAATTACCTAAAGACATATACACAAACTTGGAACTCAAAAAACTACAAAAACAAAACTCTAGAAGTATTTATAGACCTAAGCAAAGCGTTTGATAACGTCTCACATGGAAAATTGCTCAATACCCACGATATACTTTTATAATATCCGAAACTAGTTGGGACATGGCTTACCAAAACGCCGAGTCTTATATGTGTATTATCAATGATTGGTTTTTTAAACACAATTTAAGACTTAAATAGGCTAACTTTAACAAAACTAAATTTATAATTTTCTCACAAGATAAAAAAACACAACCATCAACTTTCGAAATTAAGATCCATAAACCCAACTGTTAATCTAAAAATGATTCGTGTGAAATAACTAAAATGACAGACAATATTGAATACCTAGGTGTCATGTTCAACCAACATGAAATAGGACACTCAAATACAAATTTTAATAATAAAAAACAAGAAAACATAGTTATTTTTATATAAATGCTAAACAAGTACTAGATAAACCAATGCTGCGTTTAGTCTGTTTCACGATGACTCAATCAATATTACAATATGGCATTTAAAGCCTGGAGTGGACTAAGAATAGTGGCTTCCAATAAAATACAAATAGCACAAAAAAACATTATTACAATAGTTCTGAATAGGCAAAGAACATACCCATCTGAACATATCTTTAAATAAATATTTTACAGAAATGTCTTATATATTGTAAACAAGCAAAATTTAATTGAATATAAAAAAAATCTCACATTCTATACGTTAAAATAACAATTGTCCCTACTGTAAGAACATTAAAATCCAGTAGGTACTTTGGTAAAGCAGGACTTCTAAAAAATATTCCACACAATATTATAAACTGTAAATTGTTTACAAGATACAAACTTCTAATCAAAATATGGCAATAAACTCGATAGACAAAATCTGATGTTAACTCTTACTTTCCTCATTTGTATAAATCTACATTAATCAATCCTATATAATACAGCCTTACTAAATACTAATTATTTAAGTATACTATTTTGGTATTTTATTTTTATATATATTTATATATATTTGTTTTTCCTTCTTAAGGTGGCTCCACACTATGCGTGTTTCGCGTTTCGTGTTTCGTGTTTTCACGTTTCGTGTAATTTCGTGAATAGTGTGTATGACTTTTTCACAAAAAATGTTTTCGTGAAAAATGATTTGTGGTGATTCGGCGGTAAATTTACGAAATCAAAGGACACGAAAAAATAATTTCGTATTGTTTCGTGACATTTCGTACGGTTTCGTGTTGTTTCGCGTTGAGCATGTTTTCGTGAATACCTAATATAATATTATTTTTGGATAAATGAAATCGGATAGTAAGTGTATGTCACCCCATCGCTATAGACAATCACCGATATGATGATATCGTGTTGAATAACATTTCGTTTCCTATTTAGTTTAGTATTCATCATGGCGTCCGAGTGGAGTGATGAACTAGTGTTATCATTTATCGATGAATTTAAAAAGTTCCGATGTTTGTGGGATCGAACCACAACGGACCACCTGTACGTTTACACGAACTTAACGTGACTTAACAACAGTAGTCACAAAACATTACAGAATACCGTCAAACGCGAAATGCGAAACATCACGGAACGAAAAACACGAAACACGAAACGCGCATAGTTCAACGAGCGACCTTTATACGTATTTATCCATGTTTATCATCTTATCTTTCCTTTCTTTCTCGTAGCTTTCACGAATGATAAATAATAAATAATACAATTATTGACTAGACTCCAATTGCACCAATACAAGATTATACTTATTTTACAGGACTGAATCGTTTAAGTATTATTTTAGTGGTTTTTTTTTTTTTTTTATGCTACACACTATTAGTATTTTCTTCACGTTCAAACCGTTTTTCCGGTCGAATAAATAATTAAAAAAAAAAAAAAAAAAAAATGTGCAACGACAATCAAATCGAAACACTTGATGACTATTGGTCGGAACACGCGGCCGGAACGTTCTGTCCGCACCGACGAACCTGTTGCGGCACGTTGCACTAATCGTTGCCAATTTTACATGGATAACCCCCGGGGGAACATGTTCGGCCGCGTTTCGTTTTTAACCGAAACGCATAGCAAGCAAGAACCTTTCCGTTGCTGGCGGCGACGCGTAGACACGCGACGTCAAACGTCACCACCGACGCCGCCGTTGGGTTTTCCCGTCACCACCGTTGTCGCGATCGCGCTTCGCCCGTGGTGCACCTGTACCGCGCGCGTGCTCGCGCGAGCTTTCGTTGCGACGGGACGCCCCGGTCGATTGGGCGGCCGCGTCCGACCAATTGTCGGCGGCCGCGCGCTCTCGGTGGGCGTGGTGGTGTGATTTGGCGCCGCGCTCGGTTCGGGCGGCTCGCACCCGCCACACATGTGCGCCGGCAGTGACGATCGCGAACCCGCCGCGCCCGAAGACCGCCCGACGCCGTTCGCTCACGCTCCGCACCGGTACGCACCGCGCGCCCCACGGGTCTCCGTCCAGCCGCGGTTGTCTCGGACGGGGGGTCGTACCGAGCCCCGCGCGCGCGCGTTTCAGCACCAGTCGGAAGACCAAGCACCCTCTCACCACCACCACCTCCCCCGCCGGCTGCTGTGCCGAACAGCGGCATCTCGCGTGCGCTCGCGGTAACGGATCTGTCGACGGAGGACACGGTTGCTGGTGCACGTTCATTTTCCCGTGCCGCGCACACGTGATACACACGCTCGCCGTCCGTAAGTTCCGCTGTGCCCGCACTGTCCTCTCGTCTCTCCGACGGCACGTCCCTTCCGGTTGTCCGGCACCGTCAGTGTCCGGTAATCCCGCGCGAAACGACATCGGCCGAAAAAGGACGCGGACGTTGTGTTCGTCGCACCAGGTACACGATGGCGTTGAACGCCTGCCGATTTCTCCGCGACCGTCCTGCGGACAAAACGTGAGAACCGTTTTACGGCAACGTCAAAGGTTTCGTCGTCGGTGATCACACCGTATCTTCGGTCGCACACGCAGGTAGGTAGTCCGGTTTTTGTTTCCGTCACTCGAGTATCCCGATCACACAACCACGTAAACGTTTTAATATCCTGCACTTTTGTTCACACGACGATTTCGCACCTTGAATGACGATTGCCTGTGCGTATAAGGTCTTTTGAGACGATTAATTTGACCGACGAGATATCGATTATTTTATTATCGAATTTATTTTTATTTTTATGTACATATGCTATGCGGGTAAATTTTAAAAATGTTTGGAATTCGTATTAGCTACTAATCGGTGAACGATTTTTGCGTGTTAAGAGTACATCCTGTGGTCCTTTTGACGTCAGCTTTCGGTGACAAGGTATAACAAATTAAACTTGAAATCATAACGCTGATGACGGTTGTTTGTTTTGTGCGCAAGAATGAAATCAACGCACGAGGTGCAAAACGAATGACACCCGTGCCGCGTCCGAACGCGACATTTAGATAAATCTGTCACCGGGAAAACGAGAAATCCGAAAGCGTGGGATACGGTGTCGAGCGTTTTCCTATCAGTCCCGAAAGTCTGTTGTAGGTAATCCGATAACATTTCGGATTGCCGATTTTTCGCGAAAAAAAACCCGTCACCGCGAAAAAGCCGACGTGGGTAGTGCTGCCCAGTAGTGTTTCATCACCTGCGTAAACGTGTTGATCTTAATTCTCGGTTTACGATTCCAGAAGATCTGCCGATGACAACGGCCGGATCGCCTGCGGTGCAATATCGACGTCGGGCCTGCGGGATCGGGCGTGGCCGTTGCGGTCGGACGTGCTGATTGACAGTACCGACGGGACATCAGCGGCAATGAACCGGTACCGAACGGCGTTCCAGTCGTTCTCCATAGAATCATTGATCGGCGGAAGGGCCGACGATAGCGGCGCGCGCAAGGACGACAAGGACGACTGCGGCGGCGACGACGCGACCACCGGCTTCGAATGTTCACCGCCGCCGTCCAAAGAGATGCGGGTCGCGCGGACCACGAGTTCATCGGCCGCGCATCACCACGAATGCACGGACGTGTCGTCGGGTTCGTCGGCGTTCGGGTCACGTGACAGGCGGCTGTCCACGCTGTTCAGCAGCATGTTGGACACGGCCATGCAACAGCGACAGCGTTTGGATCAGCAGCAGCAGCCGCAGCCGCCGCCGCCGTTGCACTTTGATTACTTCAAAGCGATGCAACTGCAATCGGCGGCCACTGCGAGCAAGACGTTTTCGCAGCGAGCGCTTTGGCCGTACTTGAACGAGATGGTCGCGTTCCCGCCGCCACCGCCGCCACCGCCGACGCCGCTACCGCCGTCGTGTTACTTACGACCTCCGCCGCCGGTTTTGCCGCCGCTTTACGGATGCGCCGACGAAGCGTACGAAGACGAGGATCACGTGTCGTCATGCGACGTCACGTCACCGATCGTCGGAAAGTCGGCGGGAGATCAAATGTGTCGCCATCAGGACGACGAGGACGACGAAGAGGACGAAGAGGACGACGATGACGCGGACGAAGACGGCGGCGGCAACGAAGATATGAACGAGACCGACGTCGGTGACAACGACGAGACGACAGCCAATCCACGTTTCGGTAAGTTATAACGTTGTACGCCACGTACACTCAGTGGCTCACATTCGATTTTATTTTTGGCGGGAGATCAAACGCTATACTATTTGGTCAATGTCAAACGTCTGTTTTTTTTACACCTACTCAGACGAAAAATGCATGTTTTTGTGTTTCCAACACGATCGACATAAATACGATACAAATACATAATACACAAATAATCGTACTTCATCTTCAGCACACGTTAAAGTATTCATGATGTGCATATTTCTAATTCTAACCATTTCAAAATTGGATTTTTTTTTATGTTCCTCGGAAAGTTATCCCGGAAACCCTCTCCCCGTTTGTACGTCACTGCGTATTCCGCTATGTACTCGATACTTAAATTGTTAGCTTAGGATAAGGACGTATAGGTCCTTTGCCCCGTTGTAGATGAAATATGTGAGTTGTTTTCTTTCCGATGCTTTATTACTGGTCGATTGCGTACATTTTATTTCCCCAGCGCTTTACCCGCTCGATACGTCAGTCCGATTCCCGGCACATTACGAAAATTCGGTTGCACGACACTTGGGCACCAATAATTGTAAAAATTATGTTCCGTTTTGTAAGCCACGATCAATGTAATGTAAATACCAATCAATAAATTTAAAATATTTTGATTATTTTTCTATAAAATATCTCAAGTAAATTATTGGGTTATAAATAATGGATTTATAAAGGTAAATTCATTGAAAAGTAGGAGTGTAGCGTAAAAGATACGAAAACTACACTTATGATTCTGAAAATAAGGCTACCAGAAATAAAATTATAAAATAATTTTAATGAAAGAATTCTATAAAATTAATCAGTATACTAGGTTTTATTTTAGGTATTTTTTCAAACAAATATTTAATATATGTCTAACGAGTTCAATAGAAATTGTATGCTATATTAAGATTATTCTGAGAGGTGGAGAGTAAACTAGTGATATAAATTTGAAAATCATAGACAAATAAATCGAAACCTTTCCAATAATGTCCAATTAATAACCAACACAAAATTATTGAATAAATCACTTCAATTATTATTTTGTTTATGTGAAATTATTTTATAATAATGTAATATTAATTTTATATTAATAATCTTATTAATCTTAATTAAACGAAATTGCATTTATTATTTTTATTTTTTAATTACATTTAGAAATACACAATCTGTACAAGTAGCACAACTAGAATATGTGATAAATTTATATTTATTGTCGTGATAATAATGTTACCTAAATAGTTTTTTTAGCCTAGAGACGCCTGGACAGCATAGGCGTGCGCACGGGGTATGCAGGGTATGCGCCCGCATACCCTGCGGTCAGACACTTGGGGGCACATGGATTTGTTTTTAAATTCATTTCGGACGGTTTTCAATAATTTAAGGAAATATGGGTTTTATTTTTAGTGTAGGTAAGTATTTACTATTTATATTTTCCTAGAAATGACGATGATTACATCTAACTTTACGATGTTTAAATACTGAAAATTTACCAGGAAAATTGATGACAATTCTATGCACTATACTGTTAATAGTAAAATTGAAGAAATTAGGTATTTTACTTTTTATCCAATGTTAGATGAAATAATTCGAAGAATTGATGAATGTTATTCACAAGAAACATTGAATTTAATTACATCTATGGGGAAAATTTTAAAACTTCAAACAGATGATGCAAACATTAATGTCAAAAGCATTTAATTTAAAAAATATTCATACAGAAATTAAACTACTTATAAATATACCGGAAATAGAATTCATATGCGGTTCATCTAATATTAATATTTCAAAATGGTTAGATTGGTTAGTAGATAGTGGACGTTCAGAAATTTTTTCAGATTTTAATAAATTCTTAAAATTGTTTGTTACCATTCCTGTTACAAGTTGCTCTTGTGAAAGAGCATTTTCAAAATTGACTATTATTAAATCAAAGTCGAGATCAGTGATGACCCAAAAGCGTCTAAATGCATTAATGCTGGTATTCATCGAACAACACATTGCTACTGAAATTGACCTAGAGAATTTGATCGAAGAATTTTAAGTCCTTATACTAGGAAAGAGAAAGATTGAATTATAACAATTATGTATAACGTAAATTTTCATTTAAATAAACATGTTTGTAAAAAAAAAAAACTTTTAATCAAAAAAATATGAAAAACCTATTTATTTTTTTTCTAATATAAAGTAGTAACCATAAGTTTATAATACAATGTCATGCACATTCCTTTTAGGAGAATTTATATCTGTGGGGGGGCCCATTTTATCAGCCGCATACTCTGTGAACAAAGTCTGCGCACGCCTATGCTGGACAGTAAGGGTATAGAGGTTTTGGTGACTGGGTTGTAATGATTTTGTAGACGATTATAAGACTGTTTATAGGAATAAGTGGTTTCTCTGTTTACAGTTTTAATTGAGAAGTCTTTGTGCAAGGAGTAATTGGATATAAAAGGTATAAAATGTGAACCATTAATAATTTTTCTGATAGTTATATTTTGAAACCGTTAGATTTTGATTGTGTTGATAACTTGCACAGTGCCCCACAGTGGAAGATCGTTGGTTTATAAAGGTTTTAATAGATTTTTGTAAATGCGAACTTTAATTTTTAATTTTATATATTTATTGCTAATTTGCGACACGTAATTTGCGGCGATAAGTATTTAAAGTAAGTCTTTAGACGATAATATGGTAATTATAAGTGAGACGTTTGTTCAAGTTGAGTTAAGTAATTGAGTTTAATAAGTACCTAACTGTATTAAACATTGGAATAGGAACAGTATGCAGAGTGACACTAGAGTACAAGGTATATACATAAAGTGAATATAATATAAAAAATCGCATTTTCAACCGATGAATTATAAATAATTATGTTTTATTTAGGAACGCTTTAAATAATACTAAAACTCTTGTATTTATGATGTACCCGGTACTGAATATATGTAAGCAAATGAAAAATGGAAGGACTGAAAATTAATAACCGAAATTACTTTCGAATTACATGCATACGGTTCATAAATTAGTGAATGATAATGAAATCCCCGATTATGTTCCTATATAGTTAGGTATTTCAAAGAATTGTATTTTAAAAATGATTCTAACTAAAACCTTGAGAATAACCACACATATCATTAAATCGATATTGGTTTGTACTCGTATTGTTATTTTCTATGAGTATTCAGCTTTTATGCAAACTTTTTTATATTAGGCATTCCTCTCAATAATATAATTTATTGTTGGTCGCTTCTTGTATTGGATCACGCAATTTAGTATATAAGTACTCTTTTGTACGCGTTTTATCCACTACTCTTTAACTTCCTCGATTTTTATTTACCATACTCATTTCCGATCCATCTAAATTACATCACTAAATTACTTTAACTTTATCACTGACACCGGCTGTGTCTTCTATGTGCTTTGTTCGTAGATGTTTGTTCTATTGTACTCCAAAGTACATAAAAACATAACACATTAATAAAATACTAAAATACAAATTAATAAAAGATTTCTGAAATTATATCTAATTGAATGAACGATTGTCTAGTTTCCATGATAAAATCTAAAAGAACAAAGAATAAATAATAATTTATTACCATAATTATATTATAATCATAATTTATAATACTTTTTGTATAATTTTCTTAGTTATAATAAATATGTTACATTAATATATACTCATCGCATATAATATTTTTAAAAAAACTATAATTTAAGAGTGTTATGTATGCCTTTCACATTAAAATTAACGGAATAATAGACTGAAATACTATTTCAGTCAAAAATATATGCCATATATTCCGTAATTATGAAAAACACAAGTGGATATTATTCAAAATAATATATTATCAAAATATGGTTGATACAATATAAATATAATTCACTATTACCGTTCTTTTACTCTCAGTTTTTCATACATATACATCTACATACAAATATATACGTCTATATAAAAAAAATACATTGTTCATCTTAACAAATATAATACATTTGCAGGAAAATGTATAAAAGATACGTCAGAAATTTTACATCTAAGGCAGAATACAACTGTGCAGCCTTCAATTGAGAACAAATCTCGTCGGAGAAGAACAGCTTTCACTAGTGGTCAATTATTGGAACTGGAACGTGAATTCCAAGCCAAAAAATACCTAAGTCTAACCGAAAGATCTGAAATAGCAAACTCGTTGAAACTTAGCGAAGTTCAGGTAAAAATATTTGTATAATGTTCATATAATTTCATGATTTTTCTACCAGGAACTTGTTGGTATAATTTAATACAAGAATTAAATAAAACATTGTTTAAAATAATTGTCATCATAAGTAATTAAATGTTTACATTATATTATTATATTATAGGCAAGCAAACTGTAAAATAAATATGAAAATTATTATTTCATTTGTAATAAAATACAAATGTGTAATGTACTAGAATCTGCTATGAATTTTCTATTGTAACAAAAAACGAAACAATATTTTACAACCAGTTACACCTTTCGCCATCAAGTAATTAACTAAAGTATTAATTTGCTTTAGTTTTGATCAATTAATTACTTATATAGTAAAATAATAAACAATTTAATTAAAATTAAAAATTATTAAATGGTAAACAATAGTCAATTAATATATAAATAAATAAAAGTATAGAGTAATATTATATTTGTGAAGTATGAATGATTTCAAAGTAAAAATTCATCGTCAAATATAAACAAAATCAATAAAATCGCGATTAAAAAATAAAGTCATTTATTGAATCGTGATTTTATTTTTTCATACTCAGTTACAATTTTTTTGGCTTTGTTTATACCTGACCATGCATTTTTAATTCGAAACCGTTCATACTTTACAAATATAATATTACTACAAGCTTTTATTTATTTATTTCCATATGTAAAATATAACCAGAATAACGATCTTATACTTTTGTAAATAATATATAACGTGTTTACAAACTATAAGTTCTAATTAAAATAAATGGTTAGCTATTTACAATTTATACTTGACTTGGCATGACATAGATCCAAGAAAATATAAAACCAATTAGCAAAAACATTTAAAAGTGTTGCTTCTAATGGATATTTTAATAATTAATATGATTTACAAAAATTTTTAAACTCTAAAAGTAAATATTTATATTTTATTTATTTTTTAATATTTATTTTCAATTTTAAATATTTAAAAATTAAAGTTATGAGAATCTGATTATAATTTTATTTAAATATATAAATATAACATTAAAACTGTTATGTGAAAAGTTTTCCTAGAAATTAATAGCACTCGTTAATCAACAGTTAAGATATTCGAGGTATTGACTTCAGTATCTAGCATAGACACTATCTTATGTCACAAGTATTTTAAAAGGATTAAGTATCGACATTTTCAAAATCACCAAACATCGTATAAAAAATTTAAGTTTTGTGAGAATAAAACAGCTTTTGAAAATACCATTGTAAAAAACGCTCAAGCCTTAAGTATCCTATTAAATCTCGTTGATACGACTTTAATCAAACAACTAAACGCCTTTTCTCATTCTAGTCGTTAATCTTTCTTAGCTGCTTCTAATTTTCCACCCTTACTGGTACAATAGAAAAACATTAACGTATTTTTTCCTTATACAAAGTGTATTTATTATTAAAACTTTACCAAATAATGTTCATAAACAATTAATTGTCTTTGATGAAGTTACAAACGTACTCCAATGACACACATTAATAACTTACTGAAAATACAAATGTTTTAACTGTCAAATATGCATTAAATATACTATTTAAACATTGAATAACAACCGATTCAAGTATATGTTTCTTTTAATTTCTATATAATGCTTGATGTTTTACGAATGATAAATAATAGCAATCTCAGTAATCCGGACATAGTTATTTTTATAAAATAATAAATAAAATACGTTATCTTTATGTCTGGCGCAAACGGTAATCTTATAAAATTATATTAAACAATAAGTTGTACAGGTAAATTATATTAAATTAATTCATAAATTTACATAATTTTATTTTCGTATACTGTACATGCAAGTAAACTGACTATTTTTGTTTGCTATGAACTAGTCTGAAATTTCATTCTCATTATCATTTTATTTAATATTATTTTATATCATTCAAAGTTTATAATAAATCCATTTCGATTCACTGAGCTATCTTAATTTTTTAAAAATGACATCAAATACGCGATATTTTTATGGGAAAACATTAGAAAGTCACGCCTTTGTATGAAATTCTTTTTCGACGTATATGAAACACCAAATATTTTTTCCTTTGGAAATCCATATCGGTTTATAATATCCATGTGTTTTTTCAACAGTATACAGAATTTATTAAACCTCAATAACCCTACATCACTGATATCTTTATTAGAACTGTATGGAAAAAAAACAATCGTTGTAGAAAATAAAACTTTACCCTTCAACGACAACTATGATCACCCTCTTTTGAGTGGCAATATATGTTGTGTGACAAAATTAGCATAATTATAGGATATCCGCTTTTTGACATACCTATTAAGACTGTCAGAAAACAACAGAAACGTTTTATATACTTAATATCTCAAACAAGTACTCAATTTTAGGGAAACATTAAAGATATTTTAAGTATTTATTAACTAGTGATGACATGCTGAGCTCATGAATAAAACAAGCTCAGTTTATGATTTATAAATTTCTAAAAAACATTATTGTACCTATATATTTAAATTGGATAACCTTTTTGTTTATATGCATTATGCATCATATAATAATCAATGATTTCAATTATTAAAATAGGTATGAATATTAGGCTCATGCTATCTACATTTATAAGTATTTTTTCACTTTTAAAAAAGTTAACATAGTTATTAATAATTTATTTATATATATATATATATATATATATATATATATATATATATATATATATATATATATATATTAATATTCAAATCTTAATAATTTGAACTACTATATTTTCTTTTAATTTATTTTTATTTTTATAATATACAGTATTTGAGTGCATAAACAACTTCAAGAACCTATACGATTTTGTTAAATTTAAAATAATAAACATTGCTATTACAACTATCTTAAACTGTATACGCTTACATAACGCACTAAAATAAGATAGTAAATAATTAAATCATACTTAGTTGATTATTATTATTTTTTTATGACATTTCATTTTTGCTGCCCTACCTTATAATTATTAGCCTCTTATTGGCCCTACTTAAAAAACATCCTAACGCTGCCTCTGACGTGCAGTTAGGTGTGTTCTGTGTGGTCGAGCGAAATCTTCAAAATTCATCTTATATTTACAATTTTTTGACCAAGATATACATACGACTTGAACATACCTACTATTACACGCTTCAGTACAACAAAAATATTCATATTTGCATCTTATGCTACGGCGAATTTGATTGTAAGACAGTTTTGTATAATTGGCTGAGATGACCGGGCCCTCCCGGAGGTACGGGCTTCGGAGCTCTAATCCTATTCGCCTCATCTTTTCTCTGGTTATAGCCTCGGTCTGCAGGTTGAAAAGGGTCGCAATGCGCTTCATAACCGTTGGCTTACTCTGATTGGTAGTTATTATCTAAACAATAAATAAACCAGAATAAAAAAAACGAAAACAATTTTTTTGAAAATATTTCGGGCGAAAGGGCCTCGCCAAAGTTAACGCTTTCCCCCTCCCCATTTATAATACGACCATAATCCGGCCCTGCCGACGGTAACGTATTGCCGTTGCGCGTACCATCGTTATTACATCGATGCGGTTGTCTGTCGCCAGGTGAAAATATGGTTCCAAAATCGTCGCGCGAAGTGGAAACGCGTCAAGGCCAGTCTGCTGTCGTCCGCGTGCGGCGAGGGCCAAAAGAACAGCAACGCGTCCGCGAACTCGTCCCGCGGCCGGTCGAAGTGCCCGAACGGCGGCAGCGCGGCAAAGATCGTCGTGCCCATACCGGTGCACGTCAACCGGTTCGTGGTGAGGAGCCGACACCAGCAGCTGGAGAAGTGCGCCTCGGGGTTCGCCCATCTCCGGTACGATAACGATTTCAAGATCAACAATCAGCTCACGTACACGTCCATCCTGTAACGCGATCGTTCGGCGTCCGGTCGCGGCGGTCCGTCCGCCGGTCCCCGTTCGCGGCCGTAAGATCGATACGAGCCCGCGATCGTCGATGACGGCCCGTCCACCTCGGTGGCCGTTCACCGTTCTACGGCGTGCCCACCTGCCACCAGCCTGTCGACCACGTCACCGGGCACCGTACCACCGGCCCATCGTTCGACCGCGGACCCGACGATCGGTCTACGGGTGTCGGCCAAACGTTTTCCACGTGCGTAGTGCCCGGACCCAGTCGACTTTGTAACCACCTCCGATGCCGCGGCGATGCCCAGTTGTGTCGTCACACACGCATTGTTGTGTTTCGTTTGCAACCGTTTCCATCAGTGAGTGGTGCCGTGCCACTTGCCTCTTATGCATCCCGGTAGGGCGTCTGCCCTACCTCGTAGCATGTTAGTGCTGGTCGAGCGGTCGATCTATTGCTTCTCGTGTGAATTATAAACGAACACGGTTAATAATCAACTCGTAAGTATCTGATATCCGATAGATCAGCTGGTGGGTCCTATCCGTTTAATAATATTTTTCGTGTAATATTATTAGGCTTTGAACACGGTCGTTGGATGGGGAAGTGTCTCATTATTTTACGAGTACGCCTCAACCGAATCATCTATTTTCGTTTCCTCGATTCATTTGAATTCAATCAAATGCGAACGAAGAAAAAAAAAAATAATAATAATACCAAAATACCAAACACAAAATATTATCAAAAACTATTAGACGGATAGGAATCCCAAATAGAGAACATTTTTTTTAACGAATTACCAAATTAATATTAAAAAAAAATAATTATCTTTTGAACATTTTTTTTCGACAATGATTTATCGAGAAAAATATTCAAAAGGATTCGAAAATATTCATTGACATTTAATTGATTTTTTTTTATATATATATTGCTCTCTAGAACATAGCTGGTTTAGATAAATATTATTTTTACAAAATTTAATACTAAGCAAGTATTTTTCCCATAGACAATTTTCTAAGATTTTTTTTTTTTTTTTTTGGTTTTTAAGACACTCCTAAAACCGCGAGTTGGAACCGATACATTTTACATTAGATCGCGATCTTTATCCTGTAAAAAAATCTATACTAAATGATACATTATTATTTTAATTATTAAAAATTCAAATAATTCTGTCTCCTCCGTTATTTGTAAAAAGGTTATTTATTTAAATATTAAAGACTACAGTATTCTTTAAAATCAGGTAGTATAACATAAAACTTAAGTATATATACAAATTGATCGTATTTATAAATTATTAAAGTAAATGAGAAAATAAAAATGTATACTTGGCAAAAAAAAAATTTAACTGTAATAATTGCAAATATTGTAATTATTACAATATTTGTACATTTTTAAAGTTTATAAAATCGTATCCAAGTTTCAGATATCACTAGTAAAAGGTGATTCGACTTACACAATAAGGTTTTAATTGAACAAGCATATTTTTATCATACTTAACGGTAGCGGATATCTTCGCGCTGTTAAATAATTGAATTAATATCATAATTAAACTTTGTTTCCATATTTTAACGATCAGTAAAAACTTAGGTATAAGATACATATTTAGTATTTATTTATTTTTATTTTTAGTAGTTTTTATAATAAATATTGTACTGTATCTTAAGACCAATATTTTTTTAATCTTATTTGATATAATTCAACGCATTAATCTTGTACATAATCTTTCGATATAATACTTATATCCAAATGATTAATTTATTTTTATGTTTAAGTTCATCGTATGTAAAATATAATTAATTTAATTTAATAAACTTGAAAACAATATAGAATAGATATATCGCCTGTTCAAAACACTGTAAATATTTAAATATATACATATTATATATTACACATATATGCATATATACACATACATTTTTTCAATTTACATTAAATTTTGTATTTGTAATAAATTCTGCAAAAACAATATACATATAAACAAAAAATAGAAGGATGAAACTAATAGATTGGGTAAGTCTCCATAGTTGTTTGTGATACAAGGATAGATTAATGATATTACAGCATTGGTATTTTAAACTTAAAACCTATGTATAATTGGTCTTAAATTATTCAGAATGAAAATTATAAGATGGATCAGTTTAAACTTCTATATATGATTAATATAATTGTAGAATCAAAGTTCTTAGTAAGATTTGTTAAACTTTTATTGCTAAACTTTTTTGCGAATTCTAGTAAACATTTTTTTTTTAGTTTCGATGAAAATATGAAAAATCTCAAATATCTCAAATATCAAATATATAAGTTATAGGTTTGAAAATCGAAAGTTTTATGTATTTTAAGCTATAAAATGTAGAGGATCGCCGTAATGTTTATAGTGTTGTCAAAATTTAATATTTATACCCTTCAAATAATTTTTTATAACGTAACATTAGGTTAGTAAGAAAAAACTCGAAATTGTGAACATATATAAAAAAAAGTATTGTGGAAATAAATGAAAATACAAATATAAAAAAAAAACCAATTCATTTTTCTTTCATTTAAAATCTAAATATATATACCGTTTTCAAAAATTAAATAAATAAAACATTGATAAAATGACAATCGATTGACAATTTTTTCTTGGTAATCTGTAAACTGAAAACTGTACTTGTTAAGTAAAAAATATTCCTGTAATTTCTATTTGAAGTTTATTTGTACATTTTCAAAGTATCAATGTTGGTGCAAATCGCAGAGGTGTTAAAAATACTTAGCACCCTTGAATTTGAATATTAGTGCCCCAAATTCTGTTGCTGTAATTTATAATTTAACTACAATAATATTTGAAAATTAAATTTATTAAAAAAAAAGGAAATAATTATTTTTTTAAATAATATAATAAATTAATAATTAATATATTCAGTTGTTCACATTTGATTTATATATTTTTTTTAAAATAGTCTATATTTATACTTGAAAAAATTATAATTTTAATATTATTGTATATAATATTTATTTATTATAAATAAAAATAGAAAAAATGTGAATTCTTTATTTTCATATTTAAACAAAAAAACGTTGAACGCAGACAAATTGCTTGAAGTAAGTCTATTCAATCTTTTTATAGGCAACAGTCTACAGGTATATTATATAGATTTAGGTTGGCATACAATTTTTCACAATTTTAGTCATTTTTCAATTTTAGCCAGGTAAACCCGAAACGACTAAAACCGTTACTTCTGTCATTGCAGCTACAAACAACTAAAATAAAACTGAAATAGAAAATGATGCAACCATTTAAAAATGAAACACAGATGTATCCAAAATTTGGCGTTCAAAATAAAACAATTTCGTCAAACTTCTACTCAAAATTCAGTTGGATTGGGTGTAATGAAAAAACAGATACAGTTTGCTATATTGTTGTCACCATTTCCCAACTAATCATACGATGATAAATTTACCAGTATTTATGTTATAATAAACTGAAGAAATAGAAATTTTGAAACTTAAAATGTTTAACATGTGTCAGATGACACTAATGTGTATTTACAAATGTTATTTAGTTGAGTGACATATATCAAGTTTTGCAGAATTCCATTTGCTTATTAAAACAAGGAAAACGGGAAATGTTTGTAGGTACTCAGTTATCTGCAGCGCATAAATATTTTATAGAATAAAATATAAATTATCTACTTAAAAATGATAATCGATATTTTTATTAATTTATTTAGCCCAACAAGGAATTGCCCTATGTGACCATGATGAATCGGAAAATTCCAATAATTAAGGTATAAATCTGATATAATAAAATAGGTTATTTTTCTATGGTCACCAATTTTATTTAAAGTTTTTACATTTTCATGCATTTTATTTTTAAAAATGAATTTTATGAAGTACATTAGCAACTTAGATATACAAGTTTTGATTAATGTTAATGTATATATTTGTTGAATCTAAATTAGTTATGTACCTATAGGCCAAGTTTTGCAATATTTTATCTAGATAATTATTAGAAAAATATTTTTTATAATTATACGAATAAAAATGTGGTTCAACAATTTTCAAACATAATTGTTTGAGTAATTTCCAAAATCGATACTAATGCAAAATATGTAGTATAAAGTGATTATAGTGTGTAGTAATAATAATATTATATAGTTAATTCATTTAAGATAATTTGATGTTATTGTTGCTGCTGGTGTAGAATAACAGTAGATATTCAATGTACAGAAACCTTAGACAAACAAATACAAAACTAATGGTGTAATCAATTTTACTACCCTGTTGAGAATACCTTCATCAATATTTTAGAATCAAGGTTTTTCAAAGAATTGAAAGAATTAGTCAAAGCAACAGAAAGCCTTCTCTACAGTAATTATTACATATTATCAACAATTAAATTATTTTTTAATCCGTTATTAATATATTGAAGAAATGTATGAAATATAACGATTGTATTTTAAAAAATCTGTTTTCAATAACAAGGATTGTTTGAAGTTGAAAATAAATGTTTCTAAAAATTGCAATTCATCTTAGTGAACAGTTTGGATTAAAAGAGCTAAAACAAGTAAACGGTAAAACTTTTAATCCAAATGTATTCAAACAGTTTCAAATTGCCTTAGTATTAATAAATTCATCGGCTTCATGTGATCATGCGATTTATTATAATTTTTTTGTAATGCGAAGAATAAAGTCTTGGATACCTATCACAATTGGCTAAATAAAGCTATTATATTTATCCGTTCTCCATTACGAAAAGATATTAAAGATTTATATTAAAGAAATTATTTTTAAAAAAAATACGCTAAAAATAAGCGTACATTATTAAAATTTTAATAAATAAAAAAATTTGTCTCGAGTTAATTTTATTTATTAATAAAGATGGTGGTGCTTGGGGTGTATGAGAGGTTTTCATCAAATTTTTTTTAGTACTTGAGACCCCCTATTTTTAGCTAATTTGCGCGTATGAGTATTAGCTTCGTTTAAGAATAAAAAAATTTGATTTATCAATTATAATTCTCAATATATCTACGTAAGTATTTAATTTCATTTTTAAAGCTATAAATATTATATTGTTAAAATTAAATAATTATCGATCGCTTATGTCGTACTTACACATTATTGACCAACTATTATCGTATCCGTAATGCAGCATAATATTTAATATTCCAGTTAACAAATACATTGAATACGTTAATTTAACAAGTTTAATACAATTTAACCAAATATCGTTTTGTATAGACACTGCCGGCAATATGCATACAATATAAATGCACGCATGGGCAGTCCATTTCATCTTTGAAATCGAAGTGCATTTAATTTGTCCGCTACAACAACGTTATGGGTGTAAAAGTATAAATTCTTCTAGGTATATACGGATTTCCAGTTCACTTGATGCGAGTACGACAATATTGTTGTTGTATCATATTATACGAGCTGCAGATCGTGTCACGAAAATGCACGGTTTAATGTGTCTGTATAAGTGGTGTACCGTGCGTATGGTACTCGCGTGCGTGCACCGTTTGATTTTATACCAAATCGAGACTAATAACTAAACCTAAGTGCATTTGAGAATGACACAACGGGGAATTCGAAGAAAAGTAATTTTGGATAACTAATGGGTCCAAATAATGTCGTTAATTCATTGTATGTTATATATCGTTTTCCAGGGAGGCGTGGCCGGTACATCCTTCCCCGAATGGCCAAAAGCCATTAAACTTTAACGCTTCAAAACCAACAATGAAATCCCATTGCCTGCAGTTTCGAAATAGTGTACATATAGCAAACGTCTTGCAATATTGCGGGGGGGGGGGAAATATACGTAAACTGCACAATTTAGAGTGTGCTTCATAATATGAAATTATGGACACACAAATCGCGTGTTACCAATTCAATGTGTTTTTTTGTTACAATAGTATAATATTTTATTTTTTTTATTTATATACCTATAGCTGATGTAATTATTTACAAATAATGTTCGATATTACTTCATTATATTGACATTTGATAATTACCCAAGTCCGGTAAAAACTGACGACAAACATGACTTTATTCGTGTATCGTTTGAATGTACCTATATTGTTAACTTATTTCTGTACCTATACGGTTTAGTAGCATATAATGGTTCTATGTTTTGGTATTTTTTTTTTTATTCATTCCGATTAGTTCTTATCAGGGAATTAACAATTATACCCAAATTCCCCAACACGCACGCTCAAGTGTTGCCATAAATTAGATACAGTCAGTTAATTACTATCCATCCGATAGATTAGAATTATTTTTATTAGAAATATGTGTACAAGTAAAGTGCGATGTTGGCCGTTAGGACGATGAAATTGTTTTTATTTTCTAGTATTTTCAATGTTCACTCAATACATACTTTTTCGTCGCAGTGTAATGCATGCGATTATATGGGCACCCCAATGGTCCATTAGTAAAAAGCTAAGAATGGACAAATGTAAAATTAACAAAAGCTTGCCGGATGCAGGTTTTAGATGAAATTGCTAAGCTACTGGGGCGGATGCTTTCAGAACTCTGCAGTTATTAACTGAAAGCATGTTATAATAAATCATTATGATCGAAAAACTAATACAAATTGAGGCAATTTTTGTATACGGTTATGAACTGTTATACAACTATGTTACTGTACTGTTTTTTTTAATTGGCTTATGAAATATTTTGAAGATATATATATATATATATACGTATACTACCACTTAAATTTAATTTCTAATTAATAAATTAAGTTGTTATCATATGACGATTTTTGGAGCTATCAAACTGTTAATATAAGTGTAAGGAAAAACAATATACCTACTCACTGTTTTCATTAGAATAAATCTGTTAGTCCAAATAAATTTTATTCAGACTATCACAATGTTTAAGAAATCACGTACATTTGAAGGATAAAATTATTTATTCATTTTTATACTTTTGAGCACCTTAAAAATTAGAAAATTTGTAATTATTAAAAACTTAAGATTTTTTTTTTAAGATAACATATTGTTAATAAAAAAATAAAAAAATAAATTTAAACTAAAAATTAGTAAATGATAAGGTTATACTCGTAAATTTATTTATAAATAAATTAACCAATAGTTTATTTATAGGAATAAAGAAATTTAATATTATTTTAAGGCGAAGTAGAAGAAGAAGAAGAAGAAGATAATAACATCTCCCAGTTATTTATTTATTTATGTATATTTATTGTTGAATAAAAAGGTTAGATCATGAAAAATATTTAAAAAATAATTATATACTTGGGTTTCAGTATTATTATTAAATCTTGTAATGATATATTGATAATAGTGACTTCGAGTAGATTACTCTGGAACCCTATACAATATCTGAAAACGATGAAATTGCATTAAAATCACCCACACATAACTCTTCAAAAAGTGAATGTGCAATATAGTCGTAAAAAGTATACATTATTGTAACTGTTCAATATGTATACAGGTATACAAGTAATATTTTTTACTCCAGCGTAAAATTTAAATTAAATGTATTAATATGAATTGGTCTAACCAGACATAGCCTTACTTTTATTAATTTTTGAAATACAAAATCATATGTGTATTAAAATTATTTGTAGGCACATAACTTTCTTCCTGATAAAATGTTATCTATAACAAATGGATTGCCATAGCATTAAAACACATTTTAAAATTGGCGTGAATGGTGTGCTATGCGATAACTATTAATATTTTTGTTTTTAATTGCATAGTTTTAAATTTATTTATCGCTCGTTGTTTTTTTTATTTCAATAGTAAGAAATAACTAATTTTTACTCGTTGATACAATATGTTTGAAATAGTATGTGATAGAAGTAGATTTTTAGATATCTACATTCTTAAATAAAAAAATGCCACCAAATACAATTATTTGTATGTTCAACAATTTTATGTTGGTTTAATAGTTAAATTTATTTTCTAAAGAAGTATTGTCTTGACATTGCAACATCTTGATCCCGGTATCCCAGCATGAACGTCCGATGCAAATTGCCATATATTTAAAAGGGTTACCAACCCGGTACTGAGAACTTGTTAGGGATCGGTGTACCTAGAGTTTTGTAACTTATAACAGGAACATTGAATTTAAAAAAAACGAATTAAATAAAATATTGGTTGTTGCGATAGAAGAAAATGCATTTTAAATAATTAATTATTTTTTTAAAATAATTAATAATTTTTAAAAATAAATATTTGGTTTAATTTGATGCAGCAAATTAAAGGGCATAAAACTCTGAAAAATGATAAAAAAAAATTAATAAAACAAGATGCACTATCAAAAAAGTTAAACTTCTACGGCAATACGTCGAACATAACAATATTTTTTTTTTACAATAATTATAATAATTTAGATTTGTTTTTATACCGGTCGGATACTAGATTTTTAATAATAATAATTTCATATACATGTAAATCTATCCACTCCAGATTGTCCGTAGACGGACGTCTCACCGCTGCTACACTGAGTTGTGTTGCTCCGTATTTTGATGGTCCGTCGTGATAATAATAATAATAATCATAATAATAATAACAATAATAATAATAATATGTGTTTGTGGAGATATGGACACTACGGCAATCTGGCAACGCCAGAGCGATATTTACACCGGTGCGGGGACTCGTTAATGTTTAGTTATACAATTGATGTATTTAGGACTTGAGCAACGGCAGAGGTGGTCGAAGTGTTGTGAGAGTGGTGGATGATAGTATAGGTCTTATACCGATAATGTGTACGTGATTATAATAATAAATATAAGAATACATCAATATCAATTAAATTTTGGACCTATGTAGATAACTGTATGAACGAACATCTTCCCTATTACGAGGCACCCGAGCATGTGATCAGTACAACAGTACTAAAACAATATTTATTATAAATATTATTCAACTTAAACTTTGTTCATCGAATAGTATATAAATGTTTAAACGCGCGTGTGTGTGTGTATAAAATATATATCGTGTGCTTGGACATTTGTCCAAAAGAACGTTCATAAAACAAAAAAATTTAACGTTTAGAAACGCCCTATCAATGTCCCTTGGCGTTCGTAAACGTAAATTATCCCTCTGGGTAATCATTTTCTCACCACCGTCATTCTTAGAAGTCAATGACGATCAAATACTCTTCCGGACCTACGCGAGTCTTTGCAGTCCGAGGGGGAGGGGGTGTAATATGCGTCGGCCGCGAAAAGAGATATCGCGGACACTCCCATTTTCAATTCTAACACACTCGCGAACGTGTCAAAACCTTAATGGTTTCGGATCGTTGACCGGAGTCCGTTATGGTATCGTTGTAACACCGCGTCAGGCCCGACCTTTTAATTGAGAGGGTGAGCAGAGCTTTGGGCTTCGTGTTTGAATAAACTCTATAGATAATTCTAGGTTTAAGTTACAACATGCAATGATTACTACTGTAGTAATCATTGCATGTTGTAACTTAAACCTAGAATGTAACAGTTATATCTGTATACAGAGTAATGTTTCAAAATTAAAAACCGTAAATAAGACTATTTCTGGACAGCATATAGAATGGACGTTATCGTTTAACTTTAATTTCCATCGAATGCACTCAAGCACTCGGCTCGTGCATCGAAGTTATTACTGATATTATTATTATATAAGATTTTTTTAAACCATTAGCAACAGTAAGATTATTATAACTAAAATCGATTGAAATTATTAACGGTAACTAAAATGCATTAAAAACTAAAATACTCATGTCGGGGGTCCGCGGCAGTCTTTACACCTAACATAAGTCAATATGTGACATGAGTATATTATTACAATATTTTTGGATTATTATTAATTTTTTTCATATAAAATTATAAAATATATCTTATATTGTTAGAGATAAACCTATATTATCTTTATTACACCGATGGCAATGTGGAATTGGATACAATTAAGTATCTAAATCTAATAATGTTATTATTAATATATATATATATATATATTATATAATATAATAATATATTTATAATAAAATAGTTATTATAATTTTGGTTATGATAAAATGAGATGTTTTGTAAAAAAAAAGGTATTCGACAAAAAATTGGTAGGGGATCCGAGACTTTTAAAAATCTTTCATCGGGGGTCCGTGTTCTACAGAAGGTTAAGAACCGCTGCCATATTTTACCATATGTGGACGAAAATATCAGTTTTTCTTTTCATTGATAAAATTTCGTTATTTTTATTAAAAGCTAATTTTAATATTTTGCATTTCAGTAAAAATATGAAATTATGATAACTGGTAAATATAATGTAATATTTGTAAATTTCAGGCCCTTCAAATCCCGAAACCTCCGCTCTAGGCCCTTCGGATTCATGCCTTCAGACGGCACTGAATGTTGACTATTATTTGTTTAACAAAGTGTGTACCATACACAAAGTCTAATTTTAATCGGCACGTTTATTCGATCGATTGAATACCGCATAGCCAACCTTGGGAAAGCCATTTATGTCGAATTATATATAAATAATACACTTCATGTTTCACTGTTCAACACTGCAAATGATTAGACGATTACTTAAAAGTGTCCTTCGAACAAAAAAATACAAAGATTACGAATATATTATGAGATTTAAATGGTAATTATACATTATTTTCGCTTTTGGTCGAAAATTATGATAAGTAAATCATATGGTAAAACATAATCGATAGCACCGACATAAATACGTAATAAAATGTTCGTTAAAAAAAAAAAATCTTTTCGTTTGATTACTTGCTAAAAATATCGCTCTTGAAATAATAATATCGTGCAGGTACGCAATTTCGACAGTCACAGTCCGATTGACCATATTCATAAACCACATTAACTACCGACTAGTACTCCGTAATATTATAAAAAAACATCTACTATTTTGGGGGCTTCCCGGGTTTCGCCAACTCGGGAGAAATAAAGGTTCAAAAATCATAAATGACTCGCTAACTTGCTACGAAGGTAGGTACAGAGAAAAATAAAATAAATTTATATAATATGGTTGTAAAAAAATCTTTATTTGTATTTATAATAAAAATAGAATAATATAATTATTAATTCATACCTAAAAATATTTTTTATAATATCATAAAATCACTTATTAGAAAAAAAAAAATGTAACCCCCCCCCACACACTCATGCGCAAAATTTGAAAATACGCTAGTGTGCATATATACACACACACACACACACACACACACACACACACACACGCACACGTTTTAATCATATAATTTAAAAAAGTATACAATAAACATACAATATTGTATACGTACCACCTGTGCACGAATAATGTCTATCGATAACATTCACGATTGAACCGTCGTCAAAATGTTAAAACGAATATTTGTCGGTGCGCCGTACAAGTATTGCTCAACAAAAACGGTAAGATATAAACGACCAACTTCGAATCGGACTTTGAATCGCGGCGTGCCAATTAAAAATTATATTTTCTTCATTTCCTGGTTCGACCGCCGCCGCGGCCCGCCACTCTCCAACTTCGCTGGCCACCGTTCGGTATGCCGAGTTGCAGTGGTGACGGAGAGAGCGATCCGCTTCGTTATCAATACGAACAACTATTTCCTACGTTCTGTTGCACAAAGCGAGTGATAACGGCCGTTCACCATCTCTGTCGCTCTCATCTCCCTCTCTTGACTCTCGCTCGTTCTCACTTTCTCTCTATCTCTCTCTCGTTCCGCATCGAAGTTGTTATCGCACTGTCCGTGTGTGATTTTTCTTCTACCTTACGTTCGTCTCGTTTGACATTGCCAGACCTAACAGTACTCTTCAGGCCGATTATTTCGGTCGTTTTATATTTCGCTCCGTCGTCGATCATCGTCCATCACCGATCACTGCCCCGCACAATATGGCGTTGTGCAGACTAGTGGGCATTTCCAACGAAATGTCGCTGAACAACATCAGGCGAGCCCTAACAACAGGTATTCGTCGCAATGTCCATTGATACATACCTAATTAGTTAAAATAACAATAATAATACTTATGCTAATAATAATTGCAATGTGTAACAGTAATAATGGTTAAAAACGATGGCTGCATGTAACGGTCCGAAAATTAGTGTTTCAGATTGTTAGGAACCCCGATATATCGTTCGGTTACCTCGGTCGTTTTATCTGGAGAAAATATATAGCGGACGTGTTGTTATAAGTGCAGCGAATAATTTTGACTTGCGGCTTTGTTCACCAATACGTAATCAGCCCTGTTAACTTTTATGCAATATTTTATTATATTCCCATTTAACCTTGATTTATAAACCTGAAATAATGCCATGTCTAACTGGGAAATTTATTTAAATATTATTAACATGTTTGTTATGTACATCTCTATAATACAAATCATGGGCTTCTTATTTTTTGGGTCGTTGATCAGCCCTTTATTGTTATCATTTTGGTATCATGATATAATAAAATCATATTTTCTGTTTCTGTAACTATGTCTGTATTGTAAATATTTAATTAAATAATTGTTCTAAATTATTTTATATGTTTAATTTTAAGTACCTAATAAGTAACATAATTTAGTTCATTTGATTGTCAAAATGTATAAAATATAGGTCATCTAAAAATGTTCATTCAGTGACTGTTTTGACTTCCTAGTTGTATTTAAAAAAAGTCCTTGAAACTAATATAATAATCAATTCTTAAATCAATCAATTTAAGATTGTGATTATTTATAAAAAATGTTAAAATATATGGGTAATATATCAGTTTTACTTTTAGTTAGATAAAATCTGCTTAAATATTTTGCTTGAAATATAATTTTCTTAATATTCCTGCTTGTGTCTTTATGGAGTTAATTGTATATTTATACCTATAATTATTTACATTTCTACAATAATATTCATATTTCTGTGTTCTAAAACTTGAAATATTTTTACTTTATGATTTATTTACTTTAATATGTTTATAAAAAGTATCAATTTTTTCTATTTTTTTTTTTATCAAAATCGTAAAGAAAGTAAATTTTAAAAATTGTTCTGTACAATTTATAATTATAGTTAATAAGACTTGACATTTTAGTTCAAGGTTAATCTAAAAAAATCTTTTAAGTTAACATTTTTTAATGAGAAAATAAAATTTGAAAATAATAATAAATAAACATAATTTAAAATAATTTAATGCAATGACTTTCAAGTTTCTTTAAAACATAGCAATAATGCAGTTAACAATTTAATAATATTACGGATGAACAACCTTTAAAATATTTATTAATTATTGACAATTCTGAGCTACTGAAAAAATGATAAAAAAATTTTAGATTACAAATTATATTATATTTTTCATATAATTGTTTCATTAAATTATTTTGTAAAAATTGAGCTGCTTATCATTTTTATAATACTTTTGATTTTTACTTATAATATTAAAAATATGCTCTTTCTTTATTTTGGAAAATGTATAAACACTTTGTAAAATCTTTTGATTTTTAGAAATCTTTAATGTTCATATAAATACATCAGTACTGATAAATGAATACAGATTAATTTTATTATTATTTTTTTTTCTATATTGTTTAAGAAATTTAAAAAATAATTGTTGTCAATGTTTGATTCTGATACAAGTTTTTATGAAAATTGAAAATAATGCTATACTTTTAAATTATTTAGTAATATTTATGATTGCTATTATTTATGTTGAACTCTTTAAAAATATTATTCAGTTTTTACTGTTAATAAGAAATGAGAAATAAAAAAAAAATAAGGATTATATTTGTTAATTATGATATTATAATATTTCATTTTCTACTAATACCATAAGTCAAAAAATATTATTTCAACATCTGATTTTTTTTCAGGTCATCGGTTATTGAGCCAAGATTTACATACTTCATCCAAAGTTGTAGATAATATTTTAGTTATTACCTTAAATAGCCCAAATTCAAAAGTAAATAAATTAATAATTTAATAATTTACTATTAAGTATAATTAATTGTAATGTATGTTATTATTTTAGGTGAATTCTCTATCTCGAGATGTAATGAATGAATTACAAACTAATTTAGATAAAGCCAGTCAAGATTCATCAATTAATGGTAGTGTAATCATATCGGGTAAGCCTAACTGTTTTATTGCTGGAGCTGATATATCCATGTTGCAAGCATGCAAGACAGCTGAAGAAGTTCATAAAATATCTCGCGATGGTCAAAGCATGCTTAATCAAGTTGAAAGGTCAAGCAAACCTGTTGTTGCAGCTATTATGGGATCTTGTTTAGGAGGAGGTCTTGAAGTAAGAATGTTATGAGTTTTTAATTATCTAAGTGTAATTTCTTTTAAAATATTGATTTTAAATATCTTAATACGTTTAAACTTAATGTTTGGTCGCTGACCACAAATATGAACCACTTTAGTATTGAAGCATACAAATATACAGGTTTACGATTTTACTGACTGGGCTTGATGTAACACACTAGTTTTGATGAAAAATGACCCCATAAAATCAATTTCAAACTTGAGGAATAGACGACAGGGTACTAGGTAGATTTCCCTTAATTATATTTAGTATATACATCACCATTCGAATTGTGAAATTTTATCTTGAATCTTGCTCACTCTAATACCTATTAATACTTTCCACTTAGTAGATGATGATGAAATCCACTCGAGTACTATAGTTGAATCAATCTAAAAATATCTTGGTTTTATTATTACTTGCAATTTTGGTAATAACTTGGTCATGAATCAAATTAGCAATAAAGCTGCACATAGCTTTAAACGTGATATTAACAATAACTTTAATGGATCTACCCTAGTCTTAACGCATATTAGACTAATATGATATGATCCAGAGGCGTTCATGCACCTGATGTATAAATAGCAATCGTACGACTTTTCACTAGCATCTGAAAATTAGTGATTCTCCACCTCGCTATTATTGAACTATGTTGTATGTATATTGATTAGTGATGTTATCAACTTGCAATATTTAATCAATACTTCTTGCATGATCGTTGATATAGCTATCCCAGTTAATTTTTTCATATCACAGGGCTTCTAATAATATTTTTGAGCATATGACTACTGATTCCGCCAATCCCAGTGGGTTGAAAATTTCACATTTACTTAACATATTTGGTATTGATTTCTGTACCGAGAAAACCTTTTATCTTAATGTGTCTGTGTCGATATTCCAAAATAACTGTGCTAAAATGTGTATAAAGTCATTCTGTGTGGTCGGACCTTGCTAAAGCGTGTCATTTAAACTCACAGCCATCTACATCTTATGTGATGCGTGGAATATAATACGTAATTTTATTGATGCACTGCACTACTTCCTTACCACATGATGTGTCAGGCAATATGTTATTCTTTTTAATCCGACATCTTCTTCATTTAGGGGTTTCATATGGCATAATTCCTCATACTCATCCATAAAACAGATGTATTCTATTTTTAACTGTTGATCGTTTTTAAATTTTTTTTCCATTGATAATGAATGACGATTTTTCCAAACGTTTTGCGTCTCCATGAAAAGGTAATTAAACAACAAAATCACTCTTACGTCATATAACTGTAGTATTGAAATAATGCCCACTCCTCTTGTGTGAATGTAATATCGCTTCTCAAATCTTCGACAATCCAGAATTTTCGCATTGATTTTTCCAACATCTTCTGCCTCGAGAAATGTCACGTTTATGGTTATTTCTTTTTTCCAGCTGTTTACAGTGGCTACTCAATCAAGCTATTACATACCTCTCGTATAATCAATAATCTTGTGAACTGCCACTAATTTATCTGGTACAAATGAACTAAAATGTATGTTTGAATTATTTTGTACACTTTTATGGAAAAATGAATATTTATTTTAAAGTAGACTTTTTTTTTGTTATTACACAATTACATATTGATTATTACAATACAAATATTGTGACCGTGCAATGATAATTGTACGCTGTGTGAGAAAAAACCTTTCTCTGCCTCTTTTGTTGCAGTTTTAGTAGTTATCATGATAAGATACAGCTATACAATTAATAATAGCTTGCAACTAAACACTTGAATTAAATACTATAAATGAAAAACTAATACAATTAATTATAGTATTTGCTTTCATTAATAAATTTTGAAAAAGATTTATAATTATTTAATTCTCATTAAGGTTGCAATGGCTTGTCATTATCGCATTGCTGTAAAAAGTAAGAGTACAGCTCTTGGACTGCCTGAGGTTATGCTAGGATTATTACCTGGTGGTGGTGGTACACAGCGTTTACCAAAATTGGTATCTATGCCTACAGTTTTGGATATGGCTTTAACGGGTAAATCATATAGAGCTGATAAAGCTTTAAAAGTTGGTTTGGTTGATCAACTTGTAACACCACTTGGACCAGGCCTAAGTACACCTACTGAAAGGTTAGTTTATATTCATAGAAATTAATTATATGTTAATAATTGTTTGTTATAACTATACTATTTATTTACTATAGAACATTAGAGTATTTAGAGGAAGTTGCTATTGATGCAGCCAAAAAACTAGTCGCCGGTCAAAAATTAACAAAAAGAAATAAAAATAAGACTTTAGTAGATAGTGCAATTGACTTAGCACTAAAACAAGAATGGCTACGAGAAAAATTTTTTGACAGTGCCAAGGGCAAGGTTTTAAAAATGAGCCGAGGTTTATATCCTGCTCCACTAAAAGTATTAATTTTAGTTTTTTTTATAAAAAGTAGTATTCATTTTTGTTACAATAATGATATCATTATTAGAGTTAAAACTTTGTTTAAATTAAGTTCTGTATGTTGATGTTTTCAGATAATTGATGTGGTGAAGACTGGAATTGCTGAAGGTACTACTAAAGGTTATGCAGCAGAAAGTAATGGTTTTGCTGAATTATCTATGACACCACAAAGTAAAAGTTTAATTGGATTATTTCAAGCTCAAACTGAATGTAAGAAAAACAAATTTGGAGAGCCTAAAATTGCTTTGAAGTTAGTATATTAATAATTTAGTTAGTTTTTAAAACTTAGGTATTATAGATACTATTCTATGTATTACAATTTCAAGAGTGTGTTTAAATGCATAAACTTATGGAAATAGTATAAGAACCTATTATTTACAGTTTCCATCTTCTGTTCCGATTAATAACTCGAACCCAGTTATTTTGTCAATATTACATACTTTGTATTAACAATCTTCATTATTTATAAACTTATTTTTAAAATCAGCTATAGTAAATTGTGACTTGAAAAAATAAAAAAACAAAATATTTTAAGATTTTATATTATTTAAATTGCACTTGTATATTTTCAGTTGTTGTACATTTAATATTATAAATTTATTTATAGGACTGTTGGTGTTCTTGGTGCTGGACTAATGGGTGCTGGAATAGCTCATGTATCTATTGATAAAGGTTATCAAGTAGTACTTAAAGATACCAACAAAGAAGGTTTAGCTAGAGGTGTTGCACAAATTGAGAAAGGTTTATCAGGCGCAGTTAAACGAAAGAAAATGACTGAGTAATTGATTTTATTTTTTTTATATATATATATATATTTATAATATAATATATTATATATTATATTAAGGGGTAAAACAAAAAGTTAATTATTTTTTTAATTAAGAACAAAATATTTATAACCATAACTTTTTATTGAAAACAACATTTTTAATTTATTATGGTTTTTGGTTTTTAAATTTTATAATTTGTATTACAGGATAGAAAAAAATAAATATATATCAGATTTGAATAGTACATTGTCATATGACTCTTTTTCAAATGCTGATATAGTCATTGAAGCTGTCTTTGAAAATATTAAGATTAAACATCAAGTTATTAAGGAAATTGAACAAGTTGTACCCAAACATTGTATTATTGCAACAAACACAAGTGCTATACCAATTGGGAAAATATCAGAGGGTAGTAGCCGTCCAGAGAATGTAAGCTTTTCCTTAATTTAAGTTTTGACAATCAATTTTTGCTATTTACTAGATTATTAAAAAAAAATTCTTTTGAAAATCTTTAAATAATTAATATTTCAATAAATATATTTATTAAATATTGAAGTAAAATATTTGTAGTTTCTAATTTATAGTTTTAAAAATAGATATAATACTATAAGATTTTTATGAATGATTGTTGACTAATGACATTTCAAATTAGTTTAAAATAACATAATTCTATATGAGTTTGAGTATACATTAAGTTATGATAAAATTTATTTAGACAAGTTCTATAAAAAAGATAATAGTAGTTTTATATATAATTAATGGTATGAAGTTAATTAAATTTGAATATGTATTTTTAAAATATTTTTAATAATTATATTAAATTACAAATATCTTCTATCATTTATTACTATATTATTTATATTGTTCAAAAATAACTTTAATGTGTATATCATGGAATTTAGGAAAAATATTTATTTTAGTTAAAAAATAGAATGCATAAAATACTGTTTATTTTTAGGTCATTGGAATGCATTACTTCTCTCCTGTTGACAAAATGCAACTTTTAGAAATTATAACGACTGATAAGACCTCTAAAGAAACTGCTGCTGCTGCTGTGTCTTTAGGTTTAAAACAAGGAAAAGTTGTCATTGTTGTAAAGGATGGACCTGGATTCTACACAACACGTATCTTATGTGCTATGTTATCTGAAGCAATGCGACTATTGCAGGCATGTTAACCTAAGTATACTAAGTTAATAAAATAACTGTTTTGTAAAAACTAATTTTAATTATAGGAAGGTGTAAGCCCCAAACAATTAGATACAATTACTAAAAGTTTTGGATTTCCGGTTGGTGCCGCAACATTGTCTGATGAAGTTGGTATTGATGTTGGCTATCATATCGCCGCTGATTTAGCCAAGGCTTTCGGTGAACGATTCAGTGGTGGTGATATCAATGTTTTAAAAAGCATGGTAGATAGTGGCTTCTTAGGTAAGAGTTATTTATTTGAAATATTTTATACAGAATTAATTTTACCATTTATTTTAAGGTCGGAAATCTGGTAAAGGTTACTTTGAATATAGAGCTGGAACCAAAAGTAGGCCAGAAAATACTGAAGCCTTAAGTTTATTAGAAAAATATAAATTGGAACCAAAAGGTGATCAATCAGTTGAAAATCAACAGCTTCGTATTGTGTCCAGATTTGTAAATGAGGCTGTATTATGTTTACAAGATTCAATTCTAAACAATCCGGTAAGCTTGATTTATGTAGTATGATAATTAAATTTTTAACAATGATTGGTACATAGGTTTCTGAAAACATTATTTTAACTACTGTAATCTTATTAGTAATAATCTACAGTAAACTATATTATTGGCAATAGTACAATAATAATATGAATAATAATATAAATTATAATAAAATGTATTTATGAAAACTTAATAAATAACACTAAAATATATAGTTAACTTATCATTAATAATATTACAGTAGTTAAAATAAAATTATTTGTAAGAAAAAAAAACTTACAATTATTTTATTGGTAGGAAATATTATTGTTTAATAAATATTGGAAAGTTTATAAAATATTTCGTATTGTGTACATACTTTATTATACAAGTTAAATTTAAATTTAAATTAAATCATGTTTAAATATCGATACAACTGATAATTTTCAATTTATTTTGGGTGTTTAACATCTGTTGTTTAGATATTTAGTTTTCTGTCCAAAAGAAAACACAGTACATCAAGCAAAATATATAAAAATCATATTTAAATTACTAATTTTTATTCATAGTATCAAAATGAACTCGTGATTTTAATTGTATATGTAAATACTTTTACAGACTGAAGGTGATATCGGTGCTGTATTTGGTCTTGGATTCCCACCATTTTCTGGTGGTCCATTCAGATGGGTAGACTGGTATGGAGCTGATAAATTAGTGGAAAAAATGCAATCATTCCAGGATAATTATGGTCTCCCATTTCAACCATGCCAGTTATTGTTAGATCACGCCAAGGATAAATCGAAGAAATTTTATTCCTCTTAAGCTATGAACAATGTATTGTAAATTACAAAAGAATAAAAAATGGGTTCTTTTAAAGTAATATTTAAAAGTAAGCTTTATAAACAATATCAATATTATGCTAAGAGATAGAATTCACTATATTGTTGCATCAAACTTAAAATAAATATTTAAAATCAAGTTTTAAGTTAGTCAAATTATTGTTTTACAGAATTTAAAAATTTATATCTAAAAGACTGTGAAACAATTAAAATTCTGTTATTATTAAAATTACAGTATATATTAGTTTATGAAAAAATATATTTGGTGCAAAGTATCCTCAAATTACGGTAATGCAATCTTGGTTTTTTTTTAATTGTTGGTGATTCGAATGTTAAAATATCTTTATGATAATTATATATTTATTATTTTTATCAATTTAATGTTTATTTTGTTTAATACAGTTGTAAAAATCTTACTTTTTAATAATATACTAATATTTAAAAATATTTGTATTGTGATGCTTAAATTGTAAATCTGAATAAAATATTTTTCATTTAGGAGGTTGCTACATATGTATATTTGTAGTGTTCAAAGACCTGATAATATATCCGTGATTCTAAATATTGTGTTATAAAAAAAAAAAAAAAATCAAAAGAATACAGTCTGCAATCGATCAATAACATGTTTAAAAATGTAAAAAAAAAGTATTAATTTTTATTGTATTGCCTTTCAAAGAGTAAAATGTTTTTATTTTATATATATGTTACTGGCAGTATGCATAATTCAGGCATTATATATAATTTCCTAGGCATTTTATAAAATAACTAATATTACCAGGCAAATTATATATTTTATATATTCCCTAGTCATATGTAATTCATAATCAGAATTAGGCAATATATTCTTGCGAACGTGTAGCTATTTCGATAATGACTGCCACACAGGACCGTATCAATATTTATTGTTCATATAAGAAATACCTACAGTTATTTAACAGATATGGAAGAGACATACCATAGTAAAACTATAATAATTTTTCAGTTGTCTCTATGGTTTCAATCCATAGATTGGTTTGCAGCCATTTTCCAGTCTTCCCTTTTATCCGCCTTTCTTTTCATTTCCACATATGAGTCACATCCTTGGTCCTTTATTATCTGTTGAATGAATTCCAATCTTGGTCTACCTCTGCGGTTCTTTCCTTCTACTGTTCCTGCTGTTATCAGTTTCAAAAATCCTTCATGTCTCATGGTATGGCCTATCCATTCGTTCCGTCTTCTGACTATGTTATCCAATAGTAACTTTTCATCTGATATTATTTTCAGTACTACTACCAAACTACCACCAACTACGTTGGTTACTCTGCCAATCCAACTTATCCTTAGCATTCTTCTATAGCACCACATTTCAAACGCCTCAAGTTTTCTTTTTTCTTCCATTGTTATTGTCCAGGTTTCACACCCGTACAGGACAATGCTCCATACATACGTCTTAATAGGATTTTTATTGATAATGTTACATAACACTTAAAATTATTTTAACATATTGCCTAAATTTGCTAAGGAATTCTATAAAATGTCTAAGTAATGTATACAATGACTAGGCAATTTATGATAAAATTAATGTTGTTAATACTTAGCCTAAAATCAACCGTCATTTTATAACATTTTTTTCTCTGATTTTATACATTAAATTTTCAATTTTATAAAATCATAAAAATGTAATTTTTATAATATATATTAAAACTTTTAAATAAATTAAATAAAATAATCTAAAATAATAAACTCCTTATATCTTCTTCTTCTACTTCGCCTTCCTCCCAACTATTTGGGGTCGGCCACCCTTGTCCTACACCTCCACTTTACTCGGTCAATCACATATCCTCTGCACACACCGACAGCCCTCATGTCATTCTCCAAAGTCTCCAACCATCTCTTTTTTGGTCTTCCTCTTCCTCTTTTCCCTTCAACGTCCATCTTCATAACCACTCTTACTGCATTCGTTTCCTCTCGCCTCATCACATGCCCAAACCATCTCAGCCTATTTTCTCTCATCTTGTCCACAATTGGCGCTACACCAACACTACCTCTCACGTATTCATTACTTATTCTATCTTCTCTTGTCACTCCACTCAACCATCTAAGCATTCTCATTTCCGCGACACTCATACTTTGTTCTATTCTCCTGTTAACCGCCCAACACTCTGAACCATACAGCATAGTTGGTCTCACTACACTTTTATAAAATTTACCTTTCAGCCTAATTGGAATTCTCTTATCGCATAACACGCCCGATGCTTCTCTCCATTTCATCCACCCGCACTTAATCCTATGTTTTACATCAATGTCAAAGCCCCCGTCCTTTTGAACAAAAGATCCTAAATATTTAAAGCTCTCAACTTCACCTATCACATCACCATCTATTGTCAGTTGTCTCCTCATTCCTTCAACTTCTTGGTCTCTTTGTCCAAAATCAAACTCAATATACTCAGTTTTATTTCTACTAATTCTCAATCCCTTTTCTTCGAGGGCTAACCTCCACTCATTTAACCTATTATTGACAACTTCTAGGTTTTCTCCTATCAGAACTATATCATCCGCAAACATCATACACCATGGTATCTCACCCTGTATCTCCTTTGAAACCTCATCCATTACCACTGAGAACAGGTAGGGGCTTAGAGCTGACCCCTGGTGCACACCTACTCCTATACTGAAACCTTCTGATACTCCACACCGACTCTTGACACTAGTACTCGACCCTTCATACATATCCTGGATCAAATTAACATACATTTTTGGGACATTTTTCCTCATTAATGCCCACCTTAAAACTTCCCTTGGCACCCTGTCATACGCCTTTTCTAAATCTATAAACACCATGCATAGTTTTTTATTCTTTTCTCTGTACTTCTCTACTAATTGCCTAACACAAAATAATGGCTCCATTGTCGATTTTCCTGGCATAAAACCAAACTGGTTTCCTGATATCGAGGTCTCACTTCTTATCCTCTTCTCTATAATCTTTTCCCAGATCTTCATACTATGACTCATGAGCTTTATTCCTCTATAGTTCCCACATTCTTGTATGTCTCCTTTTCCTTTAAATATTGGTACAATAAAACTCTTTCTCCAATCTTCTGGCATTTTTCCCTCTATCAGTATCTTATTAAAAAGATTTTTCAACCACCCAATGCTTACATCTCCTAACATTTTCCACACCTCTACAGGTACTCCATCTGGTCCTACCGCTTTTTTCTTTTTCATCGCATTCACCGCATCTCTCACTTCCTCCTCGCCCACTAGACTCCAATAAACTCCTTATATATGAAATAATATCAATGAAAAAAAAAATTCAGTTTTACATTTTTAACACTTTATTCTATTTTTAATATATTATATGTTTCTTTTTACGAATGAATTTTTTATTTTTATTTATTTTTTCACCTAAATGTTTTTTTATTGCGATAAACATTAAAACTGTTAGAATAAAAATGTTGCTGCACGGGTATTTGTAACACATAATTAATTTACATTATTATTAAAATGTATGCTAATGTACAGCTTTCTTTGTTCAAAATTTGTTTTTTTATAACGATTGTTACAATTTTTTACAAAATAAATAATGTTATAAAAAATAAGAATAAATTATCAGCGTGAGTAACCTAAATCTGGAGTTAAGGAAAATTGTCAAGACGGAGTATGAGATAGGCAAAAGTAGAACATATCTGTGATGGTGACAATATATTACAATACATTTTTTGTACAATAATAATTATTGCTACAGTTAATTTCAAAATAATTAAACAATTCATTTTCTGAGATAAATATACATAAAATGATTACGGTGATTAAAAATCATAAAATACTTGAATTAATCAACATAACTATTAGATACTTATCTAATTGTTTGAAACGTAACTCGACATACTATCCCGTCGGTGGGACATGAATTCTATCGTTCAGATACGTGGTGCTAACTTTAACCCACCGATAACAACGCGACGTTGTGTGATTGTAACAAACAGCGTTTTATCCTGATCCTTGACTAATGCGTAGTACCCGAATAGCACACACGCTATATTTTATTGAGCTCTTGGTATTCATGCTGTCATATCCGCTATTTTCGCTCTAGATTGTCTAGCGTTTGCAAATTATTATTTTCTGATCGGTCCACACATTGTGTTAGTTCGTCACCTTTTTTCAATATACAGATATCGGTGTTAATCAGATAGTTTCATCCCGAGATTAGTGAATTAAATATTTCAATTGGGTGATTGTTACCTTATTTTGCTAAATATGGTTTGTTGACTATTATTCAAAATTATAGTCTCTTCAACTTTTAGTTTTTTTTTTTTTTTATTGACTGTTTCGAATATTTATAATTATTAATAATAAATATAATAAAACTTTTATTTACTAAAATAATTTTTTTATCGTTTACACCTGACTTGATTAAATACAAAAACAGATGTATAATTTTATAGGGAATAAAAGTAATAAAAGTACGAACTATGTATAGTTTCTACTACCAACCAGAGCCGTACCGAGCTATTTTTTATCCTGAGGCAGAACTAAAGCAATGCGCCCCCTTAGGTTGTAGGATTGACACACTCACAGATTTTATTATAAATAATACGATTCAGAAAAATCTGAAAAATTGTAATTAGGTTTCTAGCAAAACAAGAAATAACATTTTTAGCCACAAGTAAATAATTATTAATTATCATCTTCTTATATTATGTTAAACAAATAAATATTATATTTGCAAACTATTAGATATTTCAAAATAATAATAATAAAAATATAATAAAATAATTTAAAACAATTATTATTTATAATTTAATTTTCCTTGCTATTGTGTCAGCAAATTTATCAATAATTTCATCATAATCTAGTTTACCAGCAATTTATGTTCCTATCGAAAGTATGTCCATGGTTAATAATATCTCCTGAACCATTATAGATCTTAAATATGTTTTTATTAATTTAAGTTTGCTGAAGCTCCTTTTACATGAAGCTGTCGTGATGGGCATCGAGAGAAAAATCCTTATAGCAATTTTAATATTTGGATACGATTCTTTTAGTTTATAATCGTGCATCATTTGTAATAAATACAAAACTATACAATAATTAAAACTTTTTCTTAAGTTAATCATTTAATATTATTGCGCCTCTCAGCTTCAGGCGCCCAAGGCAAGTGCCTCGCTCTCTCACTCTAATTACGGCTCTGCTACCAACTGCCGATACATAGTGGATTGAGGTCTCAATATAGAGCAGGTATAGTGTTGTATGAGGTTCAACCAAAAAGTCCACCAAAAAAATTAAAAAAATATTTAGACGTCGATAAAAGATTAATTAAAATTGTGAGTAACTATAATCACCTTAGTTTAATATCATTGTTGCGAGGAATTTCTCAGAATATATCTTTGAAATGATCTTTTTACTATAATTATATATTGACGTTATTATTAATGTTATATGTAAATACTTATAATCAGGGCTCGGAAGTTATAGCACTAAAAAAATTAATTTTTAGCGCTTAAATATGCTCATAATAATATTAATATAAGCGCTTTAAATGGCACTAAAAATTGGAAAATATGCAAAATAAAATTGTCAACAAATTTTTTTAAACATAAAATTTAAGATACATTTAATTTATAGATTTTTAATATATTTCATAGAATATGGTGATAGATATGTAAGAACTATAGGTTCTATTTGAGAGTATGTACAACAGTTCACGATCAAACAAACTCTTGATGTATCTAAACGATGACGGAACATTTAAATAAAATTACCATGTTCAGTCATTAGTACATAGTTAAAACAACAGCATGATAATACTACAAATCCGATGATAGTGCGATAGTACCTATAATGTGACTAACACGATTTTAAAAATAAACAATTTATTGGAAAGGAATGGAATTGTCCGATTTAATCGACGATAACAGCGGTCTAAGACTCGGATGAGTACATCTTAAAATAAAACAATTTATTTTCGTTCACATATTCGTAGACGGCTGTTTAGTATAAAATTTAGTTTTTTAACAATATGTGTTTATTTCCTTTATTATCTAAAAATACGCCCATAAACAGTATTTAAAACTCCAAATTAGCAAAATTAGCTTCCATAGTATGTATTTATGTGAAAATATTCCCAAAAATAGCACTAAAAACCTTAAATTAGCAAATTAGCGGTAAAACCCGTAAATATGCAAAAAATAGCAAAATAAAATTTCGTGTATGACATCAGGAAAGTGTGAAACATACTTGTATCTTACTTTGGATGTTCTAGGACGAATCAAGAAAAATATGCATTTGCAATAACTTCCGAGCCCTGCTTATAATGATTAAAATATATCAATACAATTATTTACTATTATAAAATATTTATAAGTTTATGCTTTGTTATGAATTAATTTTTTTTTAACGGCGAAGTGGCCTCACGTAGAAACGGCGACGGCGACTTGTTCTAGATCGATCTTTAACTGTGGTTTAACTTGAGTTATCAAATGATTTCATTATTATTTAGGTATCACAAATTATAAAATAATATCATATTAAATATAAATAATTACATATTTTATATTGAACTTTTGAGTTTTTTATGTTTTACGCATTATGAACTTATGATTTAAAACATTGTTCTCATATTTAATTAAATTATGTCAGAGCCTAGTAAAAAAACTTTATCTTATATTTTAATTATTTCACATCGATGTATCCCTAGTTTATTTCATATTAGATTCACTTTCATATTATGTTTTTTCATTTTTGAGACACTTTAATAATAATTGTAGTTGGTACGAAATGTTTTATAACACAGGTAATAAAAAAATGGATTTAAATATATACTACCTATATCAATAGCTTGTCGCTACAGCCTACAACACCAGTGGCATTTTGAACTACTTTTACGTAAGGAGCGAAGATTCTTACATATCACACACCCACCTGTTTTTTAAATACCCCTACATACAAAAACCAATCGCTTCGCTCGCATTGTCACTATAAAAAACATATTCAACAACTAATTTGGATGATTATCCTCTTGTTTTATACTAAATTAATATTTAAATACTATAAAAATATAGTATAATATAGTATTTTTCATGATGATTAATCATCACTTAGGTATTTAACAGTTATGATCAATGTCACTGATGTAATTGGTATATGTAAATAAATTTAATACGCTTAATAATAATGAAAAGTTTCATTGTAATGCTATAGCTACATGCATACTTAATTTGCTCAAGTCTTATCATTTTTTAACAGGTTAACACGTTTATTAATTAACACGTTCACTGCCATACGCATATTCCAAACCGGGCGTCACCGGCCGGGTAATTCTTGATAAAATTATACACGCGACTATCCGTGATCGGTGGCGGCCCCTATCTACAATAAATTAAGTCAGTGACCGGTGCCGATCACGGATCGTCATACATTTTATTATTAGAACACTGTTGGGATTTTTTTTTTTAAATGAGAGAAATAGATAAATGGAAATAAATAATATAATTAAATAATTTAAATATAAAAATTGTTTTATAATATAATACCTATGAGTCTCCTTTTTTTTTTAACTCGTGATAAATTTTTACAAAATAAATAAAAACAATTATCGGTGTCCCATAATATATTAAATATATTTTGTTTTCATGTTCTTTCTAGGACTGCGAGATCGATCAACTCTTGATGGACCGGCCGGCCGGAAGGTCCATATTTAAATAAAGTTTAATTTAAAAATTATAAAATATAAATTATTTAGTAAAATATTTACTAAAACAAAATTTATGTACACAGTCCAAACAACAGGAGTTGTTTTCTATAAAACTAAACGAAAATACCCGAAAACAAAACACCAACTGCACACAATTGTTTGTTTACATGTACTGAATGGCCGTGATAAATATCAAAGCAATAGCTGTATAGCCAGCATATTTATAGGCATATTTAAAAACATGTACTATTTTTTTTATAGTGACGATAACGGATCGGCGGTGGCCGTACGCGCCCGACCGTTACCAGCAGCGGCAGTGAACGTAAATAGGTATACTAAGGCTAAATAAAATTTATTTTTTAACCCTGATAGCTATTTATTGTAGGTAATTTATAAGTATATAAAGATATTTCTTAATAAATAAATAATAATTTATACAATTAGTAAGATATATAGAATTGTTACTTATATAATAATATTTCTTGTAATAATGTAGAGGTATTAGTATATTTCTTGATTGCTTCATCAATGTTAATAATTATATCTTTTTCACATGATAAGAGTATGATAACTATCAAGGCGTTTTTCTACCATTGTAGAACGACTTCTAGTCTAGATTAATTTAAATTTAGAGAAAGTCCTTTCACTACTTACTGATGTAGCTGTTATAGTACATAAAAATGTATATGCCTTGTACATATTAAGAAACGCAGATATCAAGTAAAATGTATTTAATAACTTTAATACATTTAAAACTGTCATATTAGTTTTAGTTTGTTCATTATTGCCTCCATCTGAATCAGCACTTGTACTCGCATCTGATTCACTTATTATTCACTTATTTCACTTATTACCTCTTCATGCAATTTTTCATTTACTGTATTTGATTTAAATTTAAGGAAGTTGTATGCAAACGTAGCATACTCCAATTTTAATTGATTAATTTGTAAATTTGGTATCCACTTATCAAGATACACAAAATTATCTTCGGGTATTGGACATCTTTTATTTGTAGCAATAAGCCGATGGACTGAAAGAAGGGACAAATCAGACAACATTTCTCGTGATACTTCAAATCGACTAGTTATAGATGAAAATATTTTATCTAAAACAGTGAAATAAACTTCTATTTTCAAATTATTCTTGGCATTTGTTACTATTACATCATTGGTTTTTTTCTCCAGTCATTTTTTTCCGTTACTGAACCCGTTTTTCTGGAAACCATATTTCTACCAGTTTATTTTCAAGTGAAAACCTTTTTACTTCAGCCAATAAAATATCTAAATGAAGCTCATTTCTTAATTCTGACAACTTCCTTGCACAATTATCAACCATAGTCAATGCAAAGATGAAATCTAATGATAGCGATTAGATATCAAATATAGAATACATAGATAATGGAGTTATGTACTCGAAGATATTTCTCATTAATAACAAATTTGTAACAAACTTGAATGAAGAAATAGTAGATATTAAGTTTGTTACCATTGAAAATGTATATTACGTTATTACGTTCAGTTGAGTTTGATAACTCTGTGTTTGTAAGCGCTTTATATTTTTCATAAATAATTGTTAAAGCACGGCCATGAGATGTCCAACGTGTAGAAGAAAAATTTTTCATTCTACAAACTCTTTCTTCTGGATAACATATTTTTTGATGTTTTAAAAAAATGGCAGTACGTTTTCTTGTTCTTAAAAAAAGCTATCAATGATTGCAAATTTCCGAAAAAATTTCTCAGTCTTACACGTATCACAAATGTCTACCACAACAAGATTTAGAATATGAGAAAAACTCAATTTTTTAGGTAGAACAAATTAGTAAGACCCATTAGTGATTGTTTCCTTTATTATTACACATTTATAGTATTTAAAATTTTGAAAGGAATTAAAATTATATTATATTTAGGATATACCTGTAGTCTACATGGAATTAATGTATTGAATAATTATATAATATAATTAGTATAATGATTTATAAAAAATTAAATTAATTTATATAATAAAACATTATTTTATAAATTTATTATATTTCTATGTTCATTTATTTTATTTATTTATAATAGCCCTATGGAGTATTATCTTTTCAAAGAAATAAATACACAACAACAATAAATAAAAATAAATTTAATGTTTCACGTTTTTGTGGAATATTTCACCGTGTACTGAAATATTTCAAAATTAAATATTACATATGAAATATTAGAAATGAAATATTTCAAACTTCTAACGCTAAATATGCCCAGTGCATATGAAACGATATCGTATGGACTACGTCCGTGTTTATTATTTTTGTAGAGATAAACAATATACTATACGTATTACGTAGGTACTACCATTGATTATAAATACTAGTATTTATAATCAATGGTACTACGTATTATACAGTACTAATAAATTATTATACTATTATATTTTGTGAAATCTATGTGTAGTATATTGATGCCTGACGATTACAAAATAACAATTCTATTCTTTGTATAAACAAAAAAGTACCCATCTAATTATTAACCACCCACCCCCAAAATATTGATGTAGCGGCTGCTCCTTAAAACCATTGTCAACACACCACTGTACAACAAACACTATTATGCTGATGATGTACTAACATTTGAGAAATTATTAGTCATAGATAACAACATTCTGTTGTGAACCCGAAATCGAAAAAAAATAAACACCGATTTCTGAAACCGAAATTGAAAAAAATGATTACTCATATTCGAAATCAAAAACGAAATTGCAAAAAATAAATATTAATACTTGAAAACAAAATCAAAATTAAAAAAAATAATATCAATAATCGAAATTGAAATTAAAATCGAATATTTTTCGATTTCAAACTCTGCCTCTTACAGACTGATAAGTCTGCTATCTTTTCTATACAAAGTACTTAGAAGACTGATTCTTAAGCAGTTAACACCACATATCATCACTAATAACTAAAATTTCCTTATTTATAGAAGTAAGAAAAAAATATTTATATTTTTAATGTAGAACCCCCTTCACTTTTTTCAATGTCATAAGAAAATAATTTTGGTTACTTTTGGTCGTGACTACTCACTCCCTGGGGAGTTGAAAAATAGCCAATAAGGGTAGTTTTATCATTTTTTCGACCTTACAAATAATATGATACTTAACAAAAAAAGGTATAGAACTTAAATTGTAGAACGTAAAATTTTCAATAAAAAGTATAAATATATTTTTATTGTAAGTCTATTATTTTCGAAGAAAAATAATAAAGTACATTTTAAATTTTTTTGTAGTTATTTACATGTATTGGTGAACGAATACAATTATTAAAAATATGTTTCTATAAAAATTATGTGAAATTAAATTTCTTATTAAAAAGGTTATATGTAAAATGGTTCATTGGATCCTTCGTTGCATTGTCTGAGTCAGATTTATTAAATATTATACATCAATCAAATTATTATCAACTGTTTATATACATTTCTACAGTCTTATTTATAAAATTAAAATGGTTTATTCAAATATATTTTTATATTATTGAAAAAAATATGGTTCAGAGTGTTGGGTGGTTAACAGGAGAATAGAATAAAGTATAAGTGTCGCGGAAATGAGAATGCTTAGATGGTTGAGTGGAGTGACAAGAGAAGATAGAATAAGGAATGAATACGTGAGAGGTAGTGTTGGTGTAGCGCCAATTGTGGACAAGATGAGAGAAAATAGGCTGAGATGGTTTGGGCATGTGATGAGGCGAGAGGAAACGAATGCAGTAAGAGTGGTTATGAAGATGGACGTTGAAGGGAAAAGAGGAAGAGGAAGACCAAAAAAGAGATGGTTGGAGACTTTGGAGAATGACATGAGGGCTGTCGGTGTGTGCAGAGGAGATGTGATTGACCGAGTAAAGTGGAGGTGTAGGACAAGGGTGGCCGACCCCAAATAGTTGGGAGGAAGGCGAAGTAGAAGAAGAAGATTATTGAAAAAAATTATTATTTTGTTGCAATACGAGATAAGATTAGTTACAAATTATGAGTGTAAAATAGTTTTATTTTATTTTGTCATGTCCATTATTAAATGGAAATTAAATTATTAAATGTTTTACATTGGGATGGTAAACTTTTTCCAGCTCTAACAGGAGATTTTTGGGGAAATTTGAGAAAATTTAAAACAGGTATTGAAAATAAAAAAGTAAATGAAATCCTCAAACCTTATACTACCCATATTGTATCTTTTGCCCATTCAAAACTGACTGAAAATCAACCACGTGATGACTATAGGGAGTTACTAGAACTTACATTATTTTTCCTTGGTCACGATGCTAACCAATCTTTTCGTTTACCAGGAGCTTTTCACCACGCAAGGTGGATGGCTAAGGCAATATATTGTCTAAAAATGTATTTATTTCGCTATCAGTTTAAATTAACCAAAACAGAAGAGATAGTTCTATGTGATACTTCAATATTTTTGGTCGTTTCATATATTGAAGCATGGTTTAATGCAACGTTAGCTTCGACCGCACTATAATGATCTAAATTTTATTAAAAAACTTTATAACTAAAAAACAATTAATGAAAGTATATCAAAAGTTTCATTTAATACATTTAAAAATCATTTATGGTATTTAAGTCCTGAATCGGTCGCTTTAGCTTTTTTTGATAATAATATATCAGTTGAAACAAAAAATAAAAATGGTTCAAAATCTCAAACTTGGGGAAGAACCATCTGAAATGAATAAACGAGTTCTAGTTAGGTACTGACATAATGAACAATTTATTACGGATTTCATGAAATTTGAAATTGAAAATTTTATATCAAGTGAAACTAATGAATTTTTTAATAGATTCACTTTTAATATTAGTTTCCTTCTACTTGGTTGTTGACGAATCTTATCAAAACGCTTTTAAGGTTGTAAAGAAACTAAATATTGTAAATGATGCTGCGGAAAGTGGTATAAAACTCATTGAAGACTACAACAATTTGTTAACAAAAAACGAAGAACAAAAACAATTAGTACTGCAAGTAGTCAGTGACTATCGTAACCATAATCCGGACTGCAAAAAAAAAAAAAAAATTGAAAAAACCATTTTAATTGTATAAATAAAATTGTTCAAATCTATATGAATAGTTAATAATAATTTGTTTGATATATATTAAAATATTAAGAGTTTACATTTTATTAAAATATGTTTTAATTTAATATTTATTAGCATATTAACGTATTTTTTTTAATGTATTTAATGGCAAATTACCATTTTTTAAACATATTATTTATAATATTTAATAATCTGACTCATAAACAATGCAACGAAGGATTCAATGAACATTTTACATATAACCTTTTAAATAAGAAATTTAATTTCTCATAATTTTTATAGAAACATATTTTTAATAATTTTATTCGTTCACCAAATACATGTAAATAACTTAAAATGTTGTACTTTATTATTTTTCTTCAAAAATAATAGACTTACAATAAAAAATATATTTATACTTTTTATTGAACATTTTATGTTCTACAATTTAAGTTCTATACATACAAGTATCATATTTATTTGTAAGGTTGAAAAAATGATAAAACTACCCTTGTTGGCTATTTTTCAACCCCTCAGGGTCACGGGAAGGGAGTGAGTAGTCACGACCAAAATTAACCAAAATTATTTTCTTATGACATTGAAAAAAGTGAGGGGGTCCTACATCAACAATTTCAAAGTTTATAAATAAGGACCACCCTAGTAGACATATACAATAAAAAAGTTGTTACAAAAATCTGTAGATGCAAAATACTTAATTACCTATGTATGTTATTATTTTTATCACAATATGTAATTAATGAAATTATAAAATATTCAAAACATTTTTTTTATTATTTGTATGAAAACAAAAAAAAAAATATTTTTCACAAACTTTACACAAAATAAAATATTATCATAACCCTTGAATGTTTCACTAGGAGACAGAATTTTTGGAATTTTTAATCGTTATAATTCATATGAGAAAGAAAGAAAAAAGTTTCAATAAATTACTCAAATTATCCAAAGGACAACTGATTCTACGATCATATTTAATTGTAATAAAGTTATAGGAATTCATCAGAAATAAAAGCCTATATGTATATAAATACAAATTACATAGAATATGTATATGAAATTTGTAAATAAGTATAAAATAAATATTTATTTAATTCAGTACCTATTTTTAATCGCACTCAACTCATATCAGGATCAAGAATTAATAGGTAGGTACTCAATCAAATTATTTATTTACTTAAAAATACAGCCATACAGCCATAATTATGACCCATATATCATACAGATTCAAATTAAATACAGTGCAAGAGACATGGAAAAAGTACAAATATATACACTAATATATATATATTATTGTTATATATACTATATACACTATTAACACTCTAATTTCATATAATATATTAGTTGAAGAAAGTGTTTTTGCCAATATAGAAGATATTATTCCTATCTGAACAATGATAAATCAACATTCTATAATTATATCACTCAATTTATTTCATATAAAACAATAAGCGAGTATTATTTTAATTGATGAATTACAATAAAATGGCATTCTTCCATATACATAAATACACATATATGTTTATATTTATAGTTATTTATGATATCTACAATTTTGTTTTAATAACAATAATAGTAATAAAAAATAAAAATAAATATAATTTAGAATAAATGCAATATCAAACTAAATTAAATACAATAATTTGATTTGAAAGTATTTGGTTACTAAAGTGTTAAAATTATATTTTGGGTAACATTTTCAAAAGGAATTACATAAAATTTATACACACATAATATGACACAAAAAGGCATGCACATACAAATATGCATGCTCATAAAAATTAATTCTAATTCTTAAAAAAAATAATAATAATAAACAACACAGTATTTTTGAATACAATGTTTATAATAGTAATTATAAAAATGTTAAATAAAATGAAAAATAATAGAATAATGAATCTAAAATAGTTTCACTTTTATAAAACATATCATATTCTGAAAAGATTTGTATTGTACAATATATATTATTAAAATTACACCAACTTGTTTCTAAAATATAATTAACTTGCGTATAATCAATAATATATGATAAGAATTACAGTAAAAAAATATGATAATATCAAACCCTATAAATGATGTCTTAAAAATATTTGAGTATGCATTAGTAGAAATTAATTTTCAAGAGAATGAAGAATATGTAATAAAATAGCTAAATGATATACAAATGTAAGCAAATATTTAATAAATTAAGAATACATTTTCGAACATATATATTTACTATTAAACACAAAAAGTATATTAAAAAATTGTCGTCCACTGCAAAACTTTCTTAGAGATTGTTTCAAGGTTATACCTAATGGATAAAAAGAAATATTAACAGGAAATCACTGATGTGATTTTATAATTTCATTGAGAAATGATAACATTTTCATACAAGTAATACTACTATTAGTAACTATATATACATTTACACATTCACATACATATAAAAACAAAGACAAGGAAAGAATATAGTATCCTGTTTACAGATTGACTTTTAAAAGTCACTATTATGAAACTTCTGAAGAGAAAGAATTTCAGGAACGACTCAAGATATAAATAAAATTACTATATCAAATTTAATAGGTAGCTCAATATTTTTTTTTATATAATATTATTGTGTTTAAAACTTAAGTCTTAAGTCATGGTTTTAAATGATCATTTGGCTTTAGACCTTAATGACTTCATAAATTATTATGCTAAATAAAATCTACTTTGTACAAATTTTGTTTTACAGTCATTGATTATATTTAAAATCACCACTCATAATATTTTTAAATTCTTGGAAAATAAAAATGAAAAATAATAACAACAGCTTATGATTTATTTAGTAAAAGTTTTAATATTTATTTAATCTTGAATATACTTTTGATATATTATGACATTACAGCATATACATTAATTTTTTGACAAATACATGTTCAAAGTCAATTATCTTGTATTATTTTAAACATATAAGATGAGTTTTAATATTTGATTACTAATTGTATATAATGAATGCTTAACTTTAAATAAAATAAAAATCCAGTTGCTATTACATTCGAATATATATTTTAAAAAAATTGTTAGAATGTTGACTAATCCGATTCATTTACACTATGTTGAGAATATATGTCACTAATTTCTTCTTCTTCATCTTCTTCTTCACTCTCACCAAAATTTGATTCATTTGAATTTTCTAAAAGCAGAATCAATTTATTACAATATAAAAATATCTATATATAAACTATATATGCTGATTATTATCAGAACTACCAATCGGTTTAAGATAATTTAATTATTCATATTTCTAATTACATTACTTCTAAGTTTGAAAATACATGGTTTTGTATTGATTACTTTGTTAATTTAATTAACAATTGTATTATTTTTTATCATATTTCTAAAAAATTAATAGTACATATGAAATATGTAAATAAGTAAACGAATAGTTTATTTATTTAAATAATAATTTATCAATTATTCACCATTTATTATAATATGGTACAATTAATTATGAGTTCAATTCTGTATTGCATAATTTTTGTAAATAAAGTAAGATTTAAAAATACTTAACATTGAATTTAGATTGTCTATATTTGTCTAATTTATAGATTATAGTCATTGTGTATCAATAATAAGATTTGTCCATAGATTATACAATACACAATTGCTCATATATTATTAATATATAGAAAATCTTTATTTGCACTATTGTGATTTACCATTAGTATTTTGAGATTGCAATATAACGTCAACAGGCCATGAAAACTTGTTATTGTCAACAATTACAGACTTATCTTTAGTAAGAGTAAAGTTTTGTTCACCTGTATTTTAAAAATAGACATTTATGTTACTAAATCATATAATATGAATGGTTAAATGATAACACATAATATAGTTACCAGTAATATCAGGAGTAGAAGCATCAAGCATAGGCTGTAGTATTCGTCTTCGAGCATTGATGAACCAGTTATTTACTTGTAACAATGTTAAATTTGTTTGGGCAGCAATTATTTTTTTTTCATCTTCAGTAGGATATGGATGCTGAAATAATTAAATCAAAACCAATTATTTTCTGTGGATAAAATATACATTTAAGTTTTAATAAGTATTCAATGCAATATATTATGAGTATATGAGATAAAACTAAAAATTAAAAAACCCGTAATTATCTAAAAGATTAATATTTAAAATGCCAGGAATAAATACTATTATAAGTTCAACTTTTTGACTACATAGTTAATATACTGAAATAAATGAATAATTCTAATGGCAAAAATTTAAATAAGATATTTATAATTTTTTGTAATATTTTAATCTACACTTCAAAATGAATAGTCAAACTATTTTTATTTTATACTTACAATTAAATGTTGAAAAAGCCAGGAACGCATTACACTTGTTGCATGTTTAGGAAGAATCCCTCGTTTTTGCTGTCTTTTTTTTTTACTTCCAAAATAATCATCATCTTCATCACATGAGCCGCCACTAGTAGCTGATAAGGAACCTATAGAATAAAAAAAAAAGTAATTGATCAAAATATACAATAACATTAAAAAATAACCAGTAAACATTTTAAATTTGATTCGAGAAAATGTTGAATTAATTTCAACAGTTTATAATCAACTTACCATGTAGGATAGAAATATTATTCGGTAATAAGTTTGTACCAATTGCAGATAACGGTGTTTTTTCTAAAGAATTTTGAACTTTTGGTTTGGTGACTGTTAGATCTAGTTGAGAAGCATCTGATACTTGAGATACTTCTTTCATTTCTACAGACGTGGAAGAAGGTATATTTGACAACAGACTGGTAATGTTTTTTAAATCCATTATTGTTTTTGGTTTTATAATATCGTCGTCTCCAGGCTGCCGCACAGAAACTCCTGAAGAGGATACCACCTGTCAAACATCATTATAAACCTAAACCTAATATACCACAATGAACTAGTTTACTTAATAAATATAAAAGTAAATAAAATCTGTGAAAACTGTTATAAAAAAACAGTGGATAGGCTCACCATGATTAATATAATTATAATCTATACAATATTAAATTAAATACACCAAATATAAAAACATCAGAATCAAAATTAAATGATTAAATAAATTATTATTGAGATAGAAACTCTTTAACAAGCATAATATCAAGAGGTATGATTCTCATATCTATTTATAATAAAATCTTTTCAAAACAAATAGTATTTCAAGATAATAATTTAGAATTATTTGTATTTGTTAAATAAAGTATTATTATAGTTGGTTCAAAATTAATAAATAAATTCCCTCAATATTTCAAATGAAACAGTACAGTAGTTTTGTTATCTTCTGTCAATCAAACAGATCAAAGATTCTATGGATGAAAATGTCAGTAAATATTTTGTAATTAGACCTCTTGACCTCGATCCATTACCTTATAATATAAATAATACTATTTTTATGATATTGTCAAAATTTAATTGTTTTGCTTGATAAGTAGTAATTGATAAGATTTCATAAAATTCTATTCTTTATATTTTTTAAAAAGACAAAATAATCTTATCATTAGAAAATGTGAGAAAAATGTTCACAATTTTTCCAAAAATTAAGAACTTAAAAAATATTGTTTTTTTAAATCTTATTGAAATATAATTCATAGTTGAAATTATAATTTTTCAAATTTATTGGATAGTTTATAAAAACTAAATTAAGAAATAATTTATTATCAACAGTAAAAATTTGAATATTAATAAATACTAAAAAATTAAAAATTATATTAGTATTGAAAAATTGTACTTGGAGTAATTAATGGTTATACATGTCTTATATATTGTAGTAATAGTATCAATTATATTTTTAGGTATTGTATAAAGTCTTATCTCATATTTATATTATACTCAATGAATATATAATAATATTTATATAGATACTAAAAAAAATGAAATTTTTACCTGACTATGGTGTGGAGAATGGCACAATGGAGAATTACTATTACTTGAATTACCACTACTATTATTTTCTAAGTAACCAGATGTGTAATCAGAACGTAATAAATTTTCACTTTGCATTTTAATTTTAAGACACGTTATATATCTGCTACAAAAATCTTTACATAATTCTTGGACTTTTTCTAGTTCTAATAAATGTATTCGTAATACTTGAATAGCTTTAATCATCTAGAAATATATTAAAAATAAACAGATATTATTGCATTTTAAAAATTATAGCTTAGGTAATAAGAGTTATTTGTAAAAATTCCTTTCTTTAATTTAAGTGTTAATTAAGTATAGTGTTTCTATTATGAGTAAATGTTAAATTATTTGAAATATGTTGATATAAATACAAAAAGAAACAAGTACTAAGTACTAAGCATATAAAAATATTCAAGCCCATCAACAGTGTCACGTCAAATTGTCGCAGTAAAAATGTCGTGGTAAAAATATCGCAGTAAAAACGTCGCGATAAAAATGTCGCAGGTAGTAACATATCGCTATAGTCGCTGATGTGTCTCACAGTTTCCGTTTTTATTTGGTTATAGGTGGGATTACATTAGATTAAAGTACCATAGGTTATTAATACCTATGAAAATAAAGTTCAGTATACATATTAGTGTGTAATCTGCAACCATAGCAGAAATTCTATAATATAATCTATACATTATGTAATTTGAGTACATAATAAACCAAAAAAATGGAAAATTACTCAAGTTTAATTCTATTTTATAATTACATTTATCTGGGCAAAATGTATTTCATACTACTGAACTAAATTGCCGATATTGCAAAAGTTGAAGCTAAAAAAGCAATGGAAAGACTTAAAAATATTACAAAAACTACTCAACTTAGTACCCATTCTATATTAGGAATACTGACATCACAGGTATATAATTAATAAACATAATATACAATTTTCTAATAGTTTATTATTTTAGACACTTCCAACATAACTGGATAATTTCCAAGTATAACAGGATTAAAACGAACAATTCAACGAGTTAGAAAAATAGAAAGACCAGCGATATTTTTTTATTCACGACATTCTTGTGTTCACAACATTTTAACCAAGACATTTTTACAGCGACATGATAACTGCGACAATATGACGTGTATCCCCCATCGACAGTTATTTTCGACTCCAAAGCAAAAAATTGTATTGTCACTCTTTGATAAAAACGTTAAAAATCGAAATTAAAAAATGCTGTAATGATTAGTAGTCACAGCGAGCTAGTGGAGTTAATACAACAATAGTAAAAAAGCATAACAGTAATAGTTATAGTCTGTTGTCGATTATTATATAATTTTGACACTTCAATTTTTTTTAAATTGTATATCACCTTAAAGCAACACATTATTTGCTAGTGCCCTAGTGACAAGTCTGACAATATTTTATTATAATATTAAGTACAGTATATATTTAATATAACATAATATTTTAGGTAAACAAAAAAATGATTTATATTTAAAGCAGATTCAAAACACCTACCAGTCCATCTATTTCTGTATCATTAATTAAAAATGGTTTTCTATCTCTTTCTTGGTGTTGAACAAAAGCTTGGATGTCCATATTAAAACTTTCAGAATTTGAGATTGCTGCTGATTGTGTAGCTTGTTCACATCTTTCAAAAAGTAATGCAAGTAAGGGAAAAAGTGGATGCCTGAAAAAAAATAAATATTATTAAAAGTTAGTGAAAAGGATGATGAATAAGATGTGTAATATTTTCTAAATACTTAATCTAAGAATTAAGAATTAGGAAAACTAGTATTACTTATAAACAGCTCGTTTATCTGCTTCAAATACTGCTTGATCTGTTTGTTGAATATTATTATTGGCAACTGCTGTTAGATTAGATGTAACACTATCTGAGTATGAGACCATTATTAAGCCTTATATTTGTTTTCTTTTTTCATAACTAAAGATTGAAAAACCTGAAAAAATAATTCTATATTATATATATTATAATTTAATCTTATATAAGTCATATGAATTTAATCTCAAATGGAAAAAATATTTAAATCATACAAAAGTTAAAAATAAAACAATAATTATTGGTATATAATACTAACACTTTAAGTCATTTATTACAATAAGTAGTAAATAGGATTAATTACTTATTTGGAACACTTTAGTAAACCTAATTCCAATTTTACACATTTCTTTGTATTCTGATTTGCAACCATAAGTTAATATGATTATAATAAAACACTAAGTTTATATATTTATATATATATATATAACTAAAACTAATATAAAAATATTGAAGTCATTTATTACGTCAGTAATCAAGATTGGTATAACAGATCATTAAAAAAAAAATTGGTAGTTTAAATAAGACGAGTAAATAGAGAATTATTTAAATTTTACATGATACATTGATTACAATAAGACAATTAGATTGTAGTTCTATATTAAATGGATTGGATTATTTGAAACCAATAATACTAATACTACAATAAATATTTTTAAGAATAAAAAATATAATAAAAAATTGACACAATTAACACTGTATTAAATCAAAGTACCAATTTAATAGGAAAAATTGTAAGCTAAAATCATTAATTACCAGTGGTCATAAGATATCAATAAAATGTAGAGATAAAGATAGTATGAAAATTAAAAAGGATAATTCAAAACAAACATTAATAAATTATTACAGATCATATAGAAATAAATTAACAATACTTAACCGAAAAACTAAAGTATAATATTATATCAATAAAATAATAGCATGTAAAGGTAATAAATGATTAATCAATAGGGAAAAAAATTAATTTTACTGGGCTTTCAATCAATGAAATAATAGAAGAAAAATATCCGAATTCAGCACCTAATGACTACTTTAATATGATAAACTTATACTTTGCAACAACCAGAAATAAATTAGTAAAAGACAATTTCCCCAATCAAATGATACACAACTTAAATTAACTTAAATTAGGAATAAATAAATAATGATGAATTGTCCCTATTCATAAAAAAAAGTAAATGAAATAGATTTCACTAATTATAGACCAATCTTGATACTAGAAATTCTAGCTAAAATCCTTTAAAATAATAAAATAATAAAAAAATAACTACTGGAATACTTTGAGAGAGATAAATAACATTTTATGAAGAATACAGGCTTAGAACATTTTTTGGAACAGAAAACTATTTAATTTATAAAAATAACTTTTTATAAAAGAAAAGGGATCAAAAATTTATTTTTTTATTTTTTTCATGGACTTGGAAAAAGCATTTGATTCAATCAGTAGACAATTATTACATAATAAAGTAAAATACTTATTAACAATAAAATTAATTACTAATTATCTGAGTAACAGACAACAACTAACCACTATTGGATCTCATTACAGGAATTATTGTTACGTCAAATATTATGATGTCACTCAAGGTTAGATCATCATTAAACCTTTTATTGTTTTATTATATATTAACTTTATACCTGCTTAATTATTGAAAAAAAAAATTATTCATATTCACTGATGATGTAGCATAAGCCAATTTCGAAGATAATTGGAAAAAATTGAAACAAACTGTTAAAAATTATTAACAAAATATCTATGACTGGATGGAAAAAATGTATTATTGCTCAACATAAAAAAATTGGTTATTATATCAAAAGTATCAATTCAACACAGCTTCCTGATAGATATAACTTTAAAATACATAAATGTGGAATTGGTATTACAAATTTCCATTGTAAACTAACTCCAATGGTATTACCTTTAAAATATTTTGGTGTAACAGTAGATTTTAATCTGAAATGGTTTTATATTAAAGGTGGGTCTAACTCAAAAATATGGTCTCGAACAGAAATTTTCAATAGTATATTGAACTGAACTCGAACTGAACTTTCTAATTGTACTTGGAACTAAACAATTAGTATGATATCGACTCTAATTCAACATTTAAGATTAAATCCATTACATCCACCTCTTTTTTTATATTGCAAAAACTGTTGGGTACTAATTGTTTTAAAAATAATAAAATTATTTCAGATTTTAAGCCTTACTATGAACTTTTAACTATGCATATTTAAAAAATCTAATATTTTATTGATAACTCTTTGTCTTCAATTTAAAATTTAAAATACCAATCATAAATGTAACTTTCACAGTGTGACAAAAATAGTAAGTAGTTGAACAATTAATTATAAAATAAAAAGTAAATTAATAAAATATAATGATTATTATTTGTAATTTATAATTTATGTTTTTCATTATTTTATAAATTATATTTCACAGATTTTTTTTTTAAAGCCTTGTTAGTAAAAGAACATTTTTTTTTTTTAATTTGTATAGTATTTTAAATTATTTTTGTATAAATTAAAAATAATTTTATTTATAAACAACTTACTTGAATAAATAATGATTATCGATTAATGATATATATATTTTCTATTTAGTATATAGTATATACAGTTGTTTTAATAAGATAATAAGGTGTAATAAACTACACTATAGACATTAATGGCAAATGCGTAAGTAATAACGCGTATTGTGTCATGTAGCAACTATTGAGTAGGACTAAGGACCAATGTTATAAAATATAAATAACATTATTGGTAATAAATTACAATAACAACAATAATTAATAATCATTAATCGATATTAATATTAAATTTAATTTTGTTCAGCCTATTATGAACTTTGACTATATTATAAATTATAAATTATAAATAGTGCAAAAATAAAATAATTATCCAAATCTATAAATAATTCAATAGAATAAGAAATAATTGATGCCCAGATAGTATCGTTATCATTGTTTTAAATTTGCTTCTTAAATATTATAATGTATGCCTTATAGTATATACTTTATATAGACTATAGAGTATACAATCGACAAAATAAAAATAAACATAACAATACATATACACTATCAGGCGCGGATAAAGGGGGGGGGGCAAAAGGGGCATACGCATCCCCCTCAAAATCCCTAAAATAGGTTTAAAATATATTGGGTTTTCGATTATTTTCGTGGTTCAATACAACTACTAATTAGAATAATATACAATTATGAAAAATAAAATAATATTATTTTATATTTATTGTGTATTGACTAGTGTGTTGGTATGTTATAGCCATGGTTAGTAAATTTTGTACTTAAAAATAATTGCTTGAGAATGTTTTTTAATTCAATTTTTTATTTTATATATTTCTGAAGGCTAAGTAAACAATTTATTTTGCGCCCCTCCGTAAAAAATTTCTGATTCCACCGCTGTACACTATACTCTAGGAATATTTTTGATTCAAAATGTTTGACGTATTAGAATTTGCTATGTAAAAAATAGTTATATAATTTTATCAAAATAGTTCAAACTCAAAAAAAAAAAAAATTTACGAACTATTTTGATTTTCAAGCATTTTGTTTGAGTTCGGTTTGATTCAATTTATTTAAAACTTTGTTTGATTTTCGAACACGAACCGAACACCTAAAGTTTGGTTCGATTTTTCGAATTTTTAATTTTTAGGTCATTTAAATAATGAAGTAAAAAGTCTAATAAAAAGTTTATGTGAAAGTCAATCTAATAATACAAATGGTATAATTAATAAAAATCAAATAAAAAAGCAATTAATAAAATAGTTGTTGAACTTAATAAAAATGTATGTATTAATAAAATTATAACGAGGAAACATGTTTATGTAGTCATATAATATTTTATCCTTATGTAATGCTGATGTTCATTTTATTATTAAAATATCTGTTATTATGTTAGTTATATTTTAATATATTTTAAAATACTTATACAATTAATTTTCTAATTGTATACATATTTTATTATAAAACAATTTATATATTCATACATTTTGTAAACCAGATATGAGGTATATCTCGATTGGTACACATATTAGCTATTATTAATGTAGTTTATGAGTTATTAGATTTTTAACAGATTTTATTTTGTTATATTTACTAAAACACTGTTGAAATATATTTTCTAATTACTTAAAATGAATTATTTACTTTTTATCATTATAAATTTAAAAATTTTTATATTTTACTTTTTAGATCGTTTATTGTAAAATATTTAAGAGACTAAAATCTTTGTTTTCAAATATAACATATATGTCATTAAATAATAATATGTTTAAAGAGAAGGAATAATAGATAAAAAAATAATCTGAGTTGATGTATATTCTTTTAAATTTAAATGTAATAATAGACAAAAAATAACACTAGGAAATATTGATGAGTTTGATTTATCCAAAAATGGCTAATTTATTATTTTGTTAAATTGTTATTTGTTCAAAACGGGTGCTCGCAACGTTTTTTATATTTTATACAATACTACATTCTAGGATAACTTAAGACAAATTTTCTTTAATTCATCAAATACATTAAATAAAAACAAATTGAAACAATATTTTTAAACAGACTGAAGGAAGTAATTTGTTTATGATTGGATTTTAATTAATAACTTTTTTGGAATAAATAATTTAATAAATAATAAAAACCTCAATTAAATTGATTATTTTTGATTAAATTTAAATGTTTATTTTTTAATTGCTTGATTGCTAAACTATATCAAATATAATGATAATAAGGGAACAGATTTATAAGAACAAAAATATCCTTAAAATATACTCCTAAAAATGCTGTGATATGCTACATAATAAGCATTTATTTTTAAATTTAAATTAAATTTTAAATTACACTTATGATTAAATTGAAAATATTTTATTTTAAATAATATAAATAATATAAATAAAGTATTAACTTAGTAAAGATTTGTGGAATGTAGATTATGACCAAGAATCATATAACTAATATATCAACCATATAGATAATGACCAAGTATCTAATACTTAAATGAGTGTTTGGCCAATATATTACTATCCCTTTAAATTAAGTATAGTAGTCTCTATAATTTTTCAAGTATAAAAATCATAAATTAAGTATAATTTAGATGATAACTAAATATCTTACTATAGGTAATGATTTTTTTAAGCTAAAGTACAATGTTTGATCCATTCTTAAATTAAATTTTATTTTCAATAAAAAAAAAATATTTAAATTAATTAAATTGGAAAAATCGTATTTTGTAAAATACTTGAAATCATAAAAATAATAAAAAAAAAAAAAACAATTATTAAAATCGTGCTGTAATTTTCAAAAATGAATAACAAAGAACCATATATAATCAGAAAAAGAATACACATTAGTATAATTTATTTAATCATCCTGACAATTCAAAAATAGTCAAGTACAAGATTTTTTATTACATGTCTCGATAAAACATAATACGATAATGTTTAAAAAATAAAATTAACTGTTATTATTTTTCTATCAAAATAAAAGATAGAAATTTAAAATATAACTATAATTTCATTTTTTAATAATGATATCATATTATAATGTCCAAAACTGGTTTCCAAAATTAATTTTTTTACATGATTAGACATTAAAATACTAGATAGTGAAATTAATTTTTGTATTATAGTACCATTCTTAAAAATCATGTCAACATTACATTCCCAAAGATATAATAATTATAATAATGAATAATAAATCAAAATATAAGGCCTTTAAGTTCATATTGCACCTTACCATATACTTTTTGATTTTCATTAAATTTAAAAAGAATATTTTTATTCAACAGTTATATTTTCAAGATACTACCATTCCTTTATATTTATTTTAACAGAGGAGGTTTTAAGTTTTTTTTCTAACATTTTTAAGCATCTTTGTTTTTGGAAGATATTTTTCTCGTATAATTCCAATACTTTTTTATAAGACAATCTTCTTCTTCTTCTTCTTTTGCCTCGCCTTACTCCCAACTATTTGGGATCGGCTACCCTTGTTCTACACCTCCACTTTACTCGGTCAATCACATCTCCTCTGCACACACCGACAGCCCTCATTTCATTCTCCAAAGTCTCCAACCATCTCTTTTTTGGTCTTCCTCTTCCTCTTTTCCCTTCAACGTCCATCTTCATAACCACTCTTACTGCATTCGTTTCCTCTCGCCTCATCACATGCCTAAACCATCTCAGCCTATTTTCTCTCATCTTGTCCACAATTGGCGCTACACCAACACTACCTCTCACGTATTCATTCCTTATTCTATCTTCTCTTGTCACTCCACTCAACCATCTAAGCATTCTCATTTCCGCGACACTCATACTTTGTTCTATTCTCCTGTTAATCGCCCAACACTCTGAACCATACAGCATAGTTGGTCTCACTACACTTTTATAAAATTTACCTTTCAGCCTCATTGGAATTCTCTTATCGCATAACACGCCCGATGCTTCTCTCCATTTCATCCACCCGCACTTAATCCTATGTTTTACATCCATGTCAAAGTCCCCGTCCTTTTGAACAAAAGATCCTAAATATTTAAAGCTATCAACTTCACCTATCACATCACCATCTATTGTCAGTTGTCTCCTCATTCCTTCAACTTCTTGGTCTTTTTGTCCGAAATCATACTCTATATACTCAGTTTTATTTCTACTAATTCTCAATCCCTTTTCTTCGACGGCTAACCTCCACTCATTTACCCTATTATTGACAACTTCCAGGTTTTCTCCAACCAGAACTATATCATCCGCAACTACATCATACACCATGGTATCTCACCCTGTATTTCCTTTGAAACCACATCTATTACCACTGAGAACAGGTAGGGGCTTAGAGCTGATCCCTGGTGCACACCTACTCCTACACTGAAACCTTCTGATACTCCACACCGACTCTTGACACTAGTACTCGACCCTTCATACATATCCTGGATCAAATTTACATACATTTACTTTTTTATAAGACAATATTTAATACAAATTATATGACATAATTAATTTGTTTAAGCTTTTAAAAATTTCAACAATAGTGTTTATAGAGAAAAATCAACCGATATATATAGGAATTTCAATTTTGTTTGGTGAAATACTACTACATTAGCAAGTAGAAAAGACAGACATAATAGACGTGTACACAGACAATAATAAAATCTGTGACCGAATAACCATGCTGTTATGATGTGTATATTGATTTTATAGTATTCAAATTTTTGGCAAAAACAATAGGTACTCCCCCAGGTGACATCTTCTAAGAGAGATTGGACACGTTCATACTCCACCCAAATTTAAACACTTTTTAGTTAGCACCGCGGAACCGATTGGTCCATTGATCAACTATCTACAAATGCGCTGATGCCGCAGGATCAGTTGAACAGCATGCAGAACTCCTGGCTTTCCCGTGCGCTCGGAATAACGCTCAGACACAAAGGACTGCCGGAAGAAGGATCGGAATACAACGAACGTCGTGGTAGTGGCTATTGGGAATAAGCAGCCATAGCCGAAGATGATTGAAGGGGCGAAAGCCGACACTCGTATGAACGAAATGAAGGCCGGTGAGCGTGAGAGCTACAGCCACGAAGGACCGATTGGACGGTAAACGAAAACGTACGTGCGGTGCGCACACAGTGCAGTACTCACAGAACTGATTCGTCGCGACGTTTCCTGGCGGACATCAACGCGACAGCGACGACATTGAAGGCGGGTCGAGGTGAGGAGAGCACCGGGCACGTAACCAGCTAGCGGTGCGTGGTGTAGCAACCGAAGTAAACGCAACGGGCTCCGTGATGGACGGCAGAGGCGGCGGCGGCGGCGACGGTTGCAGCGTCACCGGGCAGAAGAACAACGCGGTCGACAGGCGGTGGACAGCGACTCCGTAGATCACGCGGCGACGACATTGGGTCGCGCTCGAGTGTGCTGTGCGTACACGCGCATTATAGTAATAATAATAATAATAATATTAATAGTAACAAAAGCAGCAATAATAACAATAATACCGCTAAAAACCGTCGCGTAATAATAATAATAATAATAATAATAAGCAGAAATAATATACGCGCACGCAGAGATAAGGGACTAGAAGTTTTTTTTCATTTTATTATCATGGTATCGGTGCCGTCGGGTAGTTCGGAGCGTTGTCGCGGCGCGCGCTCGGGTATTTATCTGTTTTTTCCCCCTTTTTCTCCCCGGAACGATAACGATAAAATGGAAGAGGAGAAAAGGAGCGAAGAAAAAACAACCGTCGAAGGTCGTCCGCCCGCCACCGGCTCCTCCCCCGCCGCCACCGTCCGGATAGTACCGACACACGCACGCGCACCACGCACAAGTGTAATATCGCGCGCGGGCCCGCGCAAACGAGTGTTTGCGTGCGAGTGTTATTATTGCGTCCACCTCGCGGTAGTCGTGCCGGTTGCCGGGGCGGACGGAGCGGTAGGGCGGACACGATCTGCGAGTCGGAGATGACGGTCGTTCCGGGCGCGGAGGAATGAGATGGAACGAGAGTGCGTGAGGGGGAACGGCGACCCTTTTACAACCGTTTCGTGTTCTTTGCTCGAACAGAAGAATGGAGGGCGAGAGGGAAAAACACATTCGCACACACAATAACAAGACAATGCGATTCCCGTTCCCCGTCCGCCGTGCTAGCCGGCGTATGCGTGCGGATAACATTATACATCTGTTTCGGGTGCTCCCTGCGCGCGCGCGCGTGCGCGTGCGGTAGAGCGGAGAGGAGCGGTCGCGAGGCGAGATGATGGTGCCGCCGTGCGTGCCCGCGAAAACATTACGTTTTCTAAACTATACCTCTCGGCCGCTGAATTATACATTGCGTGCTCTCGCGTTGAACACCGAGGGTCGGCGAGTGGGAAAGTGGATGCACGGCGCGGCTACGGGAGACGGACGAGGCGAGATCGAAAGAGGGTGCCGGGGCCGGTCGAGTGACGCGGGCGTGATGACAATATAGTGTGTATATGTTACGCGCAATACCGGGCAATGTACACAACATTGCTCGGGCAATTTGAACCTCAATTATAAATAAATAACTGCAAAGCGTCAAGTTTCTTGAAAAGCACGAAAACTCGACTGGTTAATCGTAAACATCAATTATTGTTCATGTTTTGTCGTCTGATTTTATCGACATGGCAGTATTCTTTTATCAATCTAATATGGGGAAACGATGGATATAAGGTGGAAGAATATGAAAAGTGAATAGGAAATATTATACCGATATTTTATACTTTGTTCTGTATTGCAATAAAATAATCATACATTTTTAGTTAAATATTGCACAGTGACAATAATAAGTGTTTTCGTTCGAGGTTCAAATTGCCCGAGCAATGTACACATCGCCCGGGTATCCATATTGCCATAACACAAGCATATGCATCTAACGCGAGGTGACGTTACGTTATATGTTGTACGTCCTGTTGACTACTGGGGAATCTTCGGGACACTAAAATATTCCGTTTTCCGAAAGTAGTAAAAATAACAATAATACATTTTAGTTTGTTAATGAATTATTTTTTTTATTATATTTAACTTGTATGTTTGCATGTGACGTGTATATACTGTATTACTGAATGGTTGACGTTAAACAACATCGGAGCGGTTTGGTGTATTCATATATATATATATATATAGTCATTTAGGTATCTGTATTTGCACTAATAAAATATAAAAATACCTATTGCGCTGAACGATGTATGGACGTTTAATGTAATCTATTACAATAAATAAACATCACCATATCAGCATACACACAAATTATTTTTCGTAGTTTATTATTTCAATATTACAGTAATTATCGAACGTTTTCTTCACGTAGACGCTTTTTTTAGAAAAAATAAAAAAAATTATTTTAATAAAAATGAGGTACTTATCAGTAAATGTAATAAATGAATTACATTTTTTTGTTCCTTAAAACCATAATAGTCAATGCTCGAATTGGAAAAATAAAAGAAAGGGGCCTCCTAGACTTAAAAATGTGCGTTCCTTACAATGGTTAATCTCAACTCAACCCGTGAGGAGCTGCGCCTCCCATACCACTCTCTCATCACCCACCATCATTAGCATTATAAACAATGTATACCAAAACCAATAAATATTACTATACTTCTCATTTATTAAAATAATAATTAATATTTATTTATTTATTAATATTTATAACTAATTAGTACATTTGTTAATGAAACTATAGTTACACTCATGGCCGCTATTAAGATTTTGGCTTCTTCAGCAGATTTCGATCCTCTACGTATCCAAAAAATTACATACGATTCTGGTTTGAAATTTGTAATAGAAATAAATAGGTACAATGTTTGACAGATTATATTTAACCACGTTATCAATTATCATGAGAAAAAAAAACATTAAATTAAATTTTTTATATCTTATTAAATACAAGTATAACTTCACGGACACACGAAATAAAAATTACAATATTCTTTCAACAGAATAAAACGTTCCGTCCCCCTGTTCTAAAGAAAATAATTAGAAACGGTGCGCTCGAAATATAAAAAATAGGAAGATGAGCTCCATCCCCCTACGACCCCTTCCAATTTGAGCACTGATAGTAATATCATAATTTTGTTAATAATTATCAAATAAAATAATCTGTAATCAAAAGTATGAAGTTTTTCTTTTTTATCCCGTTTTGACTAGAAAAATGTACGATCACCTAACTTTGTTGCACTGTTCTTTTTAAATACGTGTGTCCGTTTTTAGTCGCACATTGGTGAATACAACTTTTTGTCCTCATCGAACACTGAAACATACGCGCGCAACGTCAGGACCCCCCCTCGAGACCATAATCGTATCGATTGTAATACAATTAGAATGTTCCACAACACTAAGTCGTAAGACGTGTTGCTGCGTTACGGAAAATGTTGTCCGTGCGTGATGTGAAATGTTTAGGAACATTAATAATGTTGCTCTGAAAGAAATTATACGATCAATACAATAAATGTAAACGTAACAATTAAAAACGGTCCCGGCACTTGGTATGCCCAAGCTATGATATAGCACGCACACACTCTACGAAACGTTAAAACCATACTCGATGTTCACACACGCACAAGTATGACATAATCTTGTAAAGCAATGAAAGAAATCAATTTTTATTTTTTCAAATTAAAAAGTGGTTTAAAGTGAGTAGTCGAAAAATTGCTTGTTTTTTGCGTCCAGAACGTTGAAAAACACCGTTTTCATTTCCTGTAAACGGAAGAGATTAAAATGCATTGGCTCGACAACAGCTGAGGTTTTCAATAACTAAAATGGACTGTACTGAATCGGTTATTTTCCATAAAATTGTATACTTTTTAGTCGCCACAAAGCGGTAATATTTACCATAATTTATTTTCTTTATTATCAGATCGATTGTATGTAAACACATACCCGAAAAACATTCTACAATCGATGAATTACTGAACTAGTAGTATTATTAATGAAATATTGATAACTTTTTAAACTGTCGCTGATACCCGATTTTTTTTTTTATAAATGTATGTATTTATGTTATTTCCAATGTCTTATATTATTTTTTGGCAATTATTTAAAAAAAAATATTTTTAATTTAATTACAATCGAATGTAACTGATATAAGTATAAATGTACGTTATTTAGCTGAAGAAATGAAATACAAATATGGCTGATATCTACAGTCGACCGCAGACTACGTTCCCGGTTTCCATAATAAATCACACCTGCGACCCACAACAGATGTTGGCCTTTAACTAAAAGTATTCAAATAAGTGGGTACTTTTGACAACATTGAATTTTTTATTGTTTTTTTTTTTTTTTTTATTAAATAAAACCATTTTCAAGGAAATACTTGTTCAATGTATCGAAGACGGATACTAAATAGTATCTAATAACTCTAGTAGATAGTCATATAAAAACATATTTTGTTGTGTGTCATAAACCATAACGATTAATTGTAGATAAAATACAATGCATTCACTATAAATGATAATTTGTTTTTAGTTTTATTCGTCGGCACAATGGATTTAATCATTTTACCAGGGTTTTTTTTTTGTAAAACACGTAAGCTAAAAAACTTACAATTAGTAACAGTGTACAAGAAACCATTTAGAATCGTTTCTTTTGATTTATGTGATGTTTTTTACGCTCTAAAATATGTATCTATTAGTTTGTCCTATTTCGTTTTTTCTTAAAAGTAAATAGGTACTACATTTATAAATGTTTAAGTAGTAGGTTTCTTTTTATATTCATATGTCAGATGCCTATTGAATTATGAATATTTACTGCAATCTAAACGTGAATTTTTATTTGAGTTTACATTATTTAAGATGTACGTGTAACAATATACGTATAAACATTCACATCCATTTAGTTTATATTACACAAGCTCAAACTTTTAACGAAGAAGACATTTCACGTTAGACGATATATAGCCATTATACCAAATTTTTTTTAGAATGGAAACAAATGTAATAATTGTAGTTGGTCCGTAACATTATATTCAATAATGCATATAAACATACAATATGAATTGAATAACTTTTCATGTAATGAAAATCGGAAAAAAACATTTTATACCTAATGTGTTTTTTATTTGAGTACCTTAAGAGCTTAAATTCTTAACTTTAGTAATAATATAAAACTATAAGATACCAATTTACTTAAGGTTTATTTAATCAATATACGTATACTAAGTATATTGAAAGGAAGCTCATATTATATAGAATTTTTGATAATTCCATTGTTATTTTATATTTTTAAATTGTTAGTTTAATTCTATGCTATTTGACCAGCAATGATTATAGAATCTTTCATTTATGTAGAATAATACGTTTGATTAAATATGTATAAATCTAATATAATAACGAGTTATACAATTGATCAACGTCGGGATGTACCGGGGTTTTGGGCCGCAATCCAATGGAAAATTGAAACCAACAAAAATAAATTATGACGTAGTTTTTCATTAATGGTTAGTAATTTTATTAATTTTTTATTGCACAGAGTAAAACTGTAGTACCTATTTTATTAAGTAACATGTGTACTACTTTATAATTTTCCTTGTAGGTTTCCATACCAATTAAGTGCATGAACATAAACTTAATTGTTAGTTGAAAATAATACTTAAACAATATTTTAGTGGTTCTGGTAAAATTAATAAATACTAAATAAGTTTGTACCTAATTGGGCTTCACTTGCCTATCATATACCGGGGCCTCCACAAGTCTAGCTACGCCGTTGCAATTGATTAATATAATTTTAAAAATCATCACTTTATTATCCCTGGGATTTGATCCGAAATTCCAAGCTGAAACCTCTTTTGAAAGTATATTAAGACTAGCTGAATTACCTGGCGTTGCTCGGAAAAACTCCTTTTAGGTTAAAATGCTGTAAAAGCAATGTTTTTTTAAGTGTAAATTATATAATATTTTAATGTGTACCCACATTTGCATTTTTGTATTTTACATATTTATTTACAATATTATTTTAGAATATTATGGGTGATATTATTAAGTACAATATATTTGTTATGTTTAGTCAATCGTTTTTGCTTTATTTTTACAATTAAATATGTCAACACCGTACGTGTGTCCAAACAACTGGTAAGTAGTACGGCGCGCCGTACAAATTAAATGAACGTGTACAGAGTATGGGCACCGTGGCAAGGTAATGGAGAGATAATTAATAAATATAATTTGTATGTGTATTGGTTCGTGTTAAGGTATGGTTTCCTAACTGCGACTGGTCGTTGCGGCCGGCCTGTTGAAATAAGCATAATATATTTGTGTATTCGAGTGTTATTGATTTTATTGAATTATACTGTTTAATAATTTGCATAAATCTCAATTGGTAATTATTAAAATTAACATATTAAACACATCAACATATATTTCCTAGGTAACCAAAAAATGAATAAGTTTATACGTCCAGTCCAAAACTGTTTCGACTCTTAATAATGCGATTTTCAAAAAATCTTATTGCACGATGAAAATATTAGAGGGGACGGTGGTAAAGGGTCTAGGTAAATTGAGTCCGAAATACCGTTTTTGTGGTAAACTGAGTCCCGGGTCTGAATAGGGTATAGGTAAACTGAGTCCCGAATTTGAAAAGGTATAAGGTAAATTGAGTCCCTGGTTATAATAACTTTCCAAAAAAGTACATTTTCCTTCTCACTTTTACAGGCTTAGAACTGTCTGTTATGTTAACATAACTGGCGTAGTTAAAAATGTACTTTTTTTGTTTTTAATAGGCACCTAGGTATCTAATATAATTGTACACGGTAAAAATTTATTTGATTAAATGTACTTTTTTTGTTTTTAATAGGCACCTATCTAATATAATTCTCATAAAAATCACAATTAATTATATACATATAATATACAAATAATTCAAGTCAATTTTTTTTTTTTTGGTATTATGTACACGGTAAAAATTTATTTGATATGATTTTGACAAATTCAAATCTTGAAATACTATGATTTTCGTATTTTAACATTTCTTGTCTTAAAAAAATATCTTTTTCAATTGTTATTTTTCTCTTTTTAATTACTTCTCTACTGCGTATTTTTATGTATAATCAATAATCACTAATTGGTGACTAGTAACTATACAGTACTCAGTAGGTACAACGCCGTTATTTATAAATTATTTTTTCCGGACTCAATTTACCTAGAACGTTAAAATATTTCGGACTCAATTTACCTAGCCCCAATATCCACCCAATTATTTGGGACTCGGTTTACCACTTGCGGTGGTAAACTCTTCCGATTTTATGGTAAACTCTCCCGATTTTTAAAAATAGTAAACTCTCCCGGGTTAATATTATGTTTACCTGAAGTAAATGTGTAAACTCTCCCGGGTCAAAATTATGTTTACCTGAAGTAAATGTGTATACTCTCCCGGGTCAACTTTATAGTTACCCGCAGGAAGCAATGTATGTAAGCTCTCCCGAGTTGTTTTAAATGTTATTTCATCTCACACAAGCGTGGTATAGAAAAATCCAGGAATTGGGTCTTTCTGTAGAATATAGAGATGGCACAAGCGAAGTTGGAAAATGGCTGCGTTATGTTTTTGAATTATTATTTATAGATCCAAATGACGTTGGAAACATTTATGTATTTACATTAGCTGTGACAATGCCTCCAGAAAATTAAAAATTGGAAACATTTGCTTCATACTTGGTGAGTACGTATATTGATGATGATGCATTATATCCTCCAACAATGTGGGCTTCAGCATCATCATCAACTTCAAAAACAACAAACGCTTGTGAGTCGTTCCATTCGCATTTAAATTCATATTTCTCAAGTACTCATCCATCTTTATTTATATTCATTAATGCTCTAACGGATTTTCAAACTGAAATATACGTTAAAATTCAAAGTTACAATAAATTAAATAAATCAAGTAAAAATATTTATACAAAAAATAAAGAAAAAAATATATCTCGAAAAATATTAGATTAAAAAGAAAAAAGAACCGGATGGGCCTCGCTCTGCTGTACAGTTAGGGGTGGAGTGCACCTCGCTTATAGGATAGGTCATTATTATAATGGATTTGTTAAATTTGAATGCAATGATAGATATCATTGTATACGAATAACGATTCTGAACGGAGTTCATATGTTTGTCTAGGATATAATACATTGTTATTTATAAACATTATAAAAAGTATATTTTATTTTGAAACGATAAATATATTTTTCAATTAGGATGGGTTGGCAGTTGCATACAGCGATATAGTTTGTCAGTCTAGAACATTCTACATTATATTATATTTTACATGTAATTTTATGTCAATATTCGCTGTTCAAACGCTTATAAAAAAGAATTGTGCCTATGGATTTTAATAATTTTTGAATGACATTAAGAACTACTTCTGTGGAATCTTCGATTAAATTTTCAAATATTTTGTAGTAGCCAAATTTTTTTTATCACCGATTATAAAAATAAAATGTAAAAAAATCGAATATTTGAAATGCCTATAAGTGGCTTAAAAATCAATATAATATTTTGAAAAAAATATTGCATAAAAGAAATACCAATCTAAACAGCTGGTAGAAATTTCAAAAATCTGCGACTTATACTTTTTGAATTATAAAAAATATTTAAAATCGTTTGAGAATAAATCGCTATTTTATGCAATTTCGTAAATATTTAAATTTCAAACAGTCATAAAATTTTTTCCTCTAATTTCGGTAGATATTTTTAAAGATTTTTGAAGAGTAGCTTATAGATAACCTAGTGTTAAAATTTTGAACCTTAAGTATGAACAGAAAAAATTTTATGAATTTTTATCTACAAAATAACTTGCAAATTATCGTGATTTTTACATATTTCGTATAAATTGGAACTTTGAGCACTTATAAAAAAAAATTGTGACTTACGATTTTAGATTTTTTTTTATCAGTTAAGGAAAAACTTGTAAGAAACCTTGTATTAAATTTTCAAGATGTTCTGGGCAGCAAAAAAAATTTTATCGTTATTTAAAAAAAAAATATTTAAAAAAATTGAAAATTTTAATCGTCTATAAATAGCTTAATAAAAGTCAAAATACTTTGAAAATTTAATGGTGTATAGAGAACGCTAATCTAAACATTTGGTGAAAATTTCAAGTATTTACATCGATTAGTTTTTGAGTTATAGCAAAATAAAAAATTTGGTTATGTCGAAAACTGGTTTTGCGTAAAAACTCCCGTTTTTCCCAAATTTTTTTATGGTTTTTCCCGTCGCATTTAAAAAATATTGGAAATTTTTTACTTTTTACCCCCCAAAGTACCAAATAGATTCACTTTCCTTTCAGAAAAGTTGCTACATAAGGCAATCGAAGCATTTTTACTGCCCCAAATCGTGTCGACAGACACAAAAAAAAAAAAAAAAAAAAACACACACATCATTGTAAAATCAATACATTCTTCACTCCGTTCAGAATCTAAAAAAATAGATTCCCTAACTTTTTTAAAATCTGTATGTTCTTATTATCAAAAACAATAATTTTAATATTTTTACGTATATTTTGTATTTGTAACTTATATTATTATTATTATTATTATTGACTATTTTTAAAAGAAATTTAAATGTATATTGGATTTTTGGAAATTTTATTTTTTATTGTGTTTTGACTATAATATCATGTTCATAGCAGCGAAAGACAATAATTTATATTGTTATTATTATTATTATTATTATTATTATATATGATTGACTATTTTTAAACGCAACTTAAATGTATATTAAATTAAATTTATGATTTTTACTAGACCCGGGAGAGTTTACATGTTTCTGTCAGGTAATACTGGAGTAGACCCGGGAGAGTTTACATGTTTCCGTTAGGTAGTACAGCAATAAATCCGGGAGAGTTTACACGTTTCCGTCAGGTAGTACTGGAGTAGACCCGGGAGAGTTTACCATCGGGAGAGTTTACAATCGCCCATTAGAGGAACTACTATTCCAAATTCCGAGTGCTTACGTTGAGTAGTTTTTGAGATACAGCGATCAGTGAATAAGTGGTATTTGGATTTTATATGCATAGATTGCCTGATAAAAATGTTATTTTCATACTTTCTTATCCTGAGTTTTGAATTTTTGAATTTACACTTAACAGTGATGTATTCGATGTATGGAACAGACACTGTCTGTGTTTATATGTTTGTATTTTAAATATATATGAATATAGGTATCTTATCTTGCAGTTAACATATATATATACGTTTTTCATACCCATACCTACCTCCATGGATGGATAGCGCATCATAGCAAATTCGCAATTGCCTCCATTTATAAAGTGGCTGGTTGATGATAAGAAAATAAAATAAGCTTACCATTTGAAAGATATTAAAACTATTATCAGTTATCATTTATCAATTTGACGGTTTCAAAATATTGTTGATTGTTAATCAATGCAACAGGTAAAACTAATTATTTTTGTTTAACACCCATGTCGACAATATAATATAATATACTTATTTAGACTTGTCTAATGGTAATTTAATGTTTCTCAAACTGGTCTGCCAAAATACTGTCCAGAGTACGAGAATACAATTTTAAATGTTTTTTATGGCATAGTTATTTGGTTATATGGCAAGTAATTTATTATTTTTCATCCTAGTGTTTGAGTATTTATAATTTATATTCTATGAATTAATTATAATATCATAGCATCAATCATACCAATAAAAACTGAACTAATTTTGATAATTGTTTGATATTCAAACATGTACCTATTACATATTTATTCAATTTAGTTCTTAATATTTTTGTTATTTTTATAAATTATTTCTTCAAAAAAAGTATTTATTGAATTACTCAATTTCATTAATTTTTAACATTACATAAATGTCGCAATATAATTATTGAAATAATTTAAGTATTTAAGTAAAGAGTGTTTTATAAAAATATTTTTTTAAATTAATTAAATCTTATTTATGAATATAATTACTAACTCATACTAATCATAATAAAAATAATTTATTGAATACACTTAATTACCACCATAGAGCTGTATAATATATTCTATCATAGGTTCTAGGTATTTATTAAAGTCTCTATCAATATTGATAGAAGTAATATTTATTATTGAATTTACCAAGATACCTAAATGTTGTTTAACTAATATAATTATAAGTTACTTTTTATACAAATACCTAGCATACATTTTTTAAGGAATTAAAAATATTTCATTTGTTTTTATATAGGTAGGTATTGTACACTTAAAATCATATTATTTTTTTAAATAAGTTCTTATACCAAATTAATTGTTATATATTAAATATTTAATGTTAAATTGTATATACTAAAATAATTATAAATAAATAAAAGCTTAGCCTGAAGTATTATTATATTTGAAAAGATTATGACTGGTTTCAAATTAGAAATTTATCTTTGGGTATACCAAAGCTGGTTATTGCTCAAAGTTAATAAAATTGTAAATTAATATAAAAAAAATTAAATTGCAACTCTAAGTTTATTATTTATATATATATATATATTTTTATTATTTATGGATAAATATATGAGTATCAACTATTTAATAGTCTTTAATTTAATTTTTATAATTTTATTATGATTAATTTTTGTAAACTACTATAAAAGAAAATTGCATTTAAATTTTAATCTTACTATAGATCAGTTAGTAATTTATATATAATAAATAAAGATATTTTTAAAAATTAATTCTGTCTCTAGTGCATTTTACTTGTAGACATGTATATTAATTTTAATAAATTCAAGTGTTGATGATTTTTATTAAATTAATACTTGGATATTTAAGTATATGAATTTTGTGGAATATTAGAATACTTAGTAAACAAATTACAATACATAACTAGACATCACATAAATAAGTAACAAGCATTAGTTAATCTGTTAGATATATTGTATCAAATACACTTAGCTTTTTGTTATATTAAACGTAACTTGTACTTGTATCCTAGTTTAAATTTGCATAAAATATTATTTATAGTAATAGGCTATATTAGTTTAAGGTTTTTAAAAATTTTAAATACATGATAGATTTTAAATTTTCAACGGTTAGGTTTTTAAACTACTAATGGGTCTTTTAAAAATTAATAACTTCTAATTTAGTTAGTTATTGTTATGTTTTTACAATATTTTTAAACTGAAATTCTAATTCTTTATTTTTACAGGTTTTAAAATTTAATCAACTGTTATGAATAATGATTCAGGCATTATTTGTTTTCAACATTGTGATAATAAGAACATATACTGTATAAACATACCAACTAATTGTCCTATTTGCAAAATATGCTTACAAGATCAATTAACAATTCCAATTCGGTAAATTAAAAATGTATTTATACTCAAACATTGTCCATAAATGTTTTTCTCACATAATAATTTTTACAAAATAATAAAATGAAAAAGTAGACTGAAAATGGAAAATTTTAAATAACCTCTAGGTATTTAAACCTCAATGACTAATTTAAACAAAATAAAAAGTTTAATATGATTCTTAAAATTATTTTATACTTAAACAATTGCTATTTTAAATTTTACTTGTTATAATTACTTGTTATAGTTACTTTTAAATGTTGATCAAAATTTAATTAGTGAAAACATTTATAAACTAAACTATCTTTTTTGGCCAAATTATTATTTTATTAACTTATAATTTAGTAATAATTTTAATTTAAATATTTTTTGTTTTAAGAGTTCCTTATCCATTTGTAAGAGCATCCCAACAATCATGTTCTATTGTTGTTAAACCCACTCGAGGCGATTTTTTAAAGTGTGTATATTAAATGTTATTTATTTAAAACTATATTCATAGTAATGAATTTAATGTAGTTACATGCCATCATATTGTTATTTTTTACTAGCAATTACCAATTAATGGACGATTTGCATATTGGAGTGACAAATTCAAAAGGAACTGTTATATCTTATGATTGGAATGGAATCAATAAGGATACAGATAACTGGCAAAAATGCTTAGTTGTTTTTCAACTCAATGAAAATTATTGGGATACTCAGTGGGATAATATATTGACAGATATTGTGAAAAATAATTGCTGGGATAGTGCTAGGTTAGTTGAATTTATATTTATTTTCTTCTATACTATTTTTTTTTCGAAGAAATAAAAATGTTGTATGTAATTTATAAAAGTGTAGATCATAATAAAAATGTATACGAATGTAAATCTAAAATAATATTATGGATCTGGACTGGTTTTTGATAATAGTCTAAATTATATTGATTTTGTATGAAATTGACTAGCATACAAAACAAACAATAAAAAATTCTGTACATTTACAACAGTAGGTCCTTAATTTTTTAATACAGTACTTCATCTAATTTGATAAGTTATGTATATAAATAATTTAGGTGAAATTTAGAAGGTTTCATTTAACCCATATTGGTGCAGCATTAGGGTTGAATTATGGCAAAGATGATAGTTTTCATGTTTTTTTTTATTTAATTCAGAAAGTATGCGATTTAGCGTAAATAATATGATAGATTTTAACATTTAATATAAAAAATGCATTCTATATAAATTCTTGTGAATTCATAATTTTTTAAGAAAAATTATAATGTAACAAAATATTATATATGTTACAGTTAAAATATTGAATCAGTTAATGAAACAACTAGGTGATTTATAAAATAACTAAAAAGTGTAGGTAATGTATATAATTTATACTTAAACTAGTTATTTTATACATTCTCTGGCATCACTTCGTTAATGTGTCAAATTGATACATTCATACATGTACAATACCGTTATTTTACTGTCCATCATAGCAATAAATTTGATAAAACATGTTCTTGTTGTCGGTGACTGCAGTTCATGTACGTTTATCTTGTTAGATACAATTATCGTTATATATGTATTATTATTAAGTTTGTCAGTAAAATTGGTAAAGTTTAAAGTTTAGTAAAAGTCTTACAGTCACATGCGTTCAGTGTTCTTTCTTCTGTCTCTACACTATTATTTTAGTATTTATATAGTCCACAATAGATTCAATGGTTCAATTAGATTTAATGAAAGATAAGTTTTATACCAGTGTTAAAAATCGTCCATTAGAACCAAATAGTGTAATTTGTAAAAAGAAAAATTTACAAGTTTGATAATAGACGTGAAAAAAATGAAAATAAAAAACAAATCTTCTCTTGTTAACTGTGTGCTAACTGTTAGCTGGAAAAACATTTCGATATTGTAAAAATAAATGGCATTTGAAAAATTAATACTACCCGTAAATAATCAAAATTAAAATGTTAAATCATACATCATAATTGAAGAAATGTTTGATTATTTAAATGAAATTCATATTTCTATTAGACACGGAGGTAGAGATTACATGTTATATGACCAAATGAAAGTGTTAGATCTGCAACAACTGCGCAGTCACTGGAAACTAGTTGGGATTTTCTTAAGTGTATTTCTATCAAAAAATGTGATACAAAGTGGTTTCTTTGCAGAAAAAAAAGTACTGTGAAATTCGAAATGTCACAACAGCCTTGCATGTACAAATAAATAATTAATTCAATTTAAAATAAATAAAATGTTATAATATATTTTAAATGGCAATGTATTTTATACTTTAACATATATCAAACTAAAATTGTATAAAATAACTAGATATTTTATGAAATAAGTAGTTAAAGTATAATTTTCATGTATGATTTCATACTTTACCTAACATTCGTAAGTAATTTATGAACTACCTAGTTATTTCATAAAATAACGGAATTCAATACTTTAACTGTAACATAATATATTATATAATTATCGAAATTGAATTTTTTGTTTTTTTTTTGTTGATATATACAAGATACGAGTATGGTCAGATGTACGATAAAATATTTTATCCAAAAATTATCCAGAATTAAATTATTTAAAAATATTGTTAAATTAACTTTAATATTGGTTTTGATTTTATTTATTGAATTTCATGTAATTTGTATAAAAATATAAGTTAAAAATACAGTTAGAAACTGACGTGGATTTCCTTTTATTAATGTTTTTTCACACATTTTGAAATCTTTTAAAAATAAATATATCTGATCCAGTCATGGGGTATAATTTTAGTTTTATAAATATTTCTTGTAAAACAAGTTCAAAATTGTGATGTAAGCACTCAAAAAATAATGTTTTTCTTTCTAAACTTTTTTTTAAAAGTATGCATGTTTATTAAATTTCTATGTTAAAAGCGGTATAGTATCAAGTACAATTTTTGGACATTAACTAACAATGATCATTTTTATAAACTATCAGAGATAGCTGAAGATATTACATATTCTGTGCCAAAAAGCATTTAGGAGACTCAAAAATTGTTCAACATTCATTGCTTTTGAAGTAATAACAAACGATCATTATTGTGATCAATTATGCGTCAAATTCGATTAATAAAAGTTCATATTAGTATTTATTTTTTATTTCTTGTAAAAATTACATGAAATTCAAATAAATAATTTGAAAACCTATATTGAAATTAATTTGATGACATTTTTCCTTTTAACCTTATTTTAAAATAATTTATCTTGTATAATTGTTACATAAAATATTTTATCATATATCCAACCGTACCTAGTATATATGTAAAATTCCGAAAAAAAACAATTTTAATAATTATTTATAATACTTTGATTCTTTATAGTTTTCCTTGAAAACAATAAATTTACGAGAATTTATGTAGAACACTTTTTTATTGAAAATATTAAAATATACATTAAGTTCTTTACATGTTTACGCTAAATCCTACACTTTCTGAATTATATGAAAAAAACAAATATTGTTATTCAAGTGTAGAAAACTTTCCTCTTTTGTCATATTTCAATCCTAATGCGATATCAAAAGGAGTTGAGCGAGACCTTCCAAATTTAATTTTAATAGTTAGTATTTAATAATTAGTGTTAATTTTATTATTCTTAATTTTTTACAGTATATTTTATTTACATGTTCGGTTATTTAACACTAAGAAAAATGTCTAATATTAATTTATCATAATATTTTATAAAATATCATGATAAAGTAAGTATTAAAATAATAGAATGTACGTTTATATAATTTGATATAGATAATATAAATTTCTTTATTTTATATTTTATGAATTATAACTTATGTGGTATTACCAATTTTAAACTAAATAAATATTTAAGAACTCATAATTATAATATAATCTTGCTACATATGCATATTAGCATGAATTTAACACTCACATAATAGGTAGGTTAGGTACTTTAGGTTAGGTACTTTAGTCTATGTTTATGTATATGCTATGAACTATAGTTGTATCATATGCGTTAAAAATTATAAAATAAAAAGTTTAAAAAACTTCGTAAGTAATTATGTGCTTTTAATTATTCAGATTTCATGAGATTATATAAATATAATAATATAACATTAAAAATATATCGAATTTCACTATAAAATGTATTAACTATAGTTATTGTGTATTGTATAAAACTATGTGCATTAGTTCTCATCTAAATTATGTTTTAAACAATGAAAACAACTATATTATGTCTTCAAACAATTTGGATATGACCGCAGTGTGTATTAATTCACAGTAAGAAAAAAAAGTTGACAAAAAATTACTTTGAAAGTGTGGTGTTGGATAATGATATTAAATTAATGATGTACTCGTATTAACTTGAAGATGTGAGTCAGTTGACATTCTAATTTCGTATATCAGATAAATTATAATTTAATAGATTTAATGACTATAGTCAATATGCCAGTATATTTGTCAATTAATATTAATTTTTAAATCAGTAGCAATTCCCGTGCATATGATCTCGCTGTTGTGTGATATTTAGAGCGTCTTGAACCTTGATGGTTGATAAATCTTTTATCAAGGCATTCTAGTAAGATTTATAAATTCGCCGAACTCTTTCCAGTATTCCTTGATGCATTCAATTCTTATTGGCATTTCGAAAACTTCAAGTTTTCCATGTATAAACTTATTATAAATTTAATTTTATAGTAACTTATTAGTATTCTTTTATATGGGTCATTCAGTGTTGATGATAAAACAATAAAAATTTAAAATTATGATTTCAACAAATAAATTGTGTATCACGTTGCAAATTAATATGATTTCATCGTACAGACGTTCAGTTGCGAACACGTGTAGTGTAATTCCTTTTATCATCCATTTTTGTAGATTTGTATTGAGTTCGATGACTTATTAATTAAACATTTACTATTATATTTGCTTCATTTAAGCACTTATCGTTACGTTTTAGGTACGACGAAACGGAACACAATTGTTTTTCGTTCGTTATGGATTTCATAAGACGGTTCAATGGATTCGAACGATCGGTAAATCGCGTCGAAACGAGAGAAGACTTCACGGAGTTGTACATAGCTCCGACTACGATAAAAGCTTACAAATACATCTATCTTTATAGAAAAATTATTGAAAATAGTTACTACATTTATAGTCGATCATCAAAAGAAATTTTGAGCACACAACGGCGATAACATGTTCGCATCACATACATTCTGTTATTACAGTATCACTTGAAATGTACCTACATGGCGATATTGTACACAACTATTCGTATCGATACACAGTCGCGCCGGAAGTTTCGTCAAATACCGTTGGTGTATTTTACAACGTTCAATAATTAGACGGAACTGTACTTGAAATAAAAAAAAAAATAAATAAAAACAAAAGAATTGATTTTCTTTTTTTCATTTCTTTTCTTTCCAAGACCGTATACACTAAATTAATAGGAAACTTTGTCAAAAGTAATCATAAAATATTACGACGCTTTAATCTAATGTGTACATGTGTATACATATTATTATTACACGTTTATATTATATTGTACAATACATTATTTTTTTTTTATTAAATAAAAAAAAAAACAATTTTGTATTATTTATTATGTAGTAGGTAGAGTACAGTGAGACGTGTTAAAAAAAAAAAAAAAAAACAAACAAAAAATAAAATTATTTATATATGCAATTTTATATATATATATATATAATTTTTTAATAATAATGAGAAGTGCGGGGAGAGGGATTGGGTCGACGTGAGATTGCGATGTCATGGTCCCGTCGTTAAGCTTTGGGTTTTTCCGTTGCTGGCGCGGAAGTGGTGCCGGCCGCCGCGGCTCCTTCGGCTCCCGCCGCTTCGGAGTTCTCGATGACCGTGATCTCGGGGTATTCGAGCTTGACGCCGGGCTCGCATTCGAACACGGGGCAACATTCCGGGAACGCGGCCGTCTTGTTGGTCTTCTCGGACAGCTTGCACTTGGGGTTGGACTTGGGGTACGGGCCGCAGTCCTCGACCAGCTCCAGGAGTCGGTCGGTGCCCTCGCCTTGCACGCACGTGGAACGTCCGCAGAACGGAGACAGCTCCCACGTGTGTCCGGGCTCCACGGTGGCGCATTTGGTCGACGCGAAACACAGCCCTGGGAAATCTGCGGCAATACGGACAATGGTTACTCGACCGTTTCCTTGTCTTTCCTTGTTACGGTTACCGGCTGGTCCATGCCCTCCCTATCGGACTTATAACCTTCCTCCCGCCTCGCCCACCATTGACGATTTTTTGTTTTTTTTTTTGTTTTTTCTGCAACACCTCGGATACATCGAAACCGTAACGCCTATCGGATACGTACGGTTCAGTCCGTACGGGGCAAGAAGGGATATTGCCCCTCCCCCCAACATATCCTTATATAGCGACGACTTTTTGGTAACAGAAATACTGTATAAAAGAAAATTATGTACCTAATAAGGACATTTTATTTGGGATTTATCTACAACGAAAAGCATTTAAAGCTACACATAAAATGATAGCAGCAGTTAATGTATTTGGAGTGTAGCTCAGTAATTTGTGAATCAACATTTTCTTGTTCAACCCGACTTGAAAACCTTCAAAGACAATCGTTGAAAGATAAACGACTATCCAATTTAGTTTTAGTGACGTTTGAGTCCAAACGGACTGAAAATTTAAATTTGGATGTATAATAATGGACTTCATCAAGCAAAAATATAGAATATTACAGCTGTTTTAAATTTAAAAAACTGGTAAATTCAAAAAATAATATATTATAAAAATATTCAAAATTTAATTATGTTCACTTTATTATAATTCTTATTATTTTAATTTAAAGTATCTATTATAAAAGTTATAGTAGTATTAATAAATTAAAGATAGCATTAACATTGATATTTTTCTAATACTGCCCTTCAAATTTGTTTGCCCCCCCCCCTGAAGATTAAGCCTGGCTACGGGCCTGCGTACGGTACTACAGATAATTATCGCAAATGTATTAGATAAATCAACGTATTGCTCATCCCAATAACTTCCTGGGAGCGAGGACTACGTAGTGCAGATGCACGACATCTAGTTTCGTTGATGATCGTCGATTCGTAAATCGACGATTGTTAAACGTGTCACAATACTCGCAGCCCGTAATTGTTTTTCGAGAAACACCCGGGCACACAACCATACACAAGGATGCCTTTTAATGACTATCGTTGTCGGCTGCGGGCATGTTATAGTTACGCACATAATATCTATTAATGAAATCGTTTTTCCTTTTAAGCGAAAGTTAACACGATTAAATCATCTAGCCGTAACCGAATATATAATATATATTAGTGTTAACAAGTCGTACTACAACGATAACGAATTTTTTTTTTTTTTTAATTAAATTAATTATTCGTAGTAGAAATTATTGAAAACACGAACTGTTAAACATGTGCAAGCAAAAATTATTGGGATATTGGCAATGATCTCGATTGCACGTGACTACAATTTACAACGGTTGAAAATTCACCATATAAATAAACCATATTATAACATTGCATTACCCCGTGTGTTTATGTCATTGCATATATTGTATTCTACTTATTCGCCATACTTAAGTTTTTCTATATGACTGTATCAATGTGACAGATATATGGTTAAAAAATATCGGTGTTCTTGAGATTTCTAATTCGACCTGCGAATCAAACCAGTATTAATCGCAGATTTGTTGCAAATGGAAAGCGGTCACACTTCCTCGGTTCAATTAAGGTCATAATGTTATTGTTTTATGGACTAACGAACCTTCGACGATCTGACCGTGCACTAACAGCAACAATTTAGTGACAACTAAACATGGAAACAAAGATACGAAAATACCGTGGCGGGTGTAGGTTGAGAAAAAGCTGAAAAATAATAACGCGGGACAAGGTTGGACGATTTAAGGTAATAGCGTATTAAATTAACTTCAATGAAAGAAAATGCGGGCATTCGAAATCATAACTGTCAAATTTCACACAAACGTTCCCTGCACACGAATAATGATAATAATGATTCAAATGCTAGAGTTTTCAAATGGTTGACCCTGATTGAACGTGCAATGTAATATCTAGTAGGAATAGATTGTATATGCATTATTTAAATGAATCGTTTCATATGTACCCCTCCATGATCGACATTTTCAGTGCATTTTTACAAACCTCTTAAGACATCTGCTGGTATGAGTCTGCGGTAAATTCTAATTGTTCCTTCCGCTTCCGGTGCGGGTGTCGATGATTTTTCGTCTGCGGAGAGTGCAATGGCAGCGACTCCCAACAACACGGCCAAAACGCTCAGTTTGCAATCCATCTTTTTTTTTAATAGTTTATTCTGGAAAACGAAAACGGTTTCCTGTTATTAGTTTTTCAGTATTCAGATGCATAACGTAGACTACTAGCGTAAACAACCATATCAAACCCGGTAGATTTTAATTACCGTAGTGGGTAATAAAAATATTATTTTAGTGAAAGCGAAGTTATACAATGTCATGTGTTAAACGACGATGAGGATCATAATTACTCGATACTTCTTATAGATTTAAAATGTAATAGACATATATATTATTTTTTTTTATATATATAAATATTTATGTAATATATTATGGAAGTGTATAACATGTAAATACATGCGTGTTAAATATATAATAGTTTATAATGTGTACGATAACATTGAAATTCGGGAAAAACAAACGTTCTCATAACGCATTAGGTAGATGGTAAAATCAAACTAAATATGTAAACACATTTGGAAGAATACTAATGCGTTGTAAAGTTGCCAGAAATGATTACATTTAATATATTACAGTCATACTAATGTAATAGTATTTGTAAATCAATAAAAGTTATTTGGAGAAAATGTAGGATCCATATTGCCAATCTATTACTTTGAACGTGATTTGAAGTAAATTTTAAGAAAAAAAAAACATTTGTATTCAATGAACACGTGTGACGAGTTGAAAATGAAGCGCCGAATATTATGAATGTTAATATTGTTGTTATCGAGTGTGGAAATAGGGAAATTAAATTTAGATATAGACGAAAACCTGTTTTGGAACGATTTGTCTTCTATAGATAAATTATCATAATGATTACGAATTCGTTTGATTCTATTATTTATCACGGAGATGTATGGAAATAGGACATTCTTCTGTACCCTATTTTATGTTAATTATATCAAGTCTAAGATGATTTATTTTAGTTCGATATAAAGTCCTCCATGTGTCCATTGCGGGTATCTTACTTACTTAAAGATCATATATGCCCAGCTAGGGTTTTAATTTTTAGGAATAAGGTTGTAGTGTATTCAATACGTTGTTCTTGAGCGAATTTCCTGCCTTTTGAGCAATTTACAATAATAACTGTGTTTCAAATTTAAGGTACAAGAAGTTTAAACATTCCCGTAGTTTCCCAGCCGCACTCGATGTCTAGGTGTACAGTAATATTGTATGTGTTGTTAATCACTATATTACAGTAGCGATGAACTTTGACGTGCATTTTCAGGATCTCAATTAACCTGTGACCACGAACGATTACTATAATTTACACGCGATTCTGTGGGTTGACGAATGGATTACGGTAAAGCGTTGTAATACTATACAAATTGTACATTTGTGCACGTGAGTGTCTGAAACGACTTTCGAGTTATAAATTTTAAAATATATGTATACAATATTATTAATCTCGATACGACCGGACCGCGGTGAAAGGTTATAATAATGTACTCGTGCGCGTAAACGTATATGTAGGTGATATGCATGTGGTATAATATTAATAAGGTAATTTATTAATTTATGTGTCTTCGCATTTCAGTGCTACACTCGTAGAACTTAAGATTGGAATGACTCATCAACACAAACTATTGATTTATCTAATTTTTTCGTCAAATTCGAAAAATGACTATGTTGTATCACTAAAATAATATACACAATGCAAACGTGTACTACAATTGTGTACTCATTGAAAGATTGTAGTAACGCTGTATAAATACATTTATGAATATAGAGGTGTACGCGGTGTGTTTGTTGAACAATTAACAAACAATGAGATTCAAATATACTATAGTGTACATGCATTTATGTATATTTGTGTGTGCATAAATAATGTATTTAAATGTAAGTGTGTGTGTGTGTGTGTGTTCACAGCACTTTCACTTCCAGGAGATAAAATCGAATCACGTCCACTTTCAAGGACCAACTGTTATGCAACTTCCTTCAAGGTTTCAGTTTCACATTTAAATTAGTGAAATTATTGTCTATCTTAAGTCCGCGTTGCCGTATTTCTGCGGTTGACTGATCATCGACTCTCCTATTCTGTGTAAATCGATTTTTTCCCGTTCAGACCGTTTATCACCGCGTGCTTAACATCCCCGCGGTACTATTATAGATTATTATGAAATCGAAATGCACAAAATCGTTTATCGTCGAACCGTATATATTATTTTATACCGTTCTGGTAAACCGGCCACCGTTTCCGGTCCGGTCAGCCGGCCGATTATTATAATAATATAATATATTCGTGTTCGTCCGTTCACAATCGTTTGCATAGGTACAGGTTAGTTGCGGTAGACAGGACTACTATTTTACTGCAAGATTTTTAATACTCTTCCATCTCTTTATGCGCGAACCAGTAGTGGCTCATGAGGTTCACATAAGGTGGTGCACGAATAATTTGTAAGATACTTATGTAGGCGCAGGTAAGAAAATATTCATTTTGCTACAGGTGTGTAACGTATTTATCAACATTTGATTTTCTTGTGATCTCTAAGCTCTTCTTCGCATGGTAAAATTAAAATAAATTAGAAAAAAATAATTTATGTTGTATGGAACATAAATTATTTTTTTCTAATTTATTTTAATTTTACCGTGCGAAGAAGAAATGTTGTGTTTATGTTGTATGGAATTTTTGTTTTCACGATCGACGTGATACGTGGGGCGATAAAATAAGTTCGGTGAACACATTGACTGTGCTCCAAATGTATTACTAACCCACGCACGTAAATAATTTTTGTACGGTCGCTCGGGGCACAACGAATGTGTGCTCCGTTAATTATTATTATATATCGCTAATAGACAAACTATTCAACACGAAAAGTCACAAAAACTTTTCTTTTTTTTTTTTGATTACAGACTGTATATGCATAACAACTAATTATAATTTACTATAGGAATCTAATAGTTCTTTGCACAATTTTTTGTATAGTTGTATGGAGTGAACAGCGTGTTATCGCGTGATACAATAAATAATGAGCTACAAAATGTTATTAGCCCACCGTTCGTAAAAGCCATTCTATTGGACATTGCGCTTGTACGCACTCGACAGAGTTCGGAATCGGTACGCTATTCGGCGTATTTTGTACATTACGAAATAGATGTCGAACCGAATCGACACGAAGATCTATACAAATACGAACGCACTTGATCGGATCGACCAATCCTTTTGGATCCGCGGACCATGTTATCGTTACGGTACACATTCACGAACAACTACTAAGAAACGACCGTCGGCCTAGTGTCTCCTGCCCTTGTTACCTTGCCCTAGGTTACCGTGAAATTCGCTCGTCACACTCTCCCCCCCCCCGCTGTGTTATACATGTACGGACGTTTTATGGTGTATATTGCATACGACTGCGACATGTACCGTAGTAGTGTAAGTGTTACTACAGTACTGCGAAGACCTTGATTGCGGTGCAGTGCACGTACAATGCACGGGTACGTACACGGTGTACGTGTAACTGTTACGAGGTTAATGTGTCGGAATATCGCGACGGAAAAGTTTCGGCGGGAACACACGCGCGTAGCGGGAAGGTATTCCGTGCACTGCGTTGGACGGGACAATACCAAGCGTGCGTCGGTAGGACGGAGCAGATAAAATGATATTAATTTTGGCCGTCTTGACCGCAGCCGTGAGGATCCTAATATGGGACGGTGTTGGTCTGCACGATAACATAAACACATCAACACTACATTTATTTCCAAACATTAAGTTCAACTCGAACGACACTTGTACCGATTTAACAACATGAAATACACGTGACGATTGTCCCCTGTAAGTACTTGAACTGTTCCCGTCACGAATAAAATCGAACTCATACCGTCGGTTAAGACTAAAATAAATATCTGGCTTAGCAAATATTGAATGTTGTGAAAATGTCGAACGACTTCTCGTCTCGGGGCCGTCGACGGGTCTGTCGCCCAATCTGGGGGATGAGATCGTGGAGCGGTAACGACCTCCTTTAGGCACGAGAAACCGAAACGCGCATCCGTTCTGGATGGTAAACACGTTTCCCAGATCCGAAGACGAATAACCCACGGTCGCGTGTTAGACACGTGCGGGAAAAGCCGGGAAAACCCTGGTCGATTTATATTCGTGTCGGGGCCGTCGAGTTCAAGAAACCGTGGTGATGATGATACCGTTGCGAAACAGTTGTGCGAACGATGTCAATGGTATTGAACCAATGTTGACGCGATAAAACGTTCGCGCCAAGGCGTGGCGAACACGAGCGAGCGAAAATGTCTCACGCAGACCCGGGAACGGGACATTAGTAAATTGTATGCGTACCGCGTTCGAAATTCATTCCGAAAACATTTTTTCAGACCACTCCTTGATCAAAACACCTTGATCGGATGACCAAGCGCTTCAAAAGACGATCGGTGTATTGGTTATTTTTTAAATTTGTCGATTCGACATACCGGTGGATTGTCGGTAAAACGCAAAATATTCAAGAAAAGTTGATCGTTTCTAGCGTTAAAACGTGACGTTCCGTCGGAATACGGACGAGGTATTTTTTTCGTTCGTTCCATGCCGAAATTGCAGATTCCAACTAGTACGGTTCAAGCGGTAACGAGGAGCGGGGCGCTACAATCCTACGAGGATGTCCGGGACTAACGCGTCGTGGCAACGGACATCTGAACAAGGGCGCTGAACAACGTTCGGCGTGCAGGCAATTTCGAACGGGTACGTGGTTTGCACACGTACCGGTAACGCGTTTCGGGCACGTTTCGTTTGTGCGTGTTCTCCGCGTTCGACCGATCCGTTATCGCCGTCGTGCTCGTCGCGTCCGCTACGCGTGTACACGTGCTGCGGTCACGCGCAACGTCTTCGCCGGGGAACTATCGTGACCGCGGGCCGAAACGGCTGGTTACGCATCGCGCGCGAATCACGGTAATCGGTCGCGCGCCAGCGTTCGTTTCTTCTCGATGGACCGAGACTCTTTGACCGGACCGGAGACGTCTACTGATCGTCGGCTTGTTGCGAAACGAAACGTCACGCACTGAAAACGAATACCGGACCGCTGACGACAGCGGAGACAGGTCGTTGTCGTAAATTTCGACTTTTCGATTGAAAAAAGAAAAATAAAGAATTGAAAAATTTAATGGATAGATGACGACGAATTAGAAATTAAAAAAAAAAAAAAAAAAACCCCGTGAAGATCATAATAATGTCTGTACCGGTTGTGCTGTCACACGAATATTAAACGATTATGAGTTGTTCCCCGACCCGTTCACCGTACCTACAACCGACTAGTGCACCTACCAGATCGTTTTAAACATCATGGATCCACTCGTCTCGACGCTCGGTGACATTTTCACGGATGACACTTGCGACTTGTAATTTTTGTATTACGTAACGAAATTGATTTATTATTCCACCTACCACGTTCAGGTTGCATCAATCGTACAGCCCCCGTTCCCGTACGTGTTATTTGGTGACAAGCAAAAATTAATATTCAGATTGGTTTTTTCGACAATTTTTTTTACATTTTTTTTTTTCTGTTATAACAAAACGGAAACAATTGCTATTTTTTAATTTTATAACGGGTCTACATAGAGAATGAGAGTGATTGAGAGGAGTGGATGTAAGGAGATGGAGAAAGTGAGAGATTTAAACAAAGAAAAAGGTTTACAAAGAAAACATTTTACGATTTGGAGTTAAATTTAAATGTTAAAACATATTCGAAGTGTAATTTTATCCAATATCTTAATAATTCTGTCTTAGCATACGTTGTGAATTAAATGATAAGTATTTTGGTTGTTTTTTCAATTTATTGGTAATATATTACATCATTAAAAATCTTATAGTTTTTTATTTCCAACCGGAGGTTATCTATTAAGATTTTGAGTAAAGTAATTATTTTGAATTAAAAGTAGAAAGTGTTTTACTAAGTAACAATATGTTGTAAATAAATAGTAAACATCAAACAAAGTTAACTTATTATAAGTATTTACTAGTGTTTTTTAGTGAAATACCTATATTATCGTTTTTATTTGTAAATGTAAATTTTTTTCCCATTTTGAATCTTAAGTGCTGATAATTAGTAAGTAGTTAAGAAAGATATTTTTTTTAATCTTAAAATGATAATCGTTATTGTGCAAGGATTTTAAAAAAATAGCTCACTTTTCATGCACCAAAAAGCGGTGTGAAATTTTTAAAACAATTTCTGTAATATAATTCGTCATAAATAATTATCATTAATTTAAAGACTGAATATATATAATATGGTTTTGCAATCCATAAGTAAACTAGCATTTATTGTTACAAAAAGTCCTAGCAGATAATTAGTATTTTAATATTCTTTTATTTAAAACAGGAAATCATTTAAAATCAGATTCAAGTGCGTGCGTTGTGCAATAATTGTATTAAATTGACTCAATCGTTAATTGAAATGAAACCTTGTAGACTATATTAAACACTACATAATCATCATTAAAATTGCCTTATAGCTAAATAAGTGCTTACAAATACACGATAATCACATTTTAAATAGTATTATACAAGTTTAAAAATATATTTGTGTTAATGTTACTATAAGTAGATATAACATTGAACCGCCCTTCAGTATAGATTTTTAAAATCCTCAGTTAAAATTCTAACTGCTCAATTATTGTTAAAACAAAATAAATTGAAAATGATACTTAAACATTTAGTTAGCCGAAAATAAAATTAAAAATATACGTTGATCAATAGACTTGTAAGAATTATATAGCTATTGCGCGATAAATATAATGGTGAAAAATATGGATAAATTTATAAAAACTCTAAATAAATATTCATATTTAAATTATAATTAATGATCGAATCATCACACGCAATAGAAAATAATTGTCTTACGTTTGTAATAAATATACTTATCTATCGAAAATATATTAATAACTAATAAGTATATTAGTATTATATTATAAGAATATATATTTATATTATTCAAGATTATATTATACTATACTTTTACTCGGATGTTCCTACTATAGGAGTATAATCATTTTATGTGTTTAAGTCGTTTTTTAGGTATATCTATGAGTAATTATGTAAATATATCACGTTAAAATGCATATTTCGTTGTACAATCAGAATTTAATAAAACTTACTCATTTTACTCAGTTACTCAGTTACTCATTTCATCAGTAAAGTTTTTCAATTTACATGTATTAATAAATTTAACAAATAATTAATAAAACTAAACAACAAAGTAAAAAGAAGAGTTTCATTCAATACAATGTTTACGATCAGCTGCTAAAAATGTATTAATGAATGCTATCGGCAAACATCCTATTGGTTATAAATAAATCGTAACATAAGATATTACAATATACTACAGTAATAAAATGTAGTACTTTAGAATAAAATAAATGTTATGGATACCTACTATGTGTAAATATTGTACTAACGAATATCGAGAAAGAGTTCTTTTACTAAAATTATTACAATTTTTCGAAGTTATTAAAAAGAAAAAATAATCTAGCTGCTAATTATGATAATAAGATTAATAATTGTGTTGATTATTATTCTATAGTTATTCCTAAGGCCGAGTTTTTCGTTAGACGAATTGAAAAAAAACTTTAACATACAATAACAATTTTCTCCTACCGAACATTACATATTGTCATTGGGTGTTTATTTAAAGTGATTCTTTTACCAAGTAAGATGTTTTTCAAATTTCATTATTTAGAAAATTAATTATAAAACATTACTGGTATTGTTTCCTCGAAAACTGATAACGACATTTTTTTAAAAAGTCATCGATTTAAGACATGCAACAGGGGTCTTGGAATTATACGTGGAGTTAATACAGAAACGGTACAACAATCGTAGTTTACCAAATACAGTGAGGTTCTCACTTCTCACCGTACTTGTTTAGCCCTTTCGATCGGGGGAAATGAGTCTAAAATCTCTCGGTAATCTATGCAACCGTTTTCACACCGGTCGTAATCTTCCGATGTAGATTTTGCACCGAAAGAGGAACAATGCAGTTATAGCGTGAAATCCAAAACACACGAACACGTGTCTGAACATTACCGCCGTATAAATCGTATGTACCCATATACCGCGTATACATACATACGTAGTACGACATAACGTCAGGACGACCGGTGCAGTGGTTACGCACCGGACTCGAAAGGTTTCGCAACCACAGGTGGGTGCGAGTGCTTAAGAACACGACTGTTGTGCGGGGGCGTTGAACGATTTTTATTTTATTTTTTTTTCGTCGTTACCTGGACAAACGCGAAAATCGCGAACCGTTCTATGTAGGTACATATTGTTATACTTACAAAATGACGAATGTCTGTCGCCTCAGTGAGCTCGGTTGTCGGACTTGGGTGTCGGCGTGTTCGAGAGTGCTGACGGCGTGTGCGACGTTCGGTCTTGTTTCGAATGTGAACCACCTGGACGCCGCGACCGAATGTTTTATATATAACACGCGGACGGTCGAAATCGCGACGGCGGTGGTGGTCGGGCGGGCTGTCACCGTCGCGCGGGTCGGGGTGGGGAACACTTTGGTTTCACTCTTTGGATATTCGTGCTGGATTTGTACAATGTAACACGCGAACGTACACCGCACTTATTATTACTATTATTATTATAAATCGCATACATGTGTATTAGTTTTGTTTCCCCCTCCCCTATTTTATTACCCGCCATTACATGCGTTCGTATAAATTATTTATAAATTGATTCCAGTTGGCTGGAGCTGCTTTTATATACATGTATTTAATTATGATTATTATTATTATTATTATTATCATGTGTTGTCCGTGGATTTCGAATTAAATATTTACGTACTGTTTTGTCATCGCCGTGTAATTTAATTATAATTTTGTTTTATATTTTTTTCGCCACGCGTTTGTTTACATTATCCTTACCGCTTAAAAATTTTCATGTACACGTGTGTGTGTGTGTGTGTGCCATTGGTACGACCAGAGATTATCGATTACAAACCGATTATGGGCACGATGAATGGAAAACGGATAAAACGCGTTTTGGAAATTTTGTGCTCATTACATGTTCCTACTCTCGTTTAGATTTACACGCGTTGTTACAGTGTTGCTATTGTAATTACTATCTCGTTTGGATTTTGACGCGTTTTTATTTTCGATTTTTTTCCCATTAAGAAAACATTTACCATAAACTACGAACATGCTTAAACGATTAAAATCTGAACAATCGCAATAGATTAGTATACGTACGGAAAATTATCGTTATTTTTTGAAGATTTTCAATTCAAAAAATTACGCAGCATTCAAATTTAAGTCTGGCCATACATTTAATCATAAAAATACGTACTATTTTATACTTGCAAACATTAATCCGTTGGTACCTACGTCAATCGTTTGTATTACGATACGTAGAAACATATTAACCTATTCAAAAAAAGTTTAAGTTCGGAGTCAAATAATTTTCTTTTTTCCATTTATTGAGCATTTTAATATGATGAAATCATTTAATATTTTATTCGTTTTTTCTTATCGAAGGGCATCGATATCTCCACCTTTATGATTCTAAGAACATATGATGGAAACTTGATTCCGCCCAGTCGTATTTGCTGTTGACGTATTTGCTATAGTCTTGAGTAGATTCTTGCATACATTATTTTTACGTTCAATGTAATTATTAATTATCATATTTTCCAGTTGTGGAACAAGCTGAAAAAAAAATCGAAATTCGACCTTGGGGACAATGATTCATTCCCAATTATGTACAGTCGTAATAACTACCTATATACAGTATAGTTATTGAACAATCTATAAGTGAACAAATGACCCAGAATATAATCCGCATCATTGTTTGTTGTATTATTTTTCGCTTGCGGTTAATCTATTTTTAGATTTCCTTTGATAATACCATGGTAGGTTACGATTTTTAATTTTTAATTTTTTGTTAATTTTCATTTTAAATTCTAATATAAAATCGAGTTCGTATTTCAGATTTGTATTCGAATGCAATAAAAACAAAATAAAACGTTTTCAAACTCATTTATATCATAAGAGTATTATGAGTTTACTCACTTGCTGCTAAAAGTAGAATACTATATGTATTGTATATGAAATCTTGTAGTCATAATAATCTAGATAAAATTTGTTTCTATCGATTTTATCTTTATTGTTATAAATTCGAGTGCGAAATTGTGATAAAATTAAATATCAGTAATTATTACGTATTTCTGTGCATCCTTGAGTCTTAATTATTTTCACTGGTAATAATACAGTATATAGTAACGCGAATTTATTTACCTACAACGTGATTACCATGTCATAAACGTTTGTCCGCTTGACAGGATACACGTATTGTTTGATATTATTATAAGTATTATTATCTTATAAATTATTCCGTATTGAAAATGCATAATAATTATTTATTATATTGTGGGATTATAGTATTGAACTGCATTTTGTTGCTGAGCGAACCGGTTAATGCTTGAGTCCTAAAGGCATTCATTGAATGATTTATCCACGACCTGCAGCGAATACCATACAGAATATAATGTTCTTATCTGTTGTTTTCGTATCAAAAGTTGTTTCCATTCTAAAAAACACGATGGAAATGCAATATAACATTATGATCGTAAACGTGACCAATTTTAATTTTGAAAACCAAAAAAAAAATAATATAATAAAACTATATAGAGGTTATAGGGAGCACCATTATTAAAACCATAAATAAATGGTATATCTTACACAATACTTTCTCCTTAAACCGACTTTTCCCATCAAAGTCTTATCGAAAGTGATAAATTCAAATTTTTAAAACGAGCACGCTTTTTAAATGTTAGAAAAGTTAGACCTCTCAGAGCACTTGTTTAAATTTATATAATAGCTGAAAGCTCGACTTGTCAATAGAGAAAGAAAGTGTTCGCTAATTTAAGACTTATTTAATCACTTTTGAAATTCACAATGCTCGAAAATTAGTGGGCATATTATGTATCTGTATGCGGTCATTATTTCGTTTGCATATCACTGTAATATTTCCTAAAGTGGTTTTATATAGGTACCAATTATATTTGTATTATATACTTAAATCCAGAGATCGATTTTTATTTCTAATTTTTAATTCTTGTTTGAGAAGATTTTAATAAATTATATTATTGAAAAAACAAAACCAGTTAGCCAATTATGCAACAATTTTCATTTTTTTTTTCGTTCGCAGACAAATCGTCTACACGTAAAAGGATATACAAATTGCTCACGTTCTTATTATTTTCGTTCTGCATTGCAAATTAAGTAATTGTTCAAATAAAACTGCTTAACTTCATTATATCTGTCTATTGAATGGTCACCAAATGTGTATTTTCAGTTGTCGTTTTTTTCTCTCTTAGTATCTTTAAACTTAACTATTTGACGTGTTTGAGGTTGTATAACTAATGATTTTTATTTTTGAATTATCGTAAACATTTTTCAAATGATAACTCGTATGGACGGGAAAAAAAGAGAGTATACCCGTGAATTACATTATCTGGTCATCTACTGTGAATCATTATTAATTGAGATGTTACAAGAGAAATGATTCTGTACTCATATTTTTCTTACACTTATAAACTTAATTACATAAATTATGCAAACCACTCGGCCATTTGTTGCCTTGTTTGCATGTGAGATTTTTATGATAAATGTATTACCTTGTAATTATTACTTTAACTGTTATTAATTAATCATCATAATTATTATACGCATTGTAATTGTAACAACCTGATGGCAAATGTTTGTATGTAATATAGCGTTTCGTGGAATATTGTTCATTATACTGTTTTCGTTTGAAATTTTGCAAAATAAATAAATTACGGATGTTTTCTGATGAAATGTACCTAGATTGGAGAATATATTTTTTTGAAACTACGTCAATCAGCGCAGCATATTTAGTCAAGTAATCAGTTGACTATTATATTACTGGATATTTTTTTGTTCCGTTAGGCACTCGTGTTATTTTTCTCTCTTTTTTTTCTTTCTATTAATACTACTTTTTTCATTGATATTTCAGTACTTGTTTTTCAATTTTTCTCACAAACAAGAATGATTTCGTTTATTATATACTTTATTAGAATATACATTGATAATTGTTGGGAAAATATAATATGCGTAACATAATTCGATAGTTTTATTTTCATATAGTGATTTAAATTAGTAGGTACATTTTTCCTTGAAAGCTGAAACATCGAGTAAAAAATAAATAAATAAAATGCTAGATTTTGGTTATCTCGTTGATTTTTTTAGTATTAGTTGAGTAAATAGATTTATTAAAAATATTAAGAAAAAATGTTCTAGTGATTTATGTAAATTTAAAGTTTGTAAAATAGTGACACACATTGACTGCAATATATTATGTGAATACCGATAAAAATCAAAATAACATTAAAAGGTTTTCGGATTCAACATTTAAGTATTTTTATTAAATATAACTAACTTAGTATTAAATTAACCTGTCATACAAATTTAATAACCAGTTGAATTAATCGATTGCGGTTGTTCACTAATCACTATTAACTTTATAAGGCATATCGAGTCTAAATACAGTCTCATCAACAAAAAAATAGCAAACATACTGAATCGCTGCCGTAGATTTTTGAGTATAAATAATTTAAATTTTGATCGATGTTTAAAATATGGATTTAATCAATCATGAAGTATAAATTTATACTGAGCATTTGGATTGTGGTATGTAACGTCATTACCGTATACCGTATACGTATTACCGTTACGAGTGTGTTGTAATCGATTTTCGTACCTACCTAAATGAGTATTGAAACGTCTTAGGTTTTGCGCCAGACCCGTGCATCATTATTATTACGTCGTGACTCAATAATAGAAAACAAAACAAACAGTCACCTATAGAATAAATAGATTGCATAAAAGCAAACAACTAACTATAGACTACGTATTGATATATATTTTTCTGGTTTAAAAACTGCAATTTGTTTGATACGCGTGTGTAGGTATTTGCAATGGATTCCTATCCATACCGAAATCGAATTATAACGTTGTATATAGACAAACGTCTATGGTTAGTATATACGTATTTTAAAAACAAATGTAGTTTAGGTATAAACATCAGAGAATAAATATTGAACTACTTTGAATATTTTGAATAAGTACTTTTCAAAACATAAAATCATGAGTTACTTTGTTAGAAATTGTAATTAATTTGTTTGTTGTTAATTCAAACAATTTGAAATTATACAATAAACAGGAAGAGAATAAACTTATATTATGATTAGCATTGAATAACCATCATCCTTTGTATTTAACTGCACTTGACATTTTTATTTAGATTAATTGAACAGTATATTGCGAGAGCACGATTAAATATAATGTGACGTTGACTACGTCTAAAAAAAAAATTTTAAAAAAAATTACTATAAGAGACAGTTTTATGTTTCATAAAATACCTTTGATACAACGAGATATTTTTATTGTTAACATTTTTAATATTGTTATTATATATAGTAATTTGTCGTAATATCTTTCCATTGTGGGATAGGTATTAATGATTTTAATAATAGTTGTATTACGTTATATGTAACGTTAATATGATTAATAGAATGGCGAGTTTCTATACATTTGCATATTTATTTTGGTTGGTTGTATAATATTGCTGAGTTAGTTCAAAATTTGTTTCATGATATACGATTTGGACAGTTAAAATTTTTTTGTGTATATTTAAACATTTACCATTTTTATTTTCTTAATTGCTTATTTTACCATTTTGATTGCATATTTTATCTTTCAGTGCATATTTCTATGTTTTTTTTGTTTTCTTTATTTATTTATTTGTGAGAAATTTAGAAAAGTCTTATAAAAAAACGAAGGGTACGACACATTAAAATATAAAAATATTTAAATGACGAAAGTGAATCGATTCAAACTAGCAAATATTTGTCTCCAAAATATATGATATTTTTTAAACATGCACTTATTACTTCTGTATACGTTTAAAAGGTTATTTTCAAGATATAAAAATTTGTTGATTTGCAAACGCAGATTAATGGTTATTGAAAATATAGCTAAAATGATTTTCATACATTAAATTCACATTTAGGTAAGAAAATTTATTTTTGGATGTATTTTTAATATTAATTGATTCTCTTTTTTATGTATAGATTAAAACTACCTTCAAAACATTATTTATAATATGGTTATAGTAGGGTTCCATAATATTAAATGTATTTTTTTATGCATTATTTTAATAAAATCTTCAAAAAATAAATGTCTTTATTGCTAATTTCTGAGTGCATATTTTTTTTTCATGCATATTTTAACATTTTAATGCATATTTAAGATTTTTTAACGCATATTTGGTTGATTTTTAATGCATATAAATCCACGCTCTAATGATTAATATGCATACATATGCATACATAGGCGTAGTCAGTGCAGGTATTCAGGGTAAACTTCATTTTTAAATTTCAAAATGGCACAAGCAGACATGAGCGATTCTGTTATTTACGGATAATATTTGTTCTTACATCATTGTACATTATTCTTTTGTATATAATCTGAACAAGAAACTTGATTCATGTGATTATTTATTCATTTATAAATATGAATAATCAAAGCCGGAATTCAATTCTCGTTACCGGTAAATCGACGTAGTATTTATTTTATTTTTACGTGAATCAGTTTCACGTTTTATTATCAGTTATTTTATGGACCATACTATTTATCATATCAGAATTTAGTAGAAACGTCTATTAAATATTTATTAACAGTTATCAGTCGGATATAGAATATAAATTTGGCATACAATAACAACTTTGATGTAGTAATTATTTTAATTTACATAATTCGTGTTACTATAATATTATTACAGACAATCAATTCAAATGTTTTTTCATATAGGTACAAACGAACTTCAAATAGTTTGCGAAAGTAAGTATAGTTAATGTTATTTTTCCCCTAATACCCAAATAAATTAATATACAAACAACTTTGATGTAAAATTGTATTATGCTTTACCATGGTATCTATAGTATTATTAAATTTGCATTAAATATTATTCTACATATTAGTTAATACTCCAAAGAAGTAAATACAAAATTATATTGCTTTTATAGTGAGAATTATTTTGTTATTTATTTCTGTAAATATTTCGGTTGGATAATCTACTCTAAAAGTTATGCACTCTAGTAAATTTATAGATTAATAGTTAAAAAAAAAAAAAATTAATTTTGATACAACTTTTCTAAAATGTTGAGACTTTAATTAAATATTGTTGCATACAAATATTGTTAAATTCAACTAATAAAAAAGAAAAATTACGATGGGAATTAGTATGTATCTTATTGCGTTTATATTTTAAGATTTTTTGTTTTGAAATTGAAGTTTATAATTTTTTTTGTTTAAAAAAATCACGAATTATAGTCATTGAAAAAGAAAAAACTATATTATTATTAAATTAAATTTTACATAATTTATTAGAACGGAATAATTTTAGAATTATTATCTGATGAGGTACATACAATAAGGAGAATAGTGTAATTGTTTATTGATTAGTACCATGTCCATAAACGAAATTGAATAAGATTAAAATAATTAATTTTTATGCATTTTGGTATTTCGTTACATCTAATTCTTATTAGTGCATAATATGTGAATTTGGGTTGTAGAATGCAAACACTTTTAAAATAAACTTCAGTCTCTTAAGCCCTTAAAATATTTATATGATATGAAACTTAACGTCTTATTTAAAAATTACTTTAATTTTAAATATTAAATCATGAATTATATAATTATTGTTTTTACAAAAAAGTCAATGTTACACCTTTAACACAAAGGTTAATCAAATAAACGAAAAGTCTTACTGGGTCGTAATTTTAATATTTTATACACAGTGCATATACTCTTACGCCGCAGTTGACGCAATTAAAAAAATAACACTTTACCTAGTTCTTTATTAATTTAACTTGTATCGCACGTCAGATTATTTTATGCAATAGGTTCTTTAAAGAAGAAGATTTATTCGACAATGATGTGTCTATTGTTTTTGTATTGTGTAATTGACATACAGCTCCTATAAACCACTGTACAAATAATGTAATGAATATATAGTGATTGTTATCTAACTTGGTGTTACCACATTTTATAAGATTCACTAATAAAAGACTTGTGTGATATATCAGTCATACGAAGGTGATATTATTCAATAATAATAAAATTTGTTGTTTGGAAACTGTCGGAAAACATATGTGTTCATGGCATAAACTCAGTTACATCGATCTTGCACATTATAACCAAACGAAATAATAAAGTGCATATAATTCAGCGTGTTGTGTAAAACAAGTAAACATTATTTACTCTTAAGCATATCTGTGTATACGTGTAACGATCTAGACGTCAAGAACCAATTAAGAGTCAGCGACTGTAAAGTAATGACGACTGTTCTCAACGAAAATAATATTTGGACATAAGTAAGGAATGTAAAAAAAAATAGGATGCCACAACTAGATTTGGTGGAAATATTATATATTGAGTGAATATATTTCTCAATAGTTACCTACCTACGTTATATAATCAACATTTCGACAAAACATAGGTATCACTCGAACATTTAATGAAATGCAATAGGTCTAGATCTTGGAACGCAAACCATGCATGCATTGCATGCATTTAGTTGAAGAAGATACCGGTTTATATTTATAAAATATGGTCATTCATTGTACTGATACTAATGATTTCTAGATTTCACCAGTATATCTTATAACATTGACCGTTTTACATGTTAACCTTTTGACATTTAAAAACACATTTGACTCACCCCTTTAGAAAGTATTCTTCGAACTCGGATACTTAATGGCATTACTTTGGTAATAAATACAACACCGTTTAAAATTATTCTCGTTAAATGTTTACGCCCTCTTCAAAATATTAGAAAAATCAATAACATTGTACTTAAATCGTTGCTTAAGAAAATTGCATGCATAGGACAATGTTCAGAATTTGAAATTAATTAAGTGTATTATTTGTAAGTATTATTTTAACACACTATCAAGTACGGTATCAAATTACACATTACCTACACTGGGCACGACTTCAATTTTGCTACATACCTACTAATTTCCATATGCATTTAGAAATACAAATCATTTCACGATATCATGATTCATGTAATTGTTTATTTTATGTATGTTATTGCTAGTAACTTATTGGTGTCCTATTATGGGACACCTAGTTAATGCAGACAAGCTAAACACTTAGCTAAACAATTTACGACATGATATTGTGTTATAAAAAAAAATAATATTTAAATGTTAAAAAAAATAAAATAATGATTATAATCTACTACTTTATATTTTATGATTATTATTGTTTTAATGTTTTTATTTTTTAGTATATATTACATCAACAATCATTAAATCTGAATACGATTATAAAAGTATTATATTATTTTTTATATTATCTATTATTTAGTTTTTTAATACAAGTAATGTTGGTTATTATAATGAGCGTTGACTTACATAAAAGTATGACTCATACATGAATGAAAAACATGTACAAAAAATATAATTTGGTAATCAAGACATAATAATTTACGATAGGTATTTCTTTACTAATTAATATAAACTTATTTATATTAAGTTTTAAAAAGGCCATATGATATTTTACTTCAAGAATCATTAAAATAATATTTATTTATTTTAATTGTGAATTTAATATTAATTTATAATTATACAATTATAATGCTATACAAACATACATATATCTATGTATACAGTATTGTGAATAAAAACAACAACCGTTTATTTTATTTGTACTACATAATCGTAACAGCTTTATAGTAATTTGATTTTATTTCAACTTAAACATTTTAAAAACTTAAACCATTTTTTTTTTTTATATAGACTATCTAAAGTAGGTATACCTATTATTAGGAACGTAACTCTCATATGTTTTTGACGGACCATGAAAAAGTCCGAGTGTTGGATGCATTGATCATATTTTATTGATAGTCCGGGTTTTACTTCAATTTACTTATAAATTGTTACCTACGTATTATTCATAAATAAATTAATCGACGTGACATTATTGATTTAGTTACTACAATAATGTAACAATGACCTGATAATGTCCAACGTGAATTGATTACACGTTGAGTTTTTGGAGTTTTCATGCGGTAGCGGTGATAGAGGATAGATAATATCTCCTATTGTCTCATTGAACTTTTATTTTTTTTTCTCAATGTATTTTTCAATTTTAATAATACATTTGTCTTGTTTGAATTTTTAAAAAGCATAGCACAATTAATATTTTTTCGTTATTTTATTTATTCTGATTGGACTACGTTAAATATGTTAATGTTGATACTTTAGTGTGTAGTAAGTGGATGGCCTCCTCCCTTCGCATGGGAAAAACCTTAAATACACCACTGTGATGAGCCAATTTTACAATACAATGGGTACATTTTCGCGGAGCTGTGAATATTTTCGGTTAATTATCGAGTTTTCAAACATTCTTTGTAAACATAATATAATTATCTGAACTGTTAGTGTTCCAGAAGTGGTGGGGTGGGGAAATCGGTGTAGTTTCCCTGTGCGTGAGACCTTAATGCATGATCACGCAGACTACAATATTAACGACCAACCTTTCCATTTACGAAGGTAGCGAGAACGCGATTAACCGAAAATGGCACAATGTACTCGCATTTCAAATACTTCGGTATATGCCCCGAATATATTTGTATGTAAATGTACGTATTCAAATAAATATGAAATACTATTGCAGGTGTCGTCTGGCATTCGGATATTCGTTTTGAAACCGCGTACGGCATATACGACAGTACAATCGCGCATTACCTACTCTGTTTACTCATTCGAAGGATTATGTAAACGCTCACACTTTTTCCAAAGGATCGTAGGCGTCGAACGGCCCGTGATGCAGTGCAGACCGCGACGTCATGTTGTGTGCGAAAATTGTGCAGGTAATCCCTATACAAAGTAGCTGCGTGCGTCTGGACGGGAATTAGAACGGCGAGATAAAATGCGGGGAGCCCACAAGATCCCACGTACATTCGAGGTCGGAGAGAAAATACGAAGTCGAATTCGCAGTGTTCTCGGAACACGCGCTCGCCTACACGGACGTGGAAATCTGTGACCGAAAAAAAAAATAATACAATATTAAAAAAAACAGAACAATGACCAAGGTACTTGTGGCAAAACGGTGAACGCAAACAGATGACGAATCGTACATTGTATTATTATTATTATTATTTACACAGATGCGATCAACGATCTCGCGCGTATGTACATATATACATTTTATTTTATCAATGGGATATGTTCTTACTATTATTTTGTATTTGGTATACATTTTTTCTACGGTACTTACACGTATGTTCCATTGACAGTTTATAAGTCTTCACTTAAGTTAACCACAGACACCTGAACAATAATAATAATTTAAGATAAATTATAAATCAAAACTAATGTTTTATTTTTCTTCTTTTTTTATTCGCAGAATTACATTCGTACAGCAGTTTAAAATAGTATCTAAATGTATAACACAGTCTTGACGAAGAGCATTTGTTGGAATACTGTTTAGAAATTGCGGAGTTAACAATATAGTGCGTATTAGTTTTTCCACCCCATGTAATGTACTATACCCAAGTAATGCCGCGTGATTTGACTTGAAAACACGATCTTCAGTTGTATATCATAAATTCATTAGTGGAACTAAGACAATATTTCGGAGGGAAAATATTTTTCACGTGTCACTCGTCGCTCGTACGCATGATGAATTATTAAATAGATACTGGAAAGTATTGCGGGAAGATGGGACGGGTCAACTAAAATATTTATTAAGTTCGTGATTGCTTTATATTGTCACTGAAAAAAATAATTAAAAACATTTCGCTTTAAAATGTATAGTTAATAAACAATCATCTTCGTGTTTTTCATTGTTGGCTGTTAGAAACAACGTGCACAAAAAATTACACGTGTGGAAATTAGGAGTGGCAAAATTCAACAGCTGTATCTGGTTTTGTAATATTTATTTGTTGAAATAACCATAATCTACAATGTATCTCATATTTACTTAGAATATTATTTATTATAATGATGAAAAACAATAATTATATTTGAATTAAATTAATTAAATGCACTAAAGAATTTTGTAGATAAGGATGATAAAAAATGTATAAACAAAGATAGTCGTAACGACTACTCGTATTAAAATAATCTAATGAGGATTTCGATTAGATCTGACGTGTATATTCTCATTTGTAAAGCTATTAGCTAAAGGGTTTAGAACAATCATGTGATTACCTTCATGCGCTAAACTAGTAACCTAAATCTACAAATTCTATATTATCACGTCTTACGCTACCTACTGAGCATTAAATAATATTAATGGTAATTTATCAATTACCATTAAATACTTTAGCATTAATAAATTGTAATTCGATTTCATATTGTAAAATAAATTAACAATGTACTGGTTTTCTCATAATGATTTTTTTAGCAAATGGAGTATTCTGTTTTTTCAGTATTTTTTTCTTTGTATGGGACAAAAAAAAAAAAAAGTTTAAATAAATAAGGTTACAGTTTGTTTGCAGTAATTTAGTGTTTTAAGACAAAACACTTGATGCAAGGTTACAAGCAATTTTAGCACGGATATAAAGTTCCGAGAATTTGACTAGGTCGGGTTTTTAAATCGTTTAAAATTTGAAAAATTACATAATGATTAAATTAACGAATATTGATGATTACAGCTTTAGAATACCACTTAAGCATCCAATGTATGTCTTACACCGACCTTCACTCAAAATCGTTTTTCGAACACGATGATTTATTATTGCTTTCGTATCTATACAAATATAAACACACGGACACAACAAATGATATAAATCCTACCTCAAACCAGTATCGTATCGTATATTTTCGTACATGTGCTAAAGATAACAGTCATAACATTTTATTTTTTGTCGCACGACGTTTTCTTAAAAGTAAACGCCTTCGTTGTTGATAAATGAGTGCAGCACTGAGGATAAAAAAAACAAACATAATATACAATTAATATGTGACGTAATTTTCTTGACTTTACAAATAAAGTTTTGTTTTTTACGCGATGATTTACAAACACTGTAAAATAACCTATTGTTCTATATTATGATGATAATTATGGTATTTTCGTTTTGGTTTCTCGTACGCTTCGTTGGTCTAGGAATATTTTGATTTAGATTTTTTTTTTTTTTTTTTTAAATACAAAACTATTTGAATATATTTTCCATCTACATTTGATGTATATTCATTGCGGTTGGTAAATACCTGTGAGATGTTACGAGGTGATTCTTATGTGTTCAACATACATGTTTCGTAAGCAATTCAGAAGGCCGCGACGGAACACCACTGTTTCACGAGTCGAATAAAAATGATTTGTTTGTTTGTTACTTTTTATTCTCTTTCAAACCCTTTCGCGGACACGTGCGATCACTACATAAAACATGCCTGCCTATTGACCACCTGCCGACCGCGCGTTATCTTTCGACGAAAAGGAACCACTCCACGGCAAACGGGCTGTTAAACCTACTTCCTAAATACGATTATAAAGAAAAGTTGAATGTTGTAGTGAAAGTGTTTATAATGCAAACCGGGCATCGACTACATTACGCGTATACACATACGCGATTCATCTAGAATATCACGTGGAGATAATATAAAACGTACACATTTGTATACAATTTTAGAAATTATGAGTATTTATATGTAAGTGTGTGTGTGTGTGTGTGTAGCGAATGGTCTAGCGAATTTCTGGTTGTTTTTCGTTCCATGATCTGGCAAAAAGAAAATTATCATTGCCGTCGTCGTTTCTGCAGTCGCAACCGGTCACATTATTTAATTACGTAACAATTACTTCGCCTAAAACGTAAAATTCGCAGTGATTATTATTATTATAATTTCATTTTCTCTCATGTTTTATTTTTATTTCGTAATATATACAGTATGTCAATAAATTCACTCACAAATCGTAAAATGTTTTGTGTAGATTTATTTGTACAAATGTGACCAAGTTCATGAAAAATTAACTTAATTACTCAGACCAACTCAATTATCTATGATATAGTTATAGTAGGTAGTGAATAAATTACAAATATAACTCAAAGATGGTTTAAAGTTAATTTATAGTAAAATATTTTTTTATATAATTACTAGATCAGTTTTTAAAATTAGTCTTAATGGCGTGTGCTGTAATAGGCATGTACATATTTATAATGTACTTATTTCATTCCAACATGATTAAATACAAAAATCAACCAAGTTTTCTATTTTAACGAATTGATGATTATTTTTAAAATTGGTTATATATATATATTTATGAAAACATTATGATGTAAAGTTAATTGGTAAGTTAACTACCTAGACACCTAACTTTGGTTAAGTGAAAATGGTTATAAAAATTAATTTTAATTTCTATATAATTTTAAAATTACAGTTAGTGATATTTCATAAGGTATATTTTCAAATACTTATTGTACTGATACCATAATGCAAACATTTTTGAGATTTCAAAATAAACGTACAATTATGTGTAGAATGTATGTCAACGTCTATATAACGACTGTATTGCAAAAAAAAAATATATATATAATTATTTAACAAGATTCGTAGTAAAAGTCTACAAATGTAAATTTAATTAGTTCTCAGAAGGAAATGACAAAGGTGAATAATATGTTTCTCTACATAGACTTTCAAACTGGGAAAAAATTAATGTATAAATTATTATTTGTCAACTAATGACTTAGAATTCGAATAATTTTCTAGCAAGCCTAACTTTACGTATATAATCCAAAATCGATCTCATCCGTTAACTTGCTCGTCTTTGAAAAAAACAGTATTAATATTTGTTTCGCATATATAGTCGAGTCATGTTTGAAACAATATCCAACATTGATTCGATTGCATGTACCAATAACGGCAAAATGTTGTTACCGCTCGCGGAATATATGTTTACTGCACGGTAACTTAATATATATAACACGCGTTCTATCGTCGCATGCACAACCGACTGTTTTGATAACGCAACAGTAGTAGCTATAAAATCACTGAATCATCATAATTTATGTTTTTTATCGGTCAAAAATCATGTATCGTGTGAAAAATTGGTGAAAATACGTCCATAAGGTTTACCGATAAAATTAAAGCTTTACATTATCAACCACCGATATTTTATGCATCAACTCACAATGCAGGTATTATAAGCTCATCATTGTCGACATTATGTAGATACTTAAAAATATTCGTAATTCCTTCGTACTATGTGGTTTTTCATGGAAGAAATTGTACACGTGGACAGGGTTTTCATTACATGTTCGACTTATTAAATCGTTCACCTTAATTGTCATTTATCAGATAAGTTGAATTATTCTTTTGAGCGACAAGTATCAGTTTTGTTCGGACGCAACACTATTTTGAACGTATACAATAATATATCCATTATACATTAGCGCGTTACATACAATTATAAATGTATAATTACAGTAGGCACTTATATTTTGCAGTCCATATAATGATTGTAGTGAGCAGTTGCAGGTAAAGGACTTCCTACAATATTATAAGCTCTGCAGCGATGAAAAAGTTATTAAAACAATTATGGAAATAAGTTCAGTTGACATGTTTTCACGGATGAATACTAAAATTCAGCCAATGCGCAATGGGTTATTATATTTTAATCATGATCTCCTTACTAAAAGTAATTTTGAAAACAAAAAAAAATTGAATTCAAAGTAATCAATTTAAATCAATTTCAAGTAATAAATGTATATATATGTGTATATAATTGTATTTAATATAATATAGTTGTGAGGGTTTTAATTGATGAGCGTTTGAAAAAATATGAAAGTTAAAAAAATAAAAAATAAATAAATACTCTAGTAATATATGAACTATTATTGTTTAAATTTACTTCTTACTGTTTATTTTAATCTAATTATTAGATACATCAATTTATGGAGTACTAATGACAATTTTAAATAGGAACTATATTTTGTAAGCTAATTACGGTTCAAATATAAATGTTATTTTTGTAACTTTATACAACCTGTAAAATAAAGTTTCTTCATAAATGAATAAAAATAATAGTCTAAAACACCGTACATAGTTAGTGTAGATGTATGAATTTTTATGTTCTGTGCAAATTCAAATGTTAGTTGGAGAAAACTTTCTATGTTTTACTTTAATTGTAAAAACTTGAAAATTGTTTGTAATTAATTAAATGTAGAATTGAATAATTTTATATGAGGTAAAAGTTTTAATTGAACATAAAACTATAATTTATATTACAAAATTATTTTAATTGAACATTTTTTAGTAACATATTTAATCATCGGACTTGATATAAAGGTATAATAAAAATAACAAGATTAAAAAAAATTTTTTTTTTATATTTCAAAAAAAAAATAATGAAATTAGTATATACAATCAATATTTAATCAACAATCATGTTTAGGCACTGATAAAATAGTATTAGATGCATACTCGTACATTACATTTCAACGATTATTGAAAATTAGTTATCCCTCTTGGGCATCAAGCTTTCAAGTTTCATGTACCATGTAGTGTGTACGCCTAATTAATGTAATTATAACAGTTAAAGTCGATAACTTTCATATTTTATACTGATATATTTAAAAAAACTACAAAAACTCAATGAAATTAATGATTATTGATTCATTTTAAGTTGTGTATGAATCGTTGAATTTTACAATTATTTATTGAAAATATTATTGTGTATTATTGTTTAATCATCTATAATTTTAAATAATAATTACATAAATGATGGTTACAATAAATGTGATATGAAGTGTGACGGCGTGTGAACAATATTTTTCAGTATTTCTGTCGTCAAAGATTTTTTAAAAAAAACACTTATGTTTAATGCTTCGAATAATACATGGATATCAAAAGAAAAAAATCAAAACCGCATCGATTTGTATAATAATAATACTGTGTGTTTTGAATAGTTAACTAATAATCATGTAGATCGAAGAAGTTGTGCATAATAGTTACTTGGCCGCAGTAAAAGTTTATTCTGTAAGAATAATTTTAAAAGAGAAATTCAAATAGACTTAAGTAAACGAAAATGAGTGCTAAAACGAATTTTATATTGAAATCAATTTATGTTATTATAAAAGTACCTACGTAGTTAATTTGCCAGAAAATTTTTTGTGATAAAAATATTTATATTTTAAATTTTTAATTTAATTACCGAAAGTGTATGAAATATTGCAACAGGAAATAAAATAATTTGCATAGATATAATTAAGTTGTGTAATATGTTTTGGTTTTCGTGATTTCTCAAAAGGAATACAAACGTAAGTCATGCAAAACGATGTACTAGATAAAAAAAGTAATTTGAACACGAATTATTGTTGTATTTACTCGTATAGGTACATATTATTATATTAATGTTATGTCTTGAACTGATATTGATAAAATCTAGTATTAAAGCTATCGGAATTAAAAACTACATTAGTAGCAGTGGTGCGTCATGGCGTAATGAAGGGGCATTCGACAGGCGGCCATCTCTCAGTTTTTTGAATGGGTGGTAGATGGGTGGGTAATAATTTAATTTCATTACAATGAATGTAGGAAAATAATACACAAAATGATATATTAATATTGATAAAAGCGGAAGCTAGTGTCTAGTATCCACTAGCTGGTAACAACAAGTGAACAAATACGTGCTATAAACGAGCAAATACATTTAATACAGTGCTTATCTCTGTGGCCTTGTATATTGTTATTCATTAAGTATTAAGTGCATTGTTTGGATTTTTGTATCCAGTTATTATTCAGTTGGGTCTCCTGTAGGTGAACGGATGAGCATCGAAAAATATACTTGCCTCTTAAAATATTTGAGTTCGCCACGCCACTGTTTAATAGTACAAAATTACTTTAAAAATTATGATGATTATCATTCAATTTCGTAAAAATGTATTTTGTGAAAAATACATATTATGATTGAATCGTCCAATATGAAACGCATTTGATGTCGATTTGGAAAATAAAAAATAAAAAATTAATAGAATACAATAATTGCCCTGTCGGCTGTTTCTCACGAATTAAATAGTACGTCACGACGTGAATAATAATATTAATTTTAAAACCATTGAAACATAAGAAACTTCACACTTTTACTTCGAATTAATTTATGTTCTTGGGACTGTATTTTGTTTCCTGGTCCGCGCAATTGTTCGATACCTGCAGATGTGTTACGAATAAATAGTAACTGATTAGTATAACAGTAGAGATTAAAACCGAGATCAGATACGCGATTATAGGATGATATCTCGATTATTTTTTTTTGACCACAATATGATTACACGCGATTTCTCGAATCAATGATGTAATATTTTTTCTAATATTTTTTTTATTTATTTCATTCGCTTCCGATTTGAGAACATTACGATTGCAATTAAAACCGTTAACTATGTTCGCATCGAGTGAATTACGTGTTTACCCATTATTGAAGAAAATAACGTGAAACGTAATAATGGTTACAAGACACAATATAATACGTTTGACTACCAGTTACGCACGTCATTCATTATTCAAGCGGATGTTCAACAAAGATCAACTATTATAATCAGGGGCGGATCTAGGGGTTCAGGAGGTCAGCTGACCCACAGTTAATATTTGTTGACAAAATCCATCTCTCGAAGACTTCTTACATTTTTGAAGCATGCCGACTCTAGGTAGAAGTTAATACACTTAAAGGAAAAACGCCCCAGTTGTCACTCTCCAAATTACGCCGCTGGTTTTTATAGAGTATAACATATTTTTGTCGGAGCCCGTGCAAAACGAAATTCTTCATAAAATAAATATTAATGTTTTCAATATTAGTTATTGATATACTTATGAAGACATATTGTGTTTTTTTTTTGTTTACAAGGTGTACAAATTCAGTTTTAGCTCCAATAAGTGGCCTATTGAGATAGCCCCACAGTTCTCTGACGGTGGATTCGCTCCTGAAACTATAACATCACGTTCGGAACATTTTCGATAACGAAACGGGTGTACGACAGAGCGATGGTATTCGAACAGGAGTACAAGATTCATATTCGACATCGCGCACTGGTAGGTACTTTCCCGAACGCACGCGTCCGATTTTCGGCTTACTGCCCATTCGTCGGACAAATGAACGAAGTCAACGCCGTGCGGCTGCAAATCAACAGTGCGATTGCGTTAAGGCATGCGGCGTCCAAATGTCTCGAATATATATTCGATGCGATCTGCACGCGGAATCCGCAACAACGCTGTGTGGAAAACGTGTCCGGTTCGACTGCGATCGCCGTCTGCACGCTACCAACGCGGATCCGAATTAGCCTTTTACGTCGACCGTGTCGCATCCACACGTCTCCGCGGGTACTTGATTCGCTGTCGGGAGTCGTTCGTCGACGAACACATCACAAACGTACATTGTTTACGACGTAAAGTCCGTCTCGCGCGCGCCCGACGATTCCGGTAATACCTGTCCTCCCGGTACCTGTGTGTTGCGTCACGCGCGATGTTACGCACACGTTTAGTATTATTACATTGACGCAGCTGCTGCACGTTTTTTTTTCTCATCTCTCGCACACGGCTCTATACACTTTTGCTCTCGCGAGAAAGCCAAAGTCCTCTCCTGTGAATGTGTGTGGCCAACGTATGTGCACGCTTGTGTGTGTGTGTGTGTGTGTGTGTGTGTGAGCGCGCGCGTACACTCGTACACAATACAATATACACGATGTGTGTAGTGGTTCTCAACGGGCACGATACCACTGGGTGGTGAAGGGGTGCTGTACTGATGTCACGCTGAAGGGCTGTGAATCTGTAGGACCAAGATTTGGTCGGTAGGGCGATGGTTTGTGTATATGTTTGTAAAAACCTATCTAATATTACCTAAATCGTTAAAATCAACTAACCCGTTGATCATCACGGTTGTTTCGAAACACTAAAAATTATATTATACCTAAGTACTATTTCATTAAAAAGACCATTCAACTTTTCAAGTAAAGTGCCATATTTGTATTTTTCTCTACTGGAGGAGTGAGGCGTTAAAAAATGTTTTGCTTTTCGTTTCAGTTTTAAACAGTTTAAAAACCACTGATCTACGCGGATTTATGTGCGAATGAAACCATTATTCCGTTCAGTCCTCGTATACGTCCAAATGAGTCCTGACGGCAATTTACATACTACACGGTGCAAAAAATATACTAGTACACGACAGTAACCGTCGCAGACATAAGGTGTAATTTCCAACAGCGCGAAACGATGGAACGACATACCTATTGTTATATTTCGTTTGTTGATTCAAAATTACAAAACGCAAGATTAAAATCGCGTGAGGTGTACCTATATACATGGGCTGAACGCAGCAAAGTTCAAACCTGATTGAATTGTGTAAAGGGTTTTATAGTTATGCGCAGTGGCGTATTTAGGGGGGGGGCGAGAGAGGGCAATCGCTCCGGGCATCAAATTTCAAGGGGCATCAATTTTTTATTTGAAAAAGTGTTATATAAAAAAAGTGTTATCATAATAATAATAGTGTTACATAGTACTTTATTCGTTCTTACTGCCTCAATCATTATATAAATAATACTCGACCAAATACGAAGAATTTTGGAAATAAAAATTGGTTATTTATAAAACATGATGGCGGTTGTAATTGCAACGATGACTTTATCTGTGATATATGTGGCCCAAGGGGATTTAGTTGACAGGGGAATTAATTAACTCATGGAGATCTAATTGCCACAGGGGATCTAGTTTACCACAGGGGATCGAGATGACCATGGGGATCTAGTAGGACGGAGATCTAGGTGATACGTCAGCCGTATATGTACTATCTACTACAGTCCGATTATTAATTACGCCGAGTTTTCTCTGAGTATAATACGTCCGTGGTATCGTTCAATAAAGCGTTTCTATACACTAAAATTGTAGTCTACATCTTTTATGCTTTTTTAATATTCTGTGCTATCCACTTACCTCTCAAATACGAGTACGTATTTTTAAATTATTTTGTTCCTGAAGTGTCAACATAAAATGTGTTGTTGATAATATAATATAATTTATAAAATACTAGCTGAATTACCCGGCTTCGCCCGTGTGTAGTTTTTGTTTTATCAAAATAAAATTCTAAAACCAACACAAATTGTTGTGTTTTAAAAAAATGTATTTTACTTAATGCTATCAAGTGTTAAATATTAGTAGTTGAAAGACAAAAAAATAATAATAATAATATTAAAAAATGATTCTATCCTTGTATAACTTTTTTATGAATATTTACAAATTATTCGTAGTTGCTCAATTCTAATATGGCTTAAGTCAAAACCTCTAGGTATACCACATTTAAAGTTTTATTTTGTGTTGCATGAATGTACAAATGGTATATAAAATATAATATTTATAGTTAAATAATTTAGGGAACACTACACAAACAGTTTACTGATCACAGTCGCAGTACACTGATGAACCAATAATCGGCGTGCGTTCGGCATCTGGTGGATCGTAACACGTAAGCCGTAACACGTTTATCGTATTTCGGTAAGTAATATATTATTATTTTTAGTCGGTGTTTTCTATACAATTCATTAAATTTAGTATTATATAGCCTCGGAACAATTCATAACACACAAAAAAAAGGTCAGAGTCTAGGTAGACGGAAACCCTTGGACTTTATATATATAATATATAAATTACACAATTATTATAGATATACAAATTACACGCAAACATTTATTTTTGCCGATTTCAACCCTTTAAAATCAAAATTTTGGAAATCGGGTGACGTGGTGACACTCAGGAAGGTATTTGGAACAACTCTGTGAAAAAAAATTGGAAAAAAGTTATATATTGTCGTCACAAAATTGGTACATAAAAAAGGCCTGTTCTTTTATATATATAAGGATAAATATTAAATGCATAATGCTTCTTGCTTTTCATTTCGTTAAATTGCTTATGGTATTCAGATGGTTAAAACCAGTAGAACGTAGCCTAGTGGTTCTAGTAATCGCAAAAAGGCAAAAAATAAAAAAAATTGAAATTGCAAATGTTATGGCAAAAGTTCCTTGTATAAACGCTTTTTTTAGAGCCAGTAACGGCAATAATGTGGTAAAAAGCCCAGAAAATACGTCAAGTATGTTATACTTATATACTTATACAGTTCTATATTTTTTTATGCAATATTACCTAGTGAATATGTAATTTATATAATTATATTGTTAATTTTTCATATTTAAAGACCAGATTTATATGTTTTTATATATCTTTAGTGGGTCTTATGAGAGTAAAAATGTGGACGATTCGTTCAATTCTGAGTTCATAGAAAAAATGTATTTTTTTTGCATATTCGAGTATATTTCATAGGTTAGAGAACATTCAACCCATTTTGCATATTTTAGAATATATTGTAAATTGTGAGAAAAATAATTATTTATAATTAACTTATAATTAGAATACCCGGAAAAATTGATTCGAACATAAAATTTTTTTTTTTTATCATTATGACAAAAAAACACCCATTATGATAGCATTTAATCATAAGTTGCCATTCACTAAGTATGGTAGTTAACTTGTTATGTTGGTAGTTGTTTTCATACTGATGAAACATATACGTTTATCAAACATTCAAACATCCAAATTTTGTATTAATATTTTCTCAATATATTTTAATATATATGATTTTTTATTTTTTTTTCATATTGTGATTAAAGTGTTTAATACAACTTGTAATTAAAGTATACCTACAGAATATTTTTTTTAAATTTTAATACTACACATATATTGTTATATTTTTACTGTATTCTTACTCTTACTGAAGTACAATAGTTTTTCATTATATACTTAGTATATACTTCACGATTAAAATAATTTTGTAAAAAAAGAAAAATTTTAAAAATGCATACCTATTAAATCATAAATTGATGTTTATTGATTGTTTTTGCATATTTTTAACATTTTTAAAAAAATTTAATGAGAATAAAATATGAAGAAAAATTAAGTCAGCACGAAAATTCAATTAACCATAAAAATTGTGTTATTAAGATGAAATTTAGGGGAAATAAACTAGGACGTATTGATAGCCAAATTATTTTAAAAGTCGAAACCGAAATAAAATACTGGAAAGAAGTTCAACAAGAATAATAGCTGTGGTGAAATCATTAAGTTCTAGAGGACTATCATTTAGAGGTTACAATGATAGATTTGGATCAACTCATAGTTATAATATAATATAATATAAAAACCAAACTTATAAAGTATTCTAGGTATTATTCTGCAGAATAATACACAACCAAAATAACCCATACTAATTATTGAATTATTTTGAGCAATACGAAATTTATTTTAAAAAATTCCAACTTTTGATAAAAAAAATTTACTTTTTTCAGTTTATTGAGCTCCCCCGCGAGATCGTCGTTTTCGTTGGGAAAAAGTTAACAGTTTTTTACGCTGAAGACATCGGTGGATTCGTCTCGAGAAGCTGTGTGCTCCCATACCGACTTCGAGGTAATCGGACGAAGGGTTGAGAATCCGCAGCCGAAACAAGGGATAACACAGGTCAGAAATATATTTTTCCATAGTGACAGAACGGATAGGGCTATTACTCCTATCTGGACGGTCCTATAACTTTGAAATTTACAGGGAGCATACCCACGGTTGCTCCCTTTCTTCCGATATAAGAATCAACTCTGTAGGTTCAAATACGCAGCCTCCAGGGCGGTTTGAACATTCGAAAATTGATATTTTTAATAACAAAAATTTTATAACAAAAATTGTTATTTACCAAAAATCAACGAACTCGTTAGCGACCCGCGTTGCTAACAGTTTACTTTTCGAAAATTTTACAAGTCTGAAATCAAAAATAACTCAAACCCGTTCAGATAAGATTGGTAGCGTAGGTGGCGGGTTTCTGGGGATATCTAGGGTTTCAGGATAACAAGGAACATCCAAACATGGATGAAAGAGACAAACCAAATACTTCAAGAGCTACAAAGCCCAAAAAGACAACAACGGTTAAGAAAACTAAAGAGCCACCACCTAATCAAAAATCTACATAGGATAGTGAATCAGATGATGGAATTATGCAAGAACTTAAATCCGCTTTGAGAAAGGAACAACTAGAAAAAGGAAAAGAAAAAGAGAAACAAAAACAAAGACAGGAACAACAACAAAATCCTGCAAAAGCAAAGAGCACCTGCGACAAATGCCCAACATGCGTAAAAGATACAAATGAAAATACGCAGAATATAGACTCGTTATTAATAAATTTACGAAAACTTCATAACCAGATAATTCATAATCAAGGAGTCGAAAAAACTACAATGAAAAAATTTGAAACATCAATAGTATATGTAGAAAATCTCAAACAAAAGATGGCAACAATAGAATCAGATGATCATGAAACTTTTAAAACAAAATTTGACAAAATGGAGAAAAACATGGAAACATTGATTTCAAACAAGATAGAAACCATTATATCTTCTACTCGAGATGAAGTAAGAGAATTGAAGAAAATTATCGAGAAATTAGTAAACCCAACTAAAAAACAAGTAAACAATACAATACCTCGTACTATCAAAAGTCGCCTGGAGTCTAGACCAAGACCACCAAGTGCAAATGAACCACAAAACATAGTCAATAATGAAAAATTTATTACCGTTACAAGAAAAAAGAACAAAAGACAACGTTCCAGAAAGCTAATTTAAAAATCAAAAAAGGAAACACCAGATCTAGGTTACATTGTTAAGAACACAGGCAGTAAGACATCCCTGGAATTGAAAAAACAAGCTTATTCCGAGATATTAAAAAACAACCCAAGACCAAACATAATGGTGACAAATACTATCAAAAGAATCGGAGACATTTATATTAAACCGGCCGATCGAACTACAAGAGAAGCCTTGCTCAAAAGTAATCTGGATGTCGTTGAACAAAAAACATTGAAACCAAAATTATTGGTATAATGACAGCGATTTAATTGGAGAAGAAGTCGTCGAGGATCTCATAAGCCTCAACGCTGAACTTAGAGATACCGAAAAAGAAAAATACAATGTAATCAACAAAAGATCTCCACAGGAACAATCATCTTCCAGAAAAGTATCCTGGTTAGGTTACTGGAAGTTCACTCGAGTATATACAATAAACTGGTCAACGAAGATTCTTCATCGACATGTCGTATTGTAGAATCCAACCCTACGACCAAGTTACCAGGTGTTTTATATGTCAAATGCATGGACATATTGCAAAGTATTGTCCTACAAATATACAGACATGCATGATATGTTCATCACAGGAAAAGGACCACGATTGGAAAAATTGCAAGTTAAATCCAAAATGCGTGAACTGTGGTAAAAAAGAGCCATCTAATCACCTTGATTGCCTTTCACGTTTGAGAGCAATAATACAAAGGTGCAGAAAGACCAATTACGGCACAAACTCAGCACGAACAATCTAAAAATAATACAAATAAATGCAGCGAGGAGTCAAATAGTAAATGACAAACTCCTGCACTATAGTATCAATAACATTCACTGCCTCGAAATGATTAAAGTATTACAAATTAACATAGATGGCAGAAGGGAGGCACATGATCTCATGGAAGCCACCGCCAATTAACTTGGGATTGACATTCTGGTTATTAGTGAACCAAGACACTCCAGAAGCGAAGAGGAGGGATGGTTCAACGACGCTAGCAGCAGAGCCACAATCGCAGTACTTAATAGTAAGATCCCTAATAGACAAGATAGGCTCAAATAACGAAATAGGTTTTCGCTGGGTACAGATCGGAGGAGTGACAATATACGCCTGTTACTGGTCACCCAATACCGAATTCACCCAATTTATCGACTTCCTCGACAGACTAGAGGCTAGCATTAGAACAACAAATGGCACAGTCATAGTGGATGGAAACTTTAATGCTAAATCACCGGAGTGGGTCGATCATCGCGAAGACGCGAAGGGACGAGCTCTGACGGACTGGGCAGCCAGTCTAAGCCTTGTTCCATGCAATCGCGGTGATAAGCCGACATTTTCCAGAGTCTACAATGGTGACATATCAAGATCACACATCGACATCACATTCGTAACTGAAAGCAGAGTACAACTAGTACGTGAATGGAAAGTCTTGGACGAGTACACCGGATCACTTCACAGATATATATCCTACGAAATATCGGCATCGGCTAAAGAGCCAAGTCAACAAGACACCATTGCTACATGGTCATGAAGAAAGTATGACCACACTAAATTACAGAGCTTCCTATCCGGGTCGAACTTCAAAATAGTCGGACCTATAGCATCATTGAGTGCGAAAGAAGTAGGAATATACCTAGAAGAGGCATGCAACAGCTGTATGCCGCGAGGAGAGTATAAAGGAAAATAGAAACCTACTTTATGGTGGTCATAAGAAATCGCTGATCTCAGGAAGGACTGTTTAAAAGCAAGGAGAAAATACAAGAGAAGCCAATATCGCCAGAATAATACGCCAGAATCAGACTACTTCAACTACAAGGAGATAAAAAAGAGACTAAAGAAAACTATCAGGAAAAGCAAAGAAGCTGGCTGGAAGAATCTATGCGCACAAGTAGAAACAGATCCCTGGGGCCTGCCTTACAAGGTAGTGGCCAAAAAGCTAATGAGCAGAAGACCGATCTCGGGAATTCATCTTCCTGGTAGGCTGATATCCATAGTCGACACATTATTCCCTCAGGCACCAAAAATATGCCAAATATGGCCAAATATGCCTGCGGAAACGAGGTTCCCAGAGATAACGAACGCAGAGGTAATAGAGGCCGGCCGAAAAATACCTACGGGTAAGGCTCCGGGACTGGACGGCGTACCAGACTTGGTGATCAAACAAATATCAACCATCAAACTAGAAATGCTCAGGGACCTGTTCAACGCATGCCTGAGAGAGAGTACGTTTCCGAAAGAATGGAAAATAGCAAAACTGGTGTTGATTCGTAAAGGAGACAAGCCATTAGATAATCCTAAATCGTACAGACCTATTTGCCTGCTGAATACGATTGGCAAATTTTTTGAACGCATTATCAAAACACGTATAGAAAACCACTTAGAGTCATCTCAGGACCTAAACACCAGACAGTTTGGATTCAGAAAAGGGCGTTCTACCATAGACGCAGTGCAAGAAGTAATGAGTATCGTAGAAAAAGCCACAACAGGACACCGGTATAGAAGAAAGCTCTGTGCCGTGGTAGCCCTAGACGTGGCTAATGCCTTTAACACGGCTCAATGGCACAAAATAGAAGAGTCCTTAGATACTAAAGAAATACCTGCGTATCTCGTAGGAATTATAAGGAGCTACTCAAGTGAGAGAGAGCTCCAGTACGATAACGGCGAAAAAAAGGACATAACATGTGGCGTACCGCAGGGATCGGTGCTAGGGCCGGTCCTATGGATCCTAATGTATGATGATCTGCTTCAGATACAAACAGGGGGCAATCATCATGGTATATCATCTTCCACATTGGTTGCGTTCACCGACGATGTGGCGGTGATAACTACAGGTCACACGACTGAAATCCTACAAGAGGTCACAAACAATGCGCTCACAGCAGCCGCAGAATGGATGGACATGGCAGAACTTTCATTGTCTGTAGAAAAGACAGAGGCCATTATTCTTACAAATAAGAGACGCTATGAGAGGCCAGAGTTCAAAATACGTGGCACGAGTATCCAGATAAAGGATCAAATTAGATATTTAGGAGTGGAACTACACAGAATTCTCGGGTTCCGTGCACACCTCGTATCGGCGGCTTCAAGGGCGCAAAGCACATCGCAGGCATTATATAGAATAATGCCGAATATAGGGGGCTCAGGCCAAAAAAAGAGACGCCTACTAGCTACAGTGGTACTAAGCAAGTTACTATACGCGGCACCAGTTTGGTCGTCGGCTCTTGTGTTCAAGAGAAACATTCAAACTATACTTAGACCTCAAAGAACCATCGCGCTACGGATACCGATGGCATACAGAATAGTATCGATAGCGGCGATCATGGTAGTGGCCGGAGTTATCCCCACACACCCCCTTGCGTGGGAAAGGACGAGGAGATATGAAATTAGGAGAGATCTTAACAAAGCGGCGATAGAGAAGGAAATACGCGAAGAAGTTTTTAAGAAATGGCAGACAGAATGGAACAATGAAACTACGGGAAGATGGACTTGGAGACTAATCAGGGATGTTAAGAGCTGGTTTAACCGCAAGAGTGGAACAGTCGACTTCCATCTCACACAGATGCTAACTGGCCACGAATGTTTTAGATATTATCTGAGCCGTTTTGGGAAATTGGAAGACCCTAGTTGCATTGACTGCCTCGTAGCAACAGACGACGTCGAACATGCAATATTCGGCTGTGACCGATGGAGGACAGACCGAAGGACACTGGAGGAAACATTGGGTCAGGAGCTGCGACCGGAAACGATCGTGGAGTTGATGATGAGTGGCCTTGATAAATGGAAGCTGATTAGCAATTTTATCAACAAACTCCTTTCGAGCAGAGAAGAAGAGGAACGGATCAGGCAAAGAAGAAGCTAAAACCACTTAGTTAATGTCATGTACGCCGAAGGCGAAAATTTAGAGGGATAGGGCCCTCTCTTTTTTTTTTTTTTTGTATGTACTTTATACAATAAAATTTTTTTGTAACTGCTTTATATAATACCTTGAAAAATTTAATGTTTATCTTCAATAAACAATAAACGATACGAAGGATGAGGGGGAAGGACGACCCAACCATGGGTGTAGTACCCCCCTCTTCTGCACCGTGATTTAACACAAAAAAAAAAAGAAAGGTATTATTCTGTAGAATAATACACAACCAGAATAACCCATACTAATTTTTGAATTATTTTGAGTAATACGAGATTTATTTTAAAAAATTCCAACTTTTGAAAAAAAAAATTTACTTTTTTCAGTTTAATAATAATAATTTACATAAGTTTGGTTTAATTGGGTATGTTGGTTGAAAGAATAATTAAATAGCTTTAAAATAAATAAAAAATTATGTTAAAATATTGAAAAGTTTCGGAGAAACATAAAAAAATCCGTGGTAGTTTTGGTTTGGTTTAAAAAAACTTAATTTGCCCATAACTCAAACAAAAAAAGAGTTAGACCCCCACTTTAAAGGTTATTTCTTCGTCATTTTAGGTATACTTTCATATGACGATGGCCGGTCATTTCGCCCCGGGACAGATTGTATAATTAACGTATGGAATATTTAGAAAAAGATTCATGTAAGGAGGTGCTGGGGAAACATACGTCTATGGAAATTAATTTTTTGTGCCTGGATAAAGAATTCAATACTTATCTAGAATTAGAGCTACATTTATATTTTCCTTCCCATTCTGAAATACTTCAGCCAATGCTTGAACTATATCTTTACCACCTTTGATATTCAAATTTTCGAACGTTGATAGAAACACGCTTGAACTTACTGCCTCAAATTTTTTTTCTGTCTTCATACTAAGTAACGTGTTTTTATAATAACAAATATTTGTTTTAAATCTTATGATTTTTAAATTAATTTCCTTTCCTATATTATCAATCAAATTTATCAATTACGTTATATGTGTGAATATATCTCTTATTTTAATATTACTGTTATATGAAATCAAAAAACTTACCCAATATTAACTTTTTTTTCTTTCGTTTAGTAACTCCCAAATAATGAAGTCGCTGTAAATACAATGTTTGTAAGTCGACAGGTTTATTTTTGATTCCAGTATATAGACAGACATGAACAATTAACTTTGGAAATTGAGCTTTCAATATAGCCTGTAATTTATTAATAAATATAATTAATTTATAGTCATGTCATCTTGAAGTTCATACGTTTTCAATTTGTTCATCTACAAGTATATGATTTATTCCTAAACTCTTTAATGATGATGGTTGTACAACATTACCCAATAGTTTAACAATATCATCAGTAGTTAGCGGATTGTGGCCATTATCTAAATTCTCTAGACTAGTAGTGGTTTTAATTCCTTTACCTAAAATATCACCAATATTTCTGAAACTAAAATTATTCAGTTATAACTTTTTCCTTAATTTTAAATGCAATTCACTTGAATAACCTCTTCAATTTATAATATATAATATTATGTATTATACTTCTATACTTACTTATTCCAACTAAGATCTAATACTTTCAATCCTTCCGTTTTCATTATTATATCTTTAAATATATTTGCACAGATTTCACCGGATAATGTAAGTAATATTTTTCAAACCAGCTTGTTTATTTAACAAATTTCCAGATAAGTTTAGTACTTGCAGATTCTCGTTCACCTCTTCGAACATACTAATATTGCCGATACATTTACTTTGTATGCGATTATAGCTTAGATCTAATTCCTACCCATTAATTAATTACATAAATGTTAAACGATTTTTTTTAATTCTTATCAAAATAAATAAATTACTTGAAGATTTTTATTTGTCTTTAATGCTTCTAATATACTTTGAAGACCAGCAAATTCTATTTTATTACAACTCAAGTTCAAACTTTTTAAAATTGTTAAATCCAAAACCTCTGCTAATACTTTAGCTTTTTGATCATCTAGCCTTTTTTTTTTAGAAATAAAAGTTAAATAAATAAAATAAATTTATAATAAATTTAAATAAATTAAAGTTTCATTTAGTACTTGTCTCTTAGGCAATTTATTAATCTATGATGTACATAATATAAATACTTACTTGCAGCGTGACAATTTTAAATGTTCGATTAGATTGTTTTGTCTTAACAAATTTGACAAGTAAGAACACCCTATGGTTTCTAACTCATTCCCAGTTAAGTTAAAAATTTATTTATATCAAAGCTTTTGATATTGCTTTGATGTCTTTTGAGCACAGACAATATAGCTATGTGAAAAAAAAAATTAAATATAAATTACTTTTTCCCGTTATACCTATTTACCTGAACATCTATAATATTTGAAGTGAATTGTTTTTGTAGACTGAAAAATTGGGTCAAATCATCAAGTTGAGCATAATGTTTGTACAAACACCAACTATCCGTGCTATCTTCATCTAAAATGTTAAATTCATGTATACAAAAAAAAAAGCTCATTATTTAAATATAAATATTCTTTGGAATCAACTAATTAGTTCGATTTAGGTAATTTGTTACTTTCTAAGATTTTGTTTAAATTTGATAAATATATGTTGCTATTACTCTAAAGTTAAATTACCAAACTCAATTATAGACGCAGCTTTTATATTAACATCTCTTAATGTTAGAAATTTGTTGTTCCCATAGTCTGCAATTTCCGAAGTAATTTCAAGTGAATCGCGTTTTGGATATATTTTAGAAGTTCTATCCAAAAATAAATCCGATTTTTCCATGTTAAAAATCTAATTTAAACAATATGAAATTGTTTAAAATAATAAATTAAAATTCACTAATCGAGTTGTATATATTATAACTATTATGAACAGTTTCTATAGTAATTATTTGAAACACCTCTGTTTAGTACTTTCCTATGCATACTTACATAATATTATATATATTATGTATTTATTTTGCTGTAAAGGTAGAAATAAATTAATATATCATAAATTAATAATGTTTCCATGTATATTGATTGTATTTATACCAAGATGTAATGAGAAAAACTAGCGACAAATAGGCAAGATGATTGCTGCAAATCAATCTTTAGATTGAAAAATGCAGAAGTTGATTTAATATTATCTTTGCTTAGCACTAATTCCGCAGATAAAACAATTGAAAAAATATTTAATGATCATAAAAAAAAGGTAAATAAATGTTTAAATTTTGGGGGCAACAAATTATATGTACCTAGGGCATCAAATCTTTAAATACGCCACTGGTTATGCGTGCGCGGGTCCTTGTAGAAATCTGCGGGTGAGAAGGAATACACGAAAGGAAATGATCGAAAAGAACGACATTTTCGAAAGCCCGATAAAATCGCTGCAGGAAACCAAGTTTCCGGTTTATTCAACGTTTTAGATTCTGATCGGAGTGATGGAATCTATTGGTTTTACAATGATGTGTGTTTTTTTTTTTATTTTTTTATTTTTGTGTCTGACGACACCTTTTTTGGCAGTAAAAATGCTTCGATTTGCTTAAGCAGCAACTTTTCTGAAAGGAAAGTGAATTTAGATGGTATTTTGGCTAGTCTTAAATCCAACTATTCAATACTTTTTAAAAAAATCGAAAAAAACCATAAAAAATTACGAAAAAACGGGAAATTAAACGCAAAATCACGTTTTTACAAATTACATTTTTTTAAAATGCTCTAACTCAAAAACGAAAAACCGCAACAACTTGAAATATTCATCAAACCATTATATTGGCGTTTTCTTTACATGGTTTAGTTTTCAAAGTATTTTGACATATTTTGACTTATTAATAGACAATTTAAATTTTCGATTTTTGTAAAATTTTTGTTTCAAAATAAAATATACTTATTACAATATTTATAAATAACATTGTATTATATTCTAGACAAACATATTATCTCCATTCAGAATCGTTTTTCGTATACAATGATACCTATCATTGAATTCAAATTTAACAAATCCATTATAATGACCTATTTTATGAAGAGTCGCACTTCACCCCCAAGTGTACAGCAGAGCGAGGCCCATCCGGTTCTTTTTTTTTTTTTCTTGTGAAAATGTTGCTTCACCGAGTACAATATGTGATTGAGAATACAAATTATTGCATAAGACCGCGTTCAACATTTCATAATCTATTTAAAGCTCACGGACCTCTACGAATGTCCAGGCCAACAATACCGTGTAGCGATAGCAATCTAAGGGCGCATGTTTGCAGGGACGTTATTCAAATTGCAGGTCATGCGGTTTGCATTGGCCAGCAGCTATAGAACCACCGCGGCTTAGTTTCTTTGGAAAAGTATTCCTGCCTACAGCTAATAAAATAATATCACGTAATATTCGTATACGGCACAACAGCTGTATGTCTATGGTCAGATCACGAGTGTAGAAACGTTATTATAAAACTATTCATGTCGCACGGTCCGGAGTCGAGAATCGACCGGGTGGTGGTATTATGATATTCTTATATTATCGTGGACGCGATTGACCGACGTCGCGCGAACCATCCGATCATCTGCACAGTTATCGATCCAAGCATATCAAATTATTACTTTGAAGACAAAAAGTCATTATAAATTATGGGTATACGAGGGTGAGTCGAGTGATTTGCACGGAGTACAATGTAATATTAAATACTCGTCGTTGTATAGTCTGTAACAATATTCTTATAAAATCGTATTTAATGTCACCACAAAATATGATGGTGTAGGCCGAACGGTATGATTCACGAGCGCACGTCTTGAATATATCGCTGAGATAGACAACTCAAAGTAACTAAAAGGGGAATTTTATAGAACTTTAATATTTGACGGGTTATAGTAAAGAGAGCAAAATATTAAATTAAAAAAAAAAAAAGCTCATTATTAAATCGACAGTTAGCATTTATTTTATATAAATTTATTTTTACGACTGAATCAATTCAATGAAATAAGTATTTTATACTTATAGCTATATTGTTATTTAAGTATATATATATAATATTATATATAGAAATGTAATAATTTAACTACAGCTCAATACTAAATAATAATATATTAACTATATTTATGTTCAATGTCATAAAATGAAATACCAATAAACTCTAAAATATTTTGAAAATGTAGCACGGGCCAGATGAAATAAGGGGTGATAGTAATTTGCGCCACCTACAGGTAGTAAATGTTACGTATTGTATATTTTTGGTATCTTGTCGTATCTTCTCAGGATGTACGAGTAATAATGCGTCACATGTCCAATGGACATACATGTATGACCAGTGCCGGATCTAAGACATTTGACGCCCGGGGCTAATAAAAATGTAGCACCCTTACATAGTATTAGTTACGGTATTAGCAGTATTTTTCATAATCTTAAGAGCGCCTTGATACCAACAGCGCCCGTGGCAAGCATACCCACTTGCCCCCCCCCCCTAGATCCGGCACTGTGTATGACATTGTCCATGTATATTCACGTCCACTCGACCAAATTATACTAAAAGGAGTTGGTTTACATGCAAAAACATATTTTATAATACATATTGATTTTTACGGATACAAAAATTATTTTGTTCGGCTAATATTTACAATTATTTTTATTTTTTTATCATAAACTTACCAATTTTTACTTTAATTATGTTATAAACTACCTATTACAAATGCGTAATAGACTCGGAATAAAGTTTAAAATAAAAGATATAATTAAAGAACTAGGTGTAATAACTAAATGATGAACTAGTTAACTTAGTTTTGACAAATTTGTTTGGAAAATTACATGATACTATTTGCTATTGATTGTGGTGCATATTACATACATACCTTTTTGGACGAGGCTCCGATTACACATTTCTATTTATTTTTTTCGGACATTTTTGGCGCAAATTACATGCGCCCGAAAAAAGTACACGAACTGCCAGCTGCCCATCGGTATATCAGTATAATATACTGATATACGAGTTCGTTCATTCCATGAAATGTACCCTTACTCATTGACACGTGTACCATAATATTTACACATTAATGGGAAAACACGTCGGCATGCCGAACAAACGAGTTTGGACAGTAATTTAGTATTTTTTAGGGATGCTTTGAAAAACTGAAAACCAACGTTGTCACGAGAAGCATTCGATAAATTTGTTATCACTAGGCTTAGGGACTTATAGCTCTAAAAAATACACAAATATGCATGCAAATATGCTTCTAAAATCATTAAAATATGCATTATAATATGCATTTATATGCATTAAAAAAAAAAAAATGTCCACTAAATCTTAGTTAATTTCACTTTTAACTTTAAAAAGTTATTAGTTAAAATTTATATCTAATAATTAATAAAAAATAAGTTAAAAATTATTAATCAAGGATACAACTTTTATTATTGAATATGCATCAACTAAATTTGAAAAAATAAATAACTTTGCTACTTAAATAACACAAATGTTTTATATATATATAAAAAAAAAATACGTTCTGTGTAAAAATTACATCATTAATTCTGCTTCATTTTTAGTTTCTTGAAAGTTACATTGTACAATTAAATGCTTTCTTATGTTTTCGAATGTAAATCTCCGACGATTACTGGACAATAAATTTTTGTAAATTGAGAAACTACGTTCAACGTCTACAGAAGTAATTGGAGCATAATTAAAGTATGCCAAATCATCATTTGTCATATCTTCAGGCAAACCTTTCAAATTTTCCACTACACCACTTCACAAGGTGGTATTTATCCAAGTCACCCATATTGTTAATATGGGATCTGGTGGCAACGGAATCTCATTGTTTGTTATATTTAAAAATGTTTTAATACGTATAGGTGATTTTCGAAACACTTTTTTAACTGAGGCTACTACTTTATCAACATCTGAAAATTCACCACGAATTTTTTCGGCAATTCTCTGAAATGCATGAGCAAGGCAAGTTAAATGTATGCATTTACAGTAAAGGGTATTTATACATTTACCCGCCTTCACCATATATGGGGCAGCATCACTTAAAAACAATAAAACATTATCATGCTGAACTCCCTCGGGCCATAATATTCCCATTGCTTTGTCAAATAAGTTAAATATAGTTGAATGATTAGTTTTCTCTAATTTTTCGCAATGCAATAAAAAAATTTCGCCTGCCCTATCAATTTCCAGTGTTCCTATTACAACATTTGCCACAAAACGTCCGGTGACATCCGTAGTCTCATCAACGGGTTTATAGTATTCTTTATAGTTAATCCTTACACAAAAATTATAACGAGATATGAGAGGTAGTTTGCAGATAGCATATTACTATGTATTAAGTCCTATTAATACATTTTTTTTTTCAACCGGTTGAAATATGTAATATTAATGTATATGTAATAATATTACATATACATTAATATTATTAGGAACATATTATGTATCTATAGTTTTTAGTTTGAAATTTTAAATTTTTGCCAAAATATGCAAAATAAACATAAAAATGTTAAAATATGCACTCTCCTGCAAAATCTATCAAATATGCAAATTCAAATTTTAGATCTGATATCGTGGCACCGAGAAACGAATTTATTTCGCACTCTGCTATATTTAACAATAATTAAAAAAAGTATGCAAATGCTAGAAGTCCCTAAGCCTAGTTATCACCGACCGTTGAATCTGATACTTGACGTCGTGTTTACTTTTACTTAGTTGGATTACGCTTTAATAGATTTATTGTTTCGTTAGATTATTACATTGAGACTACGAATAGGCGTTTTGTTGTGAACTGTGAAACATCTTCATGCAAACAATCAGTAGTGACGTGTAGGTATTTCAAATTCTGTAAATGCATAATTGACCGAGCTGAATTTTCCATGTTTCCAATATATCAAATAAAAGAGGGCAAGTCGTTGATTAAATTTTTCCGAAATTCTAAACCAGTTATTATTTGTTCTATAAACTTTTTTTCATTTACAAATTATGACGTCCTGGCAAATGTTAAAAAAAAAAAAAATTATTTTAATAGATTTTTTATGTTCTCTTTCGTTTTGGTTAACGTAATGTGTTACCCATTCGTATAATAGTTTTATATTATTATCGAACGTGTGTAGTCGTGTGCTTAGTTTGAGACATGTTTTATTGTAATTTACGAAGTACGATTTTGTTTATTTTCCAGAATAACATACAGCACCGTGAAGCAAAAGGAGCATCACATATGAAAATAATAATACTAGGTATAGTGTAAATTTCGTTTCGGCATTGTAATGTATTATTAATAACTTTTGTGTGAATTCCTATTTAACATTGAAATGTACTTTATGCATACACACCGTTGTACGCGTAACAAAATTATTTTGAAATCAAATTTTGTTTTCGTTATTTAAATTAATATAGGTCATTTTATTTTATTATTTTTTTAATTTTGAATTTATTTATGTCGTTATAACGTTACCAAAAGCAACCGATGGAACGAAACGACGACGGCTCAACACAGTGTTCGCGGTCACAAGATTCCGAGTAAATTATAATTTATGCACCGTGTTTCTTGGTAATAATACGTATAATACGTATACATGACAAAAAAGAAGTCGGAGGTGCCTACTCTTAATATTATAATTTTTTTTTTCTTTTCGTCGGCACCTTGAAAAACGTTCGCTTCTTGCACACTCATCAGCCTCGCGGTGGACGATAAAACCTTCACGGATCAAAGGTATGACCCCGTGAAAAGTTCGGTCCAGTTAACGCTTATCTATCCGGCGCATAGCGACGTGCATAATTTACTCGGTAGTACCGACTGTTCACCAATATAATTACTGAAAACCAAATGGATTAATACTCATCGTGTAGAAAGACGACGTGAATAATTCAAATTAGAAATGTGCGTACTGCAGCTTGTAAGTGTGTCGTTTTTTTTTTTTTTTGCCTACGACATCGGCTATAATATCCCAACTTATAATACTAATCAACACGTATAGAATATTAAATACATAAATAGACAAATTAATGAATACATCAACAGATAGATAACAGGTACAAGTACGAACGAGTAGGTATACGTATGATAACGATAAATAAATAGGAAAGCGAGCTGCGTTAAAATTTTCAAGTGACCAAAGCGGTTAGACGATTAACCTGAATCATCTTCAGTCCGAATAAGAATTTTAATTTGAAAATTTAACAAGGATAGAATTATTAATCGAGTTCCAGAGCTGATGGATTAAAATACAATAAGATGAAATATTCAAGTGATCACAGTGCGCACATTATGTTGTAGTGACGTATCGATATTTTTTACAAATAATCTTCGACCAACACCGGTATAATTATACATAAGCGTAAATACTTTTGGCTGTTCGCGAGTATTTAATTCGAACCGTTTACAGTGAACATTTACGTATAAATTAATTATTGTTGTCGCACGAAAAGATCAAAAACAAAAAATGATTATCTTGAACGTTAAGGAACGAGTGAAACTTTCGAATTACACATGTAAAACACAATAATTTAAATAAATATATTAGAGAGAGAGAAACACGATTTCTGTAATTAGTGTTCTCAATTATAAAAACACATGACGGCATGATATTAGTCGAGAAAACGTTCAATTGTCCACGGCTGTGCACAAGATCCGTCGAAAAATGTTTTTTACTTGATACCGAAATGATTAACACTAATACGCTTTTACCATTTTGTTTAATTTAATCTTAATTGAATTGGGAATTTCGAAAAGGGCTCATATCTGAAAATTAAAATTAACATCAAATAATTTCGAAAAAGACTCATATCACCGAGATAAGTCCTTTTCGAAATTTTTCTAAAAATAAGATGTTTTTTTCGTCACAATAGAAAACAGATTTGGGCCCTTTTCGCTCAAAAAAATATTGGTCTATATGTGTAAATGAAAATAACGTGGAAAAATCTATTTTGATCAAAACTCGAGATGGGCCCTTTTCGAAATTCCCAATTCAATTGTTTACCCACATTATAGTGTTAAAGTCTCACGATACATTATTGAATATATTATCTTGTAAATTATAAAGTCTCACGATACATTATAATTTACAAGATAATATATTCAATATGAATACCGCTCAATACTATAGTGTATAACACGGTATGCCTATACTATTTGAAAAACTATTTCAGTTAAACTGATATGAATATTGTTATACCGGCGCTTTCTATTACCGCACAAACATGACCCAATACCGCACAAAATGCATAACCCAATACCGCACACAAAAATAGTACGATACCGCACAGGTTTATAAAAAGGTATAGCCTAATTCCGCATACAACAAATGGTACGATACCGTATAAATTTATTAAATAAAAAAAATCTGAAAAATTATTACATAGAATTAAATAGGTAGTTAAAAATAATTTTTAGTCATAATTTATAGTAGTATAAATGTAATAATATAAATATGAATATTATTGTAATATGAAAATGGTAACTATATAGTCATAATTTGTAGTAGTATAATAATAGTAATACAATTTTAATAATTTAAATTTTTAAGTTCTAAAATAACGAAAGTTATAGTTGTCAAAATGAATAGAACTATTACCACGGTTATTAGTAAAAAGTTTAAACATTGTATTGATTTTATTTTAAATGTCACGTAGAATTATTCAAAGATTGAAAGACGACTACAAAAACGGACTACGAATTTGTACACGTGAATACAATCTTTTACAGATAAAGCTTAATACTCTCGTTATAGATCATTTTCGATAAGCGACGATAATCGTCCAAAATATACGTGTGCGGTAATAGGATATCCGGTTTTTTAAAATCCGTGTGCGGTTTTGTCCCATGCATATTTTGCGTGTTTGTGCGGTTACGGGCGACGCCCTGTTATACTGTTTGAAAATATAACAAAGACGAGGATTATTACGAGTTTACTATTGGCCCTTCTTTTAAAAAAAAAAAAAATAAATTTATTCTCTAAATTATGCTTGTTTAAATGTAAAATATTTAGACTTTGGATGTATATAAACTTCATAATCATTCTTAACTATGTGTTAATAATTATCAAATATGTACATCATCTGTTTAGATTGTTAGAGATAACTCCACCAATAAAATTTCAAATTCACTTTTGATATCACGTGTATCAGTGGGGTTTAGTTAAAAAAATAAAAATATATTCGTATTGCTTAGTGAATAAAATCATTTTTATCATAAATATTTTTTATAAGACTAAAAATGAATTAAGTACTTAATGTCTATCATAATCTAAACTTACTTAGTTAATTAAACTTTTAACTTATTTAGCTGCATAATACCATTTGGTTAGTGGTTGTTAGATAATTAACAAGTGAGAAAAAATTTAAGATACATTTAACGGTTAACACTTTGAATGGGTTGGTTAAATGTAAGGTTCAGAAGCTATTGCACTAAAAACTATTAAAATTGATTGCATTATTGTAGAAAAAATATCTAAAACTGGATTTAAAAATCGCATTATTGCAATGAAATACTCAAATTGCACTTAAAATTGTAATACTTTTTTTTTTTAAAAAAAAAAAACAATTGTACCAGTATTTTTTAATAAGACTATCGTATTACAAATATCAGTTATTTTATATAATATTTCAAAATAAAAATGTATATTATAACTGAGATAGTGGTTCTAGTTTGGTCTGTCAGGAGCCTACAAATAAAATGATCAACGTTTAAAAACATTTTATTTTGGAATACACATTTATGTGACAGGCTTAAAAATCATTGCACTACACAATAAATAATTTCTTTAAGTTCTCAAACACGAAAAATCACAGATTCGAGAACAGCCTATGTAGATTGTTAGTAGAACATATTTATACCAATAATTACTATTGAAATGTTTTCGACACTGTTAATGCTCAATAAAAACCAAATATTTAAATAATATATTTTAATTCTTACAACAAAAATAGCTTATTAATAATAACTTATACTAATATATTAACAGTTTTGCAAATACATAATAGTTGAAAGAACAATAACAACTTACCATATTGGTCTTACAAAAAAAGGTTATACTCGATAAAACAAATACATTAAATGCATAAAAATATTTGATAACAATATTTTTTTTCGATACAGTTAAACTTTCAACAAAAGGTATTTTCAGTTTATAGACTAGAATGTTAATTGGTAGTTATGTTTAAAATGTATTGTTCTTGAACCTTAACAGGTAAATAATTGCAGATGAAAAAAGGAGTCGATCATTGTAAAATATTATGTTATAATATATTTTGAGAAAAAAACAAAATGTTTTAATAAATATTTTCAAACTAGAAATTAAAATCATTAAAAGTGAAATCACCTATTTTTCTCTAGTGTGATTACAGGTGTAATTTATTGAACAAATAAAACATAATAAGATGATCATTTATAAATAAACATTTATTGTTAGACAGAAATTGTCATTGATTATATACATTTATAAAAACCAATGATTATAACTGTTTTTAAATCAGTGATATTACCTTCTCCATATCAAATTAATCAAACAACAATATCTATTAAATAACAAAAAAAAAAAAAAACAATTATATTCATAATAATAATAACCAGAGTAAATATAAAGTATATATAAAAATTTGTATCCGATACTAAATAACACCATATCTTTCTTAAATATTGTCACATTTTGAAATACATAAAATATTTAATTTTATTACAATATAACAAAATTGCATTTTCAAACCTTTCAGACCTACATTTTTATATCTGTGTTGACATTACAAGTATAAGCGTTTTAAAATTTGTATCAATTTAACTAGTGCTTATAGGTTTATATTATTATTATTATTATTATAATAGATGTTTTACATAATGATATACCAATAAATATTATCGATAATTAAATTTAAAAATAATTAATATCAACACTAGAAAAGATTTGATTTTACATTTATTTATTTTTATTTTTGAGATTTTGTATTGATTATTATTGATTAATTTGAATAATCATCATAAACTAATAGGTAAGAATTATAATAATTTATAACTATAAATTATATTTTACTATAAATTTAAATTTGATTTCCTCATTTAATTCTTTAAATATCCTCCTTAATCTCTTCTCAATCCTAAACTCCAACTCTGAACATGTTGTAAATTTAATTATCTCGTTTATTAATGATGTTGACATTTTTATTTAAAGGTCTCTCTATCTTTAATGTATAATTTATCTCTTCATTATTATCCTGTTGCTTTAATCCTTAACGCTATGTATATAATTTATCATAATATTAAATATTTTGCATTAGGCTTTAAGATATATATTGTAACTATCCAGCTAAATTAAGTCAAATGGTTTTTTGAAAAAAAAAAAAAAATAAATAATAATAATAAAAAATAGTTTTTTTTGTTGATAAAAATGGAGTTAAAACCATTTATTATTATATTAGCATTTGATTATTTATTGATCTTCCATAAAAAGATCTATATGAAATTAAATGTGAGGAAAAATAAAAAAATACTAGTATACCTTTGTGGGTTATTTTAAATTTTAAAATAATTCATAGGAAACATTTAAATCTCAAAAAAAAAAAAAAAAACACATAAATCCTGGTCTGAAAGGTTATACAAATATTTGAATTTATAGGGAATAAATTCGGTTTTACAAACAATTAATGGTGTTGTTGATACAGGTATACCACTACCACAATAAAATTATAAAATAAATAAAAATAATAAAATTGAATTTACAAACAAAAATATGTGATGTGCACACACATAAATATTAGTAGTTACTCAAAAATATAGAAACTGTATACTTTTTTATGTATGAAAATAATTAAACTATTATTTATGAACAATCTTATATAAATTATCAAAAAAATATTTAATATAATACATTTAAAACGGAGAATGTTAATTATTTTTTTTTTTAAATATAACTTACATTGAATTGGCCACTTGTAAGATATACATTTTTGGAGTTAAAATCAGTCCATTTTATTCTAAGCACTTATGCATTAGAATTAAAAAAAATTAAAATTAAACAAAAATTATAATTAATTAATTAAAATATCTATTCTAATTATCTTGGTCACATATGGTTTGATATAAATTTAACCATTTTAAAGTTATAAACTCTGAGTTAATAAGATCATATTGGTCATCTAAATTAAAAATATATAAATATATCTATTGAAATAGTTTTTATAAAATCAAATAAAAATTGAATATAATAAATGTTACAAACATTGAGCAACAATATAAAACATTTTTTTTAACTAAATAAGAAAAATAACTCGTGTATAATTAAGCATAAAAACATAATAAGATTTTCAAAATTTATATCTACATCAAAATAGATATTTTTAAAGAAAATATTCAACTTTTAAATATGTAAGAGCATTTAATCATTTACTCTAAGATAAAACAAAGGATTTTATCATAAATTGGACTTCATGCTGAAGTAAATGGAACATAAAATAATTTAACCATTTAACTATAATATCACAGAAGTTCATACTTTTAAGGATTTTTGCATCTTGCGTTTTTGAAACCAATAAAATATCAGTTGAACAATAATGGGCCAACCCATAAGGATTAACATTTGATATAAACTTCGATACGATGTTCGACGATGTTTTTGTTTATTTATTTCTTTAATCTGTAATATATTTTGAATATATTAATTATACATCATTAGAGAGCACAAGAAACTAAAATAAAAATATACTAATTACTTTAAATATGCAATGTGATTTTTATAATAAAGAATATCAGAAAATGTTCCGTTTATTTGTGAACTTCATAGTATATAATTTTAGAATATCAACCAAATTAATGGATCAAAATAAAGACCATTTGTACACACATTTAATACGAATAAATTTGTTTCATACAAATTATTTAATTTATTTTTTATGTGAAATATTTTATGAGTATTTATTATTAAATATTTAATGTTTAGTTTACAAATAGTTAAATTATCTATTTTAATAGAAATTTATTTTATGAAATGAAAATTTTATAAAAATTTAAAACAAATAAAATTGAACTTATTACAAAACAATTTATCATGTTATATTTAAAAATGTTATTATACATAACATAATGATTTCGTTAAATATTTATGATTAAACAAACTTAATTCAATAATTAAAAAAAATTCAATTTGATTAAGAAATACTGTTGACAAATAAAGTCAAAAAGGTTAAGTTATAATTAAATTTATATAGTATCTAATATTAAAAAACATTGAATTGTATAAAATACAGTACCTCGTTTAATTTGTATTCTATTTGTGCAACACGATTTGTTACAACATCTAAATCATATTTCATATTAGCTATTATATTACTTATTTGTGATTGAAATTCATTTAAAACTGAAAAAATTAAAGTATATAAAAATTAGAGGTAATAAATTTATAATTTAATTAAATCAACTTACATTCATTTGTTTGTAACTGAATCATATTAGTTCCATTTTGTTGAGATATTGAAATGTGATTTTCAGGTACTAAATTATCTAAGTATTCATTAGACGTTGAGTATTGATTTTTCTCATACACATTGATTTTTTTTTGCTCTCCAGCCAACTGAAATTGAGAATTATAATACAATAAGGGTATTAGAGCAAACACAAGAAACAACAACAATAATAATAAGAAGAAAATGATGTGTTTTTCTAGGAATTCATAAGCTTGAGAATGTGAGCAGAATGTCATAAAATGATTTTATTAATTAGTATGCTTCAAAATAAATATAGTATTGGAAAACATGGAGTAAAAAAAATTTAACATTCTTATAAAATTAAACTAATAATTCAAATAACAAATTAGCTACAAAAACCACATTTTAAAATCTGATTGTATATGACTAAAATTGTATAGTTAACTTTTCATTTAATTGTTGATATGAAATATTATTAAAATATAATTCACAAATCTTGAACTTTTTTTGAGAATCTTAAGTTTAGTCAAAAAGTAAAATAACATTATTTAACAATTCATATTTTGACCATAATTAAAATAAATCTATGTGAATTAAATATGTAAAATTGAATTTAACTTGAATCATTTAAATTTAAAGAATGAATTTAGTGAATGCTAACCGAATTGTTGACTTCCATAACATCATGAAAACATTCTTCATCAATGTCTGCTTCTGTGATATTTTGAATTTCATTTAAAGAGACAATATTGGAATTATTGACTTTATCTGTAAACATAAATAAAAATACACAGTATAAAATCTTGATATTTTAATACTTTATACGAATAAGACTAATAATAATTATAAAATAATTATATTTAATTTTTATTTTTATATGTTTAACAAAACAATTATAAATTAAAAGTTAATTAAGTATCTAAATACGGGTGTATCTAATATCAATATTTATATATGTTTTAATTGTACTTCAATAAATGAACATAAAGATCAATGTTGTATCAAAAGAACAATTGTTTTGATAGGTTACCTTATTAGAGTATTTAAACTATAAATTAAATTTAACTTTTTTAACAGTATACAGTAAAACCTTTCTCAAAAAGAAATTTAAATAGGAATTTTAAATATTTATTATGAAAGAATGTTCACTTACTATTGAAAGAAAAAATTGTAATTTTTTAAGGACATTTCAAAATTATATCATAAAATTATATTTATAATACACATAAAGATTTTAATGTTATAACAATTATGTACAGCAATATGAAATCGCTTAAACAAATGAAATACTTTATTTAGATGAAATATTGTTAACTTTTTATTACAACGTCATACATTCAACAATTAGAGCTAAGACTAAATTAACATACCCAGAAGACTGCCATGTTCGATTGAACCAACTACCATTTTTAAATCGTCAATAGAAACTGATTCGTAAAATGAATCTAAACTGGAAACAAAATCGGCCACAGGATTTGTATATGCCATGGTTTCTACAATCTAAAAAGTGTAATAGTATTATACATTTATATGAAAAATAAAATAATTTAAAATAGTCAAAATATACAGTTATATTTTAAATAAAGAGCAGTGGCGGCTCATGCTATATTGCTTGAGAGCACGTGAACCATATAAAACAATTATAGACAATATTATTAGATTCCTTAAAAATTATAATTAGTTATCGTGTATATAATCTGAAATTAACAAAAATTCTTATTAAAAAAAAAAAGAAGAATTTTTGTAGCTCTTCTTTTATTTTTCTAGCCAATTGTAAAAATACAAAGATCATATAAAGCATAAAAAAAAATAAATATATCTATATCTATAAGAAAATTAATAATTTATACTATATAAGTCTTTCACAAATAAGTTGTGCACCACCTTATATGGACCAAGGGAGCCACCACTGACAAAGAGAGAAATTTATTTGAACCAAATATATTGTTATCATGTTAATTTAAAATGACAATAATAATATCTTCATAAACAAATAGTGAATGTAATAATAAAATATAATAAATTATTTACAAGTTAAAATTAATTAATTTAATTAAGAATATAAATATTATTAGAATTGTAATATAATTAAAATTTAAATAATTTTACATTAAGATAGCTGATATTACACTAAAGACACCTTATAATTAATTCATGTTTTCTAATACTTGAATTAAAAATGTTATATAATATTGATTTTATTACTTATTTTGAATTATATATAAAAAAAATAAAAAATGAAAAATACGTACTATGTTTTCTAATACTTAGTATTTTTTATTTCTTCGTTTTTTAAATATAATTCAAAATAAGTAATAAAATTAATATTATATATTATTTTTATAAATTAAATTATTATTTTATAATAGTGAAAAATTAATTTGAACAATTACAAAATTTGTATAATGTATATGTTGAATACATGCACATAGGTAATAAGTTATATTTTGTTATTAATTAATGATGAGTTGCATTTTTTGAATATTGAACCAAACCAAACCAAATACATAGTATTCAGTTTCCTTCATAATCCAAACCTTAATTGAAAGAAAATCAAACCAACTTATTTAGCATTTAGATATGTTCAAAATTTGAACTTGAAAATATTCGTAGTCAAAATATTTAAAATTAATTTTTCGTATTTTATAGTTTATAATAATTAAAATTAAAATATCATAATAATATTAACTATTTTTTAGTATTATACAATTTTGCATAGTAAAATTTTCATAATTTCAATCTATTTATAAGAGGGAAAAAAATGATTAGTTCAAATTTTAAATATATAAAATATTAATAGTTTGGTTTGGTTCGTAATATTTTGACAATGTTTGGTTCAACACAGAAAAATCATATTCGACTTATCATAATTATTAATTATATATTATAATTAAGTTTTAAAAATTATTATTAAAATAAAACAATTACATAAAATAATATTCCTAAAATATATTAAAAATATATTCACAGTAAAGATCAAAAATATATTAGGTAATAAATATTATGATGTGAAGAAATTGGTATAATTATTGAAAATTTAATAAACTATATTATAAGGATAGAAATAATTATTTTTTACATATAAATTCAGAACATAATTCATACATTTAAATAACAATATTTAATCATTAATTTATTTACCTTTTTTAATTCATTAACATATTCTTCCATTGCTTTCTCTTTTGACATGTTTCCCAAACTATCCCAAGCTTGCCATTTTGCTCGATTAACAACATCCCAAAAACTGGGTTTGGGTTGATTGTTAGGTCCAACAGTAGCTTGTTTGTAATATCCATAAAACTTAAGCAGAAGTTCTTTAGATGGTTGATATGAACCTAATAACATGAATTAATAATTATTTCATTGAATTATAATATCAATTAATAAAAATTAGTATTTATAAAAAAATTTTATAGCTGGGTAAAATTTGTCAAAATAATAATTGTAAATATTGGCCACATTTATAAAACAAAAGGGAAGTATAACCAACAGTGTTCCCATAGGGTATATTATGTATACTCTCAAGTCTCAAGCATTTCACGCAGATGTAATCAATTTTACAGATTTTAATTTTGGCCTTATTTTGTAATAGACATTCAGTTTTTCCTTAAATGTTTAGTAGACGGTACCAATATGTTTAAATAATTGTAATTTCTATTTCTGTAAAAACAAAAATATATGCATTTTAATTATTTATTAATATTTACATAACACTCTCCCAACACCACTACCATCACTATCTAAATTATAAAAATTTTAATTTTTAGACACACATCTGCGAAGTATACTTTCAATAAATTTATGGGAATGTGTTGTTAAGTATAACAATAATTAAAAGACTTGGAATAAACTTAAATATAGTTCTAAAAAGTCAAAGGTAACATCAAAAAATGTTTTTTTCAATTTGATGACAGTGTGAAACTGCCAAAATATCCACAAAATATTGAGAAAGGAATAGAGTCTTTATTTCAGTTTTTTAGTTGAGGTTTCATTTTAGGACTTTGTAACTAAAATGACATATCATCAAAGTTTCATTTTATCATTTAAGACTAATGAATAGGGTTGAATTGTATTTGAATCATACTTATTGCTTGATAATAAAATATTGAGTAATAAAAAAAAAAATGTAATTTATAATTTAATGTCAACAATTTAATAATATGCTTTACTTATACTGTTACCTATATACTAATGGTGCAAATTCTGAGTAGTACTCTAGCAATATTACATAACATTATTTTGGAGTCTAATTTGTAGTGTCAAATAAATTCTCATATTATTTTCAGTATATATCTAGTAGTTTTTATAAATAGTTGCATATTAATATTTTATCCTGACTAAATTCAATTTTTTTTTATACAATAATTATTTTAGTAAGAAAAACATTTTTTATTAAAGTAAGTACATTTTAATTACATAGTAAAGCAGTAAGTACTGGGTCACACGATGCGGTATCACCGGATCCTTCGTGATACGGCGACACCGGAATTTCTACAAAAATCAATTTTTCCTACAATATAAAAATAAAATATGAGTAAGATCAAAAAAAAAAATAATATCATAAAGAATATTATTAATATAAATAAAAATATATTTTTTAAATTACATTTATAGGATTATGAAATTGAGCCAAAACATAAAAAATATTAAAAAGTTGTTTGCATTGAACAATTTTAAATAAAAATTATTTTTAAATTGTTACACAAATTATTTCCAATTTAATCTGGGATATTTCAACTGTAATTCATTTTTATCAGGTAAAATATTATTGTGTAATTTATAGAAAGATTGACATACATTAAGTATTACTAACATAGTGCATACATAATAGTTTACCTATGATATGACATGTATCATTTTAAAATGTCAAATTTATTAAACTAGATAACAGGTGTCTTAAATATTCAACAATTTTAAAATACTTATGGAAGAATAAGAAAAAATATGAATTTGTATATACATTAGCTTTTTAGTAATGCAATACAAGTCTGAATGATGAAGCTACTATACTTCCTTAAAATTATATTAATGTAAATTCATGGTCAAACCATTCTTTTTTCACTGCGCTAGTAAGCTTTAATATTTTATTTTAATTATACAGATAATAAAATAACATAATTTACTCATTCAAATTATACAAAATATTTATAGGTATTTTTTTAAATATATGTAGTTAGTATTTAAATTAAATTTCTGACCATTTGATTAATAAATAACATATGGTATTAACCTTGGTATTAACTATTAGGTATTGATTTATCATAAAAAAACAATTATAATTTTTTTATGTACATACAATACACAAAATAGGTTTTTACCTAAATTAAATTTTAACATAGAAAAATTTTGATGGTTAAACCATAATAAAATTATTTTTATACACTAAAAATGTATTAAGATGATTTATAAATAAATAATTTATTTTTCTCTTTGATTTGATTAATTAAAGATTTTATGTTTACAAGAAAATTTGACTAATTTGAATTTTGCAGAATAATCTGCAAATTTTTTTATAATTAATATTATAATTTCATATAACAGTAGCTTAAAAGTATCAAACTCAATATTAATGAATTATGTTTTTAAAATGACTTAATAATTAAATTTTTATATAATTATTTGTAAATCTTTAACTGTAATAATCAAGGTAATACATTTTAATATATATTTGATACTAATAAAAAAATTACTTTAATTTTATTGTCTTAATTTAATTTTTTAGAAATAGAATAAATTTAGCATACAACTGCAACTTTACCTATTCTATTTCTACTTTATAGTATATTTAGATAGGTTAAAAATGGCATACATTAACAAGGTAAAACTGATTTGAATAATAAGCACGTTATGTTATGATTTTCTATAAGGCTTGCCTGATTATTAAACTAGCTAATAGTAATAGTTATTTAATTACTTGTAGCAAAAAGTTCAATGAACTATTCTGTAAAAAATTAATTCAAAATTGATCCATTACATTAAACAAATGATTTTGATGTTGCCAATATAAATATAACTTAGTCTTTGAACGATCTGGGAATACTTGTAGATACTGAATAGGTAATTGTAAAATAATCAAAATGGACTGATAAATGCAACGATGTACTAGTCCTTGAATCAAAATTGATATCTTTGTCTGAGACTTTGTAGTTGAGGAGCATTAAATGAAATCGGAAAGGCCTACTGCGTTTCAAAAATGACCAGACACAAAAATACAATAAAATATTTTGTACAAGAGACGGAGTGTGAAAAAGACAGTGCAATGGTGTAAGGATTGCTATACTGACAAAGCCAAACACCGGTGTCCTGGACAAGGCAGTTTGGTGAGCGTTACCCACAAGGAACATATTGGTGATTTATAGCGGACGGGAAACATTGTGGATGTAAGGAGAAAGGTGATGTAATCATTGTAATAAGCGTTAATACAACACTCACCGTTTTTCGGCAAACTCCTGATCACGTTTATGGCGGCTGTGAATTTTTCTTGCGTAGACATGACGCGTCTAGAGCGACCAGCAACAGCAGCGGATCATACGTGTTACGGAGGAAAACGGGACGGACCGAATCGATGGCGGTTATCGGGGAAATGAAAACCGTCCACGTACGTATCGCCTCCGGGACAACGTTCGCTTCGTGGTAGTAGCGATGTAGAAAAAAATGGAAAATAAATAACAAACAACGGACGTCGACCGATTCGCAGCGCGTTTCGAAACACACCGCGCGCGCTGCCGCTCGACAATATTAATTTCTTCTCGCCTTATGATAATTATTATTGTAATAACGTTCGACGATAACGTTGTGTTATGATAATTATTGCCGCCGTTCGACGAATGCGCGGCGCGGCGCGTCGGGTGTACGCGCTACCGCGGTCGCGGCGGACCGTCGCCGCCGGCCGATCAAGGGCACTGTGCGGTTGTCCGTTCCGTCCGAGCCGCACGATCGCATCGCCAGCACCGAGGGAGGAGTAGGAAAACGGTGGCGCGCAAAAGCGGTAGGTCGGCGGTTCGCTCGCTTTGTGATAACGGTGTCGCAACGGCGGCAACGCTACTCAGGTACGCGTTTCGTCGTGTTGTCGACGATATCGTTCTCGCCGTATTCCCGAACCGGATCCGGAACTTTCTTCCCGATCCGTGGATTCCCGCTCGTCGCCCAATCCCAATGGACTGCTGCAGTGGCGAAATTGCAATCGCCCCCATCCCCCGCTCGAGAATTTTTTCAACAAGAAATTATTTATATAGCTAATGGGCATTTCATTAAAATTCAAAAAAAAATTTATCAATGATAACAAATAGGTAAACGTAAAAAAAAACATAAACATAAAATAAAAGATATATAGATTTTGTTTTCGTATAAATGTTTTTTTTTTTTTTTTTTCTATCATATTAGTTTAATTTATTGCTTTATATAGGCGCATAGGCGCAATATAAAATTCATTATGTCCAGGTAAGCTTGTGCGAGTGGTCGGGTAATCTCTTTAAAATCGCTTCCCCCTCCCCCCATATGTGATGAACTCTCAAACACGCTACTGGACTGCTGTCGGTCGCCGTTCGCCCGCGTTACGTCGTACCTACGTTTTTCGTTGTTGACGCGTTCGTCGGAAAGCGAGGCCGACGTCCGAACGCTGCTCGTCCGCGGTGACGGTACACCAGACAGTTTTCGGCGTTTCCGTACGAATGCGCATGATGGTCGTTAGCTTCCGACAACGACCGGCGCTGATTGCCTGCGGCGAATGGGACCCGTTGCGCTCGACACGTTGCTGTTATTACAATAATTATAATTGTTACGTGGATTCATATTAATTCCCGCCGATAAATTATTATTATTGCTCTGTGATAATACTACGTGCGCGTGGCGCAAGTCCGCGGACTTACGGGGCTGTTATTCTTCTATCGTCCTTCTGTAAAGGAAATGCGATTTAAATGCTATTAAATAATTAAATTACCATACATTTACTTCGGAACAGGCGTGGATCTACAGTTAGAGAACTGAAGTATTAGAGCTGAAAGTGGATTATACATGAATACCTTGTAAGAAAAAAACACAGCATGATCATAATATTATATTATAATATGTGTTTTTGAGTTGATTCATTACTATCATTGAAAAAACATGAAAATTTATTTCATGAAGAATTCTGTTTTACATGGGATCCGGCATAGAGATGTTTTACTGCACAATACAATTAAACCAGTTGCATCATTTTAAGGTGATAACTGAAGTAATTGCTCCAGTCTAGTGCATTAACTTTAAGTCGGCATACTTAAAAAAATATAAGAAGTTTTCAAGAGGTCAATTTTATCAACAAATATTAACTATAAGTCAGCTGACTTCCTAACCCCCCCCCCCCTAGATCTGTCTTTCTACTTAAGCGTGCATTAAAACTCTAAAAGTTTTTGTAGGTACAACGAAAATAATAATTTTTTGATGTATACGATTTACGATTATAATTATTATAATTTTGTTCAATAGACAAGTATTTACAAACGTATGGTATTATGGCACACTGTAAAAAGCTACAGAATAGGTAAAGCCATATTATTTCCAAAATTTAGTTATGAATCAAAAATCACTAGGAAATGGTTTGTAAGTTAGGTAAAAAAAAACAAATTTAATATTACATTTCTGAACTCACCTCAGTCCGATTATGCATGGCTCGGAATAATATTTTGTTTTAAACATTATAAAACAAAAATCTACTAAACTAACTTTAATTAATTATAAAATTAATGCTTTTTCAGAATGAATTTCGAACACGTACAAAATGTCTTTAAGACTCCCGGTTTAAAGCCAAAAACTTTATGTAATTTCTTATATGGACTATAGAACCCTCACTAAAATCTGATGGAAATTAATTTTTTATTAACTTTAGTACCTTCAACGTGTATAATGTGTGTAACTATAATTATATTTAAGTTAACATCAGTGTTTTTAATATTTATAAGCATGTCCTTTTAATAAATCAACAGTTATGATAACACTCTTAAGTTCACTATCTCTATTACTTTTTTTTTTTTTCTAATTTAAATTAAAAGTTACTTAATACAATATAAATAATAAAACGAAAAACAGTCAACGAGGTGCATGGTAATTACGTAAATCTAAATCGTGTTCCATGCCTCATTTTCCCTTAAGTTTCAAAATGGTATTATTCTGTTAACATTTTACCCTTGAAGACTACAAGTAAGCACTGTAATGATATAACTGATCTATTTTACATTTTTACATTTTTTGTAAGAAAACTAAAACCATCTTTACTTTTATGCCCTTTTGTGTGCGCCGCATTGACGTATTATTATTTGTGAATTCATTTTTATGAAATGAAAATAAAAATTTTGTGATTAACATTTGAAATTTAAAAACAAAATCATATTATTTATACATATTTTACTTGTGCCTCATTTATCTGTACGTAATGGAATCTAAATATATTTCGAACGTGTAGTGCCGAAATTATTACGTACGATCGATTTCAATCGATTCGATCGATAAAAAAAAGTTACAATGTATTTATACATCCGTTTCTTCAAGCTAAAAAGTAATATATTACATACGTGTAGGATGAATTAGAAATAATGTGTCTATTTTATAAGACTCTGTTGAACCCTGGTCAAAAAAAACATGCCATCTTGTGCATCAAACCGTTATCCGGGTGCATCATTATACATACATTTCAGAAGCATTTGGCTCACAAATAGCCTCCCAGCTTATTTTACCGCCATATATTTTATCTGATTTATATTTGATTTCCGGTACAGTCCAAACAGTGAATATTTATTACTCGAAGAACACTTGAAATTGAAGTCTTATGACATAAAACACTTGATTACTCTAATCATGTTTATTATGACCATTCCAACGTTCGCTCGCTACTGTTTTGTCAAGCTGGACTTTATTTTTTATTTTTTAGTGGTTAAGCTTGTTTTAGAGTCTGAACGAAAAGCATCATGACATACTTTATTTTATGACATTACCTATTTTTAAACAATTTTAGTTTTAAAATAACTAAAAGCACGAAAGAAACGTGTTAAAAAAAGAAGCTTTTTATACATACTTCAGACGCGATTTCTCCGTCATTATTTCATAAGAATAAACGCACAATATTGAAATGCATATTATTCAGGTTAACTAAATATGCATGCGTCTGTTTATGTAAAGTTGTATTGAAGGGTACCGGTTATAGATGCATACCTACTATTTCTCCGAACCACATGTTTAAACCCAACATTCAGAATTTCCAGAACTCGAATTATTTTTAAAATATCGCATCGTCCATACGTATAGGTACTATAAATAATTCCAGTAGATATATTAGTGAGTGGCCAAATATGAGTAGACTTAAATATGGTTAGATTAATTACTCGTATTCTGGTCCGTTCTTTTATTTCTTAGCATTTGCAAAGCTTCAAACATTAGCGTAAGGATCAGTGGTGAGGATCAGCCTTTTCCTATTTTTTTTTTTTTAGTTGGTATAAATTAGTAGGTTACTCGTTTTTAACTCAATATTATTATCTATGACAGTTTTCATTAAAATGCATACTCGTATGTTCAAGTATATTGATATACGTCTAATATAGAAAATTGTATAGTTCAAATATGTACATTTATAGTTCAACTGGCTTATAAAAAAAAAAAAATGTATACAATTGGATTAAAATATTTAATTGTATATATTTATTCAACCTCTACAGTAATACAAAATCATGTCCATTTAATTACCTACAATTTAAAAATCGTAACTTATCTAATTAGATATAATAAAATCTGTCGATATTATTTTGTGCAAAAATATTGAAAAATTTATTGTATATTCTTGATAATATTGTGAATAATTCAAACCACAGCAATCTTGTATAGTTACATATTATGTAGAACAAAACATAAAATCATTGAAATTCGTCCTTTCTACCATTGATTAACAACACTAGATTCAGATGAGAATAAAGCAATGCGTAATGTAATAACAAGAACTAATCTTCGTGAAGGTCTTCTTGTTTCAACGGGTCTACCGAACAACTTTCACATAACTACGAGTACAACCACGTGAACAACGCGTTTTATACATTTATTCGAATAACATTTCCATTACTATCGGAATTGAAAATGTAAAGGAATCATAAGAAAATTTGAAAATCAAAATTAAAATCGTACATCGTATTAAACGGTCAATGCAAATATTTCGCTGTTATTTTTAAAATATATTATATTATAAGTGGGAGCATGGCAATTCCTCAAATTGTTTGTATGTATTACTAATTATTAAATCACTCATTCGCAAGAAATAAAGTTTGGATTAATCTCTAATACATTATAAAATGTTTATGTGCAAATAACATTGTAATAAAATATATTTTGTGGTGAAAATAGTTTTTATGAAAAAAAAAATATATTTCCAATAAATTTAACACAGTTTTACATAAGAAATTGTCAAAATTAGGGTGGCTTATATAATTATAGGTCCATTGTGCGCGTATATTTGCACATGCGTTGTTTATGTAAGACTTTTAATCGTATTTAGTAATCAACATCGTCATCAAAATGTAATTAAAATAATACATTTGTTTAATTATATTATTAAAATGGTAAAACTATAAATAACGAGTTGTAGCCACGAATTATTACTTATATAATTGATAACTTGAAAATACATGTCTAAATAATACAATTCTATACTAAATGTTGTATACGAGTAACATATTGATAGTTGATTCCATTGACTATAAAATAAATTTTAAGTTTATTTTGTAATCAATGGTTGATAGGTACCAGACACCAGTAGAAACAAGAGAACTTCTAGAATTATTTAAGCTATTACTTGTAATAAGTAAAAAACGTATAAATTAATTAAATATTAGATCCAATATTATCTACTATACTTACAACAAATAGTTGTCTTTGTTACTCGGAGATTCATTACAAGCTATGATTGTTTCCGTTTTTAATTTTTAATTTTTAAATATTTAATTATTTATTTGCCAACTCAATTAATTATTCGCTGCCAATAATTCGATTTTTTCGTAAAATAGTGTATGAATGTTATATCAATTTCATACGAAATTTTGTACAACAATCTTCATTTTCACTATAAAGGTATAATAAAAATGTCAAGACATTCCTGAATCATAAAAAATAAAAAATCCCAATGTATAAATAACGTCATAATTGGAAGAAACCATGTATTTAATTTAATTAATACCTAATTAATAATCACTGAGAAAAATTTGTTTTCTAGTAAATTAAAAAATATATGCTAGAGTTAAATATGGTCATAGAGGAGATATAGCTAGCACATTGGATTTTTTTTGTAGACCTTATATTATACAGACATTTTAGGTATTAAGGGAGGAGAGAAATTTATTAGACTTACAATTTATCATCCCTTCAATTAAATTTTAAAATCATATTTTTTTGGGCTGAGGATTTCATTTGTACCAACTTCAGAAAATATAGTATTTTAAATATTTATCAAAACGATGTCCTACAATTTTAAATAAATACAACAAGCCTGTATTTAACAAAATAGTTATTATTTTTTCTTATAATTTCAAGAATAATAAACGTAGAGTCATAGGAACTCTAAACATTCAGTGATTATATATTTATTCAAATTATAATTTATAGCCAATGGATATAGTACAATTTATAATAACTTTATCATTTCCCAATTATTCTTTAATATAATATAATATAATATAAGTATACTTCATAAAACATTTAATCTGAAAACCTCAAAAACTGTTATATAAACGCATTAATACATTATTTCGACTGTAATTCCAAAAGAATTAGCATACAATTTTTACATTAATTTGAAGTTAGAATTTCGGTAAAATAAGTGCTTACATATTTTAAATGCAATCAGTAGTGGATTGTGAGTTTTTAATGAGGTATTACACATTTAAAAAAAATGATTTAGACATAATATGTAAATATATTATATATGTGTGTATGTGTGTGTGTGTGTGTGTGTGTGTGTGTGTGTGTGTGTGTGTGTGTGTGTGTGTGTGTGTGTGTGTGTGTGTGTGTGTGTAGATTTTATTAAACAATTGTTTGTCAATTTTACCTTTTATTTTGTTACATATTTTGTAAGAATATTTTGAATGTTTGGATTCTAGTAGATGTACAATGTACATTATCTTACATCATTCCGTCATCGATTATGTGGACTAGCTACTACCTTTTTAAGTCTATATCTAAAATCTATATTCGCACGGCTGTTTCGTCCTTAAAATAACCCAATCCAAAAACATTTTTGTATACTAGTTTTAAAATTTCTATTAAAATTTCTTAAATTTTGAAATATTACCTTCATAATACTCCTACTTAGTATTTATTATGAGTTCATATTTTTAATTTTTACTATTCCTAGGTTTTGGGTAGGTAGTGCACGTGCATTTCTGCACATATATACGAACCACCCTTGCATGTAATGCAAGTTTATTCGTATGAAAATATGAGTACAATTAAAATTCGAAAAAGTTGATTCATGTAGAAGGTGAATTAAATATATAAATATTCTCAAAACTTTAGTGATAAATTACACTTAAATTTACAGCATTTCTATCTTTAGCCATAATAAGAGATTGTTGAAAACCTAAATATATTTATTCATGTGCTACATTATGTATTATCAATAGGTACAACAATTGATTTAAAATTCGTATACTACTACACGTCTGATCATTTATAAGTAAATTAGATTGTTCCTGTAATCTCCTTAAAATCATAAATGCAAACACATAATAATATATTCTTAATAAAGTACTAAATTATCAGTAATTATTTTAATTTTATTAATAATAATTTCTTTAATATTTTTAATAACAATTTTATTATTACTACAAAGATAACATGCAACATAATAATAGTGCGTGTCTTATAACGTACCAAAATACAGGCTCAAATTACTTGTCATCATAAATTAATATATATATATATATATATATTCAATAGATTGTCTCACTATGCGTTGAGTTTTTTAGGAAAAAGTGTACCGTAGTTTCCATATAATCCCCATTAATTGAAAATATCAAAGCATGTGAGACACTCTGCATGCATATATATATATATATTCATACACATGTATCAATACATAATCAAATATAACATTTCCATCAAACAACAATTTATTATGTATTAATTTATACAAATAAAAACAATTGTTATATCTATAGTTCTAAAATTATTTGACATTTTACGCATATATCAAAAAAATAACTATATGGTCTAAGTAGCTTTTTATCCATTTTTAAAATCTATTTTAATGGATGAAGCCTATTTTCATGTATGTCAATATATTAGATTTTTCTCTTTTATGCAACGAAATTAACACTTAATATATATTTGTAAATAATATATTTAAGAAGACTGGTATTCATGAAAAAAAATAATCGATGATTATTATAACGTATCACGTATTTTTATAATTTAATATTGAAATGTATCGAGAGAAAAAAATCAAAGTAATAAAAATAATAATATGCACGCGAATCCTACGCAATAAATACAGTGAATCTAAGTACATAATTAAATAAAAATAAAAATTTGAAAAAAATCGGAACGAAATTCGTAAATTAGACAGCTTTTATTCACAAAGAAAATTTGCTCGCCACAATACCATACTGTTAAGTAATTAATCCATTATGTTCAATGGTATGTTATGTGTTTTATTCTGAAGTCTACCACTATATTCAGTTTATCAAATATCTATAGTTATGAGCAATGGCATAATTTATGTAGATCGAATGTGTTATTAATTATTACTTTTATATATAATATATATATATTTATATACATATACACTGCTTTCTTCTAGAATACTTAGACCAATCCATTTAAACTATTATAGGTACACCTGATATCTACAACCCATAAGTATTTATTACAGTGATGTAATGTAAAATTTTCAACTGCTATCGGCTCGATTGTATGTATATAGATATACAGTTTACCTAAATATGTATATTATGCTATCATAATTTTTGTTATAAAAATATGTACCCATAGCACACATGGCATTGTATCTGCTGCATAATATGTTATATTATTATAATATAATATATATAATATGTTATATTTTATTGGTTATCAAAAACAAAATTTTAATTAAATTAGACTTTCGTTACGATATTGATAAAAAATAAATGATGAAAAAAATGTTTCAAAGAAAATATTTAAATGCGAAATATTATGTTTGAAATCGAATTAATAATAACACATCAGTTGTGTAATAGTATAATAAAAATGTTTAAAGAAATAAATTTACTCAAACGTTTGTAATTTCCAACTAGTTCGTAACATTTTCGAAGTTTAGATTAAACAGCAATTTATCAAAACTGTTTAATCAGGCGGTTAACTTTCCAAAAATATTAGTGCAGTAGGTTTTGGTTCCAAATTTGATTTTTTCGCTTCCACTACAAGGAATTCGATTTCTGATTTATCGGTTTGTGCAAAAGATTCTGCTATGAGTCTAGCTACTTCTTGATGTGGCATTCCTGAAAATTAAAGCAAAGCTAATGTTTATGGTTTATATAACTAATTATCGTATTTAAGTACAAATGGATATTGAATTTTAGTTCATTCTGATTATAACAGATGACGTATAAATTATAATAATAATAATAACATATATATATATATACTCGTATATATTCATTACAATTAATAATATAAAATTTAGGTACATATTAATAAAATACCTTCTACTTTTTGCCCATCGACTTCTAAAATTAACTGTCCAACTTCAAGACCACCAGCTTCATATGCAGCACCATTTTCCTACATTTTTAAAGTGAAAAATTATAAAATTTGTACAATCAGAGGTTATTAACCTAATTATTAAGTTGACAATTTCATAAATAGGATTAATACTAATAAAAGTAACATTTCGAAATTTTTTTTATATTACATACTACAAGCTGTTAAGTACTCGATTAAAAAAATATTTAAGCAAATTAGATTTAAATTAATTAGTTTACTTTATCGATGTTAGCATTCATTATGCAACTGTAAATTTGGTGAAAAAAATAGCCTACACAGTTTATTAAGACTTTTAGATCGAAAATCTATAGGTAGAAATCTTATCTGTATAGTTCATGTACTTTAAAAATGTAATTTATTTAAATTATAGTTATTTATAAATTACCTTTGAAAAATTATTAACTAATAATAATGGTTATTTAAAGTAAACGATGTTGGATATATTACAGAAAATAATAAAATTAGGATTAAATAATTTAAATAAATAAAAAAGAATTATAAAGTATACACAACAAGTATATTGAAATGTTTAAGATTGATTACGGTTTATGATTGACTTGGTTATTTTAGTTTTTCACAGATAATAACCGTCAATTTAATTTTTTAATAATACTTTTAAAATTATATCAAAAATAAATCATAAGTTAATAGTTATTTGTGCAGTATTTACCTACCTATTTTATTAAGAGATTATATATTTTTTATTCGATATTCACCACAAAATGGTCCTTTTTTATTGAAAATCTGAAATGTAATTCTAAACTAGTTACTTACATGTATATTTATTATTCTTGGTAAAAGGTGTTTCGTATTAATTCCACCTTCAATTGCAATTCCAAGTAATGGCTTAATTTTCTTAACAATTATACGAAGATTGCCTTGTTGATCCAACATTATCTTTGATTTCATGAATAATACAATTATTAACGAAAAATAATTAGAGATTTTACAAAACGTAATTATTTATAAGTAAAGCATAAAGAACATATTTTTTAATTTATATTTCAGATTGTCTGTCGTAAGCATTAAGAACCTAAGCATTTTAATAACATACTTTGATTAACATCCATTATGTTACACATTACGATTATAAAATATGTATAAGTTATATGAATATTATACTTATTTACTATATAACTGATGTACAAAAAATTATTTATATATATCAAGCTATGGACAATTTACTACTATCGGCCGACATACAAAAACGGCAAATAAAATTATATACGAGTACAACTCTTAAATTCTACTTAAATAAATAGTTAAGTTCAGTAAATTGATAAAATATTAAAAATATTTTGAAATTTAAATAAATTTGTAGTTATATTTTTCTTTTCATAACTAGGATTTTGTTTAATAAACAGATTGTCTGTAGGAGTATTTAACACTTTTAAGTATAAGTCTATTTACCCTATCTAAATTCATACATTTAATATTTAGTACATAGGTACGTACAAACACTAACATTAATACATGATTAAGTACACATGTAATCGAAATGAGACATAAAAAATATTTAATATTTTACTTAGCCAAATGTGTGTTTGAAATGTCATGTACTTGCTTAATAATATTTATTTTTTATGAATATATGCAAACTCATGACTCACGATATTTCTTGAAGTTGTTGTGTGCGGGGACATAAATGTGTATGATATATACAATAATAATTTGAAGTAGCCAACAATCATTATTCATACATTTACATTTAGTTAATATTTTTTCGAACAAATTGCTTTAAAAAAGCTCACAGTAAATATTACAAAATTATTAAATAATTCCAGTTTTATAGAAAATAGCTAAAATCCAGATATACATTATATATATATATATATATATATATATATTAGATAGACTGACTTTTAGAACGTATCAAAACCGTAGTACTTATGAATATCACAAATTAATTTGTATTTCCGGGACTATTTACGATAATCACTTTTTAATTTTGCTCTAAAATAGGGTCCTATTTTAAACTGGATTGAACTTTTTTTCAGCTTGATGTCCTGCTTTTTGAATCAGAATTTAACAGTACGCATTTAGTCCTGTTTTACCTAACTGTCGTGTTTGAATACTGTTTTTCATTATTTTTTTGATCAAAAAGGGATTTTAACGATCAACTGATTAAAGCGTCGTAAATAATAAACTGTTTTAGATATTTTTATCTATGAAATCCAGACATGTTGAGTCGTTTATTTTTGGTGTGGGTTTTTCCCGAAATTATGCCAATGTCAATCATCGATAAGAATAATCACTATTCTAACTTAATATAATATTCATAACATTAGTACATTGATTATTAATATAAGTTTCATGTTTTGTCAATTAATTCATTTTTTTTTACTCATTGCAAAAAATGGTGTTCTGTTTTTTTTTTACATATGGTCCCCCTACTCTAAAAGGGCAAGAGAATAATGAGAAACTATTTGGTCGTGATCACTAGTTTTCAAGAACTTTAGTAGGATTATAAAAATAAAAAAAACTTTCACAGCCATGATGTTTTCCTCTTTATTTTGGTTTTTATCTTAATTTTATATTTCTACTTTTGTGTAATTTGAAGTATTGAATTATATTTTAAAATTATTATTATGTAGAATATTAAGATATATATAAATAATATGAGTCGTCCAGTTTCAAAAGGTAGTATGTCCAAACAAATAAAGTTTTCATAAACAGCGAAAAACTGATATATCTATTAATATTTTATAAAACGTTACCATTTTTTTTTTCATAAATGTAAACATTTTTTAAATTTAGGAAAATAACAATACAAAAAGAAAATGTATAACTTTTTAAACTCAAAAATAATATCCATGAATATTTCAGGCTGTTTAAAACTACATTTTATTAAAACACAAAATCACTTTCAACTTTTTTTTAAATTAGGAAAATTAACAATACTAATACAAGTTTTTCAAAATAACATTAATTTTTTAAACAAATTCTGCTCTCCCCTCATTGATATCTCCAAAATTAGATTCAGAGTTTTGGTCATCATACTCTTCATTGTCCAACATTACAAAATAGAAAAATAGAGTAAAATGATTATTAATATAGACATACTACTTTTTGTGACGGTTTTTACGCTGTTCGTACAAACATATGGGGACTTACTCCATTTTGAGCCTTATTTTAAAATATATGGACATACCACCTTTTGTTACATAAATGATAGTGGAAATACCTCATTTTGAAACTAAACTGCATTTTTGAATGGTTAAATAAACAGGACATACTTAACTTTGAAACCCAATATTTTTAGACAAGTTAGAAAACCAAATTATTAACCATGATGATGCAAAACCTCGATTTTTTTTTTTGTTGGACATACTACCTTTTGAAACTGGACGACTCATATTAATTATTTTATGTACGTTTAAATTAATTAAATGGATATTTATGAACATTTCATATCTATAAATATAAATGGATTTCTGTCTGTTTGTCCTTTATACATTTCTAAACGACTAAACCGATTGCAACAGGTACAAAGATATATTAGACCAATGTGCAGTAGATATGCTAAGTTGAAAATTGATTAAGCCTAACCCCGGGAGGTTCTCAGACATTTTGATTGACATTTTTATTTATAGATGGTTGCTATTAGTTTCAATAATAACAGGTGACACATTTGACACATAGTTTAAAACATATAATAGGTAGGATTTTTAATGGGCTATGAAGTGCACGGGTTCAGCTACATATATGTGTACCTTTACGTAAATATTCATATTTTGACACTAACTTCTCAAATATGATAATTATCTCTAACCATTTTGGTCAAATTATATTTGAACCAGGGCCGTCGAAAGCTTTCGAGGGCCTCGGGGCTGATCGGTTCCAGGCCCCCTTACACTTGTCTGGCTAAGATATATGCTATTTGTACATACTTTAGTACAATAAAAAATATTAAAATTTGTGTCTTATGCCACGGCAAATTATATTATAAAATAATTTTGAACAAAAAGCTAAGACGACGGGCCCTTTCAGAGGTACGGACTCCGGGGCTCAAGCCCCACCCTCTCGCCGGCCCTGATTTTAACAAATCATTTATAATTTATCTATTTTTAATTATTACTACTAGTCAAGAAATATGAGTATTAATATTTTGTACATAGGTATTGTGTATTTATATATTTAAATACCTAACTTTATAGATCGATTTGGAGTAATCTTATGTAAAAATATTTTAAGTCCCCAGCATATTTTTATTTTAGTTAAACGAAAATATAATACCATAACTATTACAAAATTAAATTAAAACAACATAACAATTATACAACCATTTTATAATATTTCGTTATTTATATTTTAAAATTATCATATTTAATTAATTAATATTAACTTTGATTATAGAATCTATTCTATAATTAATGATATTACCACAATAAAATATTGATCTGTGTATTAGTAATAATCATTATAACTTAAAAAAGCTAATCACTTCAAAGAATCAAGAAAAGTTTGATAAGTTTCTACTCTTCTTAATATTATTTTTATATTTAAGGCGATTCATGTTAATATAAATAAATTTATACTATATATAATTACTAATTACATATAAAAGTTACAAAAATTTTTTGGAAATAATTCTTAATTAAAAATACTTGCGAGAGAATAAAAGTTGTTTTTTTTATTTATTTTACTGATAAAAGTTTTTATATTAAATTTTTAATTTTGAAAACAACAGTTTTTTTTTTATTAAGATAATAGTGATATTAGTTTTTTGAGGAATTACCAAATTAATATTACTGCTAATTAATTATTAGTGTAGGAAGAAGTACCATCCGAAGAGTTTAAATTAATACGCATATAGGAATAAGTCAATTATGGACAAAAAAAATTTTGACTAATATATTAGACTTATTAGACTTATACATTGAGATACAATGAAGTTTTTCTATCGTGACATTTTTTTTTTTTTTTTTTTTTATATATACTAAAATTATATTATCATTGATTATACGATTAAAAGTAAATGCATATTAAATGTTTTGTAGCTTTTATAATATTTTATTTATGTTTATTTATGTTTCTGATTTTTTAATATTTTTTGTAAATAACATACAATATAAAATAAAATAATATTTTTAGAAAGAATATACTTATTTCAAGTGACTCTTTTAATTTATTAATATGTGTTCAAATTTTAATATATATTTCTTTTAGCTAAAAAAAAATCTACCATTTAAAATATATTAAAAATTATCATTACCTGAGATTCATTTTGTACATTTGAACATGACGACTCTAAATAACCACTTTCTCTTCGATAACTTCCATCTTCGTCCAGCAATTCATTTTTACCATCATATGATCGCCCATGTTTATTTGATAATTGCTTCAAAAAATGTAATAATTTATTAATTGTTTTTGGATAAAATTTTGTTTAATTGGCTATATACTATATAATAATATACATGCTATATAATCGCGTATAGAACACGCTATATAACTTTTAATGTGTCTTAATACTATTCCAATAAATAATACAAGATGTAACAGATTATTATAGATTTCTATTATATCATTTTTACAGAAAATTTAGTCTCGTCATATCTTCAAAAATAAAATGTTGGTAAAAAAATTGACAGTGTTGAATATTTCTTCTGTAATTGGCGTTTGATGTTTTTTGGTTACACTCCAATCTTTATAAATCAATATTAATAGTTGAAAAAATAGATTTAGAAATATAGTGAAACCTCCCTTAACGGACACCTCTAAATAGCGGACGTTTTTATGGGAACGGGGACATTTTCACCACTTTTATATAGGAAAACCCCTAAATACCGGACACTCTAAATAACGGACACTTTTATGGCAATTTAATTTTTGATATTGATCATTTTTATCGTAAATTTAGAATAATATTGCAGAATGGTTTAAGAAATATCTAATCTAATGATACTACAATATATTATTATACTATGTACAATAATTGTAATTATATATAATTATTATAGATTATTTTATCAGTCCATTATCGCGTCAATTTTTTAATATATATTCTGTGATGTTATCCTACTCGTACATTTTTAGTACTTATTTAGGTATATTTGTGATTACAATACATACAGACGTATTCATAAACGTAATGTAGTACGCAATGGCTAGTAAATGTTAAAGATTAAGTCTAAAAGAAAAAATTGAGATTCTTGAATTTTGAGTGTGTAATATGCTATTTAATTATACTTAATAATTTTACATATAATATCATAATTTTAAATAATAATATGTATAACTAATATTTATTTATTATTAAAATAATACAAAAACAAAAAAAAACCTATATCATTATTATACATATGTACATATTATATTATGTAGTTATTATTTCTCCGAATTATTTACGAATATTTTTTCCGCTCTGAATAGCGGACACCTCTAAATAAGGGATAAAATTACGGCGACTAAGAGTGTCCGGTATTTAGAGGTTTCACTGTAAATGTACTAACAAATATAAAATTAAATAGACATGGAACATAATTTTAGTTAAAATGGAAATAAGATACCTATGTATAATATGTTATCTATTTTTAAGTTAAAAATAATGCTTGAAATATAAAATATAAAACATAAGAAATGTATTATTGGCTTTATTGTCTTTATAATATTATTCTGAGATGTATCCCCACAAGATTATTATAGTCAATACTATAAAAGTTGATGAGCTTTAAATATTTAGGATCTTTTGTTCAAAAGGACGGGGGCTTTGACATGGATGTAAAACATAGGATTAAGTGCGGGTGGATGAAATGGAGAGAAGCATCGGGCGTGTTATGCGATAAGAGAATTTCAATGAGGCTGAAAGGTAAATTTTATAAAAGTGTAGTGAGACCAACTATGCTGTATGGTTTAGAGTGTTGGGCGGTTAACAGGAGAATAGAACATGTATGAGTGTCACGGAAATGAGAATGCTTAGATGGTTGAGTGGAGTGACAAGAGAAGATAGAATAAGGAATGTATACGTGAGAGATAGTGTTGATGTAGCGCCAATTGTGGACAAGATGAGAGAAAATAGGCTGAGATGGTTTGGTCATGTGATGAGGCGAGAGGAAACGAATGCAGTAAGAGTGATTATGAAGATGGACGTTGAAGGGAAAAGAGAAAGAGGAAGACCAAAAAAGAGATGGTTGGAGACTTTGGAGAATGACATGAGGGCTGTCGGTGTGTGCAGAGGAGATGTGTTTGACCGAGTAAAGTGGAGATGTAGGACAAAGGTGGCTGACCCCAAATAGTTGGGAGGAAGGCGAGATAAAAGAAGAAGAAGAAGAAGATTATTATAGTCAATACTATAGGTTTAATTTAGGTAATTTAAATAACATACTGTCTGTATTAATAATTTTAATTATTAAGGTGTCTATTAATAAATTAGCAATATTTACAGAAAGTAACAATTTTAATTTTAAATAAATAAATCAAATTATATTATTATGACAACTTATATTTATTACCTTAATAATTTTCTAACAATATTAATTATTATTTAAATACAAGGGCGTACATTGAGTGGCAGGAGGGGAGGGGACATATCCTCTCCTGGTTTTTTCTATCTATTATTATTTTTATTATTTATTTTATATATAAAATATTATAATTGTTAATTTATATCAAATAAATATTAAATTAATTTTGTTTCTTATCATATTTCATGGACAAAACTTTAATGCTGGAAAACGAAAACTGGGAATTATAGATATTAAATACTAAGACTTGGATTTAAATAACCTGAAAATATTAAAAAAAAAAAAAAAAAATGCCGTTTCAATAAATTCATTCATGAACTGAAAATTCTAAAAATTATTAAAAAAAAAAAATCAATTAAATACTCTTTTAAAAATGTATTTAATATTAAATGTATTATTATCATTATTTATATATTTAACATTTTAAAATTGTGTAGGTAAGTCCATAATTTATAAAATCTAAAAAAAAAACTCAAAAATACGAGTAAAACATTTAAATTCATAAATTACATTTGTATTATAATGTAAAATTGTAAGAGCTACTTTAATATTTAGAAATTTAAATGAACAACGGTTATCTGCCTACAAGTTCTTATACTTTGAAAATTACAAATTTGGCCTAACTCAACGGTATTACTTAAGGAATTTGAATTTGAATTTCGTTTTTACGAAAAAAAATAAAAATAAATAAACATTCGTAAAATACAATATATTTTATGAATGTTTATTTATTTATTTATTTTTATATATTATATCATGTGAAACGCATCCGTAGTGTTTTCTATGTATAAATTAACACGATTGAATAATACACAAATGGCCACATACACAACTGATATAATATTATTGATCGATAAGAGAATACTCCGATAAAAATTATCAAAAGTTGTATGCAATCAAATTGGCTTATTGGTAGGTGTGGACATAAAGATACATTTCAACTTTGTTTAATATAAAACGAGATAGTCTAATATTTTATAGTAAAAAATGAAAATGATTTATACTACATAGTACAATGTTTATTACAATTAAGTCAATTTTTTTAATTATTATATGAAAAATAGGTCTATAATATCTTAAAAAACTAAAAAGGCATTAATACACTGGCGGCCAGGCCAGGTCGACGAGTCAGCGATCGCCAACTAATAAAACCCCTTGAACAGAGCTGAATTATTGGGAGATATTTTCTTATGGTACAGTAGTTAAAGCCGCAATTTTTTTTTTTTTTAAAAACCGTTCTATTTCCCTCAGGGGAAGGGTCTGATTATTATCACACCCTATGGGACTAGCGCACCCGGGGCCCCGAGCTCCACTGGCGGAAACCCTCAGGCAGGGGATTCCAGTGGACCGAACTTCTCCCGGGACAACTCTAAAAAACCACCGTCCTCCGGGGCGGATAAGCTGCCTAGAGTGGGGCAATCTCTTGTCCCCAAGGTAGGAAACTACCTTGGCAAAGGCGGATGAACCACGTCAAGTGGTCAACGGCTTGATGATGCAGAAGGCCAGAGGAATACCACTGCATTAAAGATCCATTTGGATTTCCCTAACCAAAGTCACCAAACATGCTCTGCTACAACCAAAGAAACACCTACTCGACTGATCATGGAATTCGGAAACCAAGATTCGGCAGAGGAGGAAACAAGGCCTCTTCGGTCGTCATCAAACAAAATCCTTGTTCATCGTTCTGTATTGGAACATGGAACATTAGAACAGCACTGAAAGTAGGAAAGATAGAAGAAATCAAAGAACAAATGAAAAGTAATTATATTGATACACTTGGTATCTGTGAAACTCGATGGAGTGGAAATGGAGATTATATCACGGAAGACTTTAGAGTAATCCACAGTGGAAATGACAAGAGTGGCAAAAACGGAGTAGCTATAATAATTCAAGGGATATGGAAAAACAACATAATGAATACATACCACCTTAATGACAGACTACTAATGGTTAAAATCCATGCTCAGCCTACGGACATCTACATAATTTAAGTTTACTTCCCAACAACAAATTGCCAGGATGTTGAAATTGAAGAAATGTACGAACAAATCGAAGACCTCATGAAGTTGACTGATGATAAAGCAAATGTAATAATTATTGGAAATTTTAACGCCTCTGTTGGAGAACAAGATAACTCAACAAACTGTCTAGGAAAATTTGGTCATGGGAAACAAAACGAAAGAGGTACCAGACTCGTACAGTTTTGTGAACAACTTGAACTGACAATCTCAAATACTTTCTTTCAAGGCCAAAACGACGAAGATACACTTGGAAAGCACCAGGAGATATTAGAAGAGCTCAAATAGATTTTATACTAGTAAAACAGAAATACAGAAATCAAGTTCAGTCACTCATATCCAGGCTGTGATATAGACAGTGACCATAATTTAGTACTAGCTAAGTGTAACATCATTTTCAAGAAACGGACAAAACGACTCATTAAGAAATGGTGTTTAGATAAACTGAAGAATAGCACTACAGTTAACACCTTCAGAAGAGAACTCGAAAATAAAGAGACAAAATCTTGGGAAGAGCTAAAATCAGTTATTCAAGAAACCTCTGACAGGGTGCTTGGGAAAAATACTCTTGAACCAAGAAAACCCTGGATGTCGCAGGATATACTGGAGCTCATCAAAGAAAGAAACATCTGGAGAAACATAGACTATGACAAATACAAGATTTTGAAAAATAAAATAACACAAAAGTGCAGACACGCGAAAGAAAAATTGATAGAAGAGTACAGTGAAGATATTGAAATTATGATGAAAAGAAACAACAACGGAGTATATGCTAAGATAAAAAAATTGCAATACACTCCAAAAACTAGAAACAATATTGTTAAAAACAAAGCAGGCAAAATTGTATTCAATAATGATGAGGTTGCAAACAGATGGAAAGAATACCTCAAAGATCTATACATAAGAGAAGACATTAACAATAAGCAAGAAGAATAAATCGAGAATGAACAAAATTTAAACCCAGCTATGAAAGGTCCAGAAATAACTAAAGATGAATTTAATCGAGCCCTTAGAGATTTAAGCGATAAAAAATCAACTGGATTAGATGATATACCTTCAGAAATACTGAAAAACCTAGACGAAAAAACAGAAAAAGACTTATTTGAAATTATCAAGAAATTCTATGAAGAAGGCTCAATTCCGGAAGATTTCATAAAAAGTAAAACTATTACCCTACCCAAAAAAGGAAATGCTACCGACTGCTCAAACTACAGAACCATTGCTATCTTGTCTCACTCTTAAAAGATAATTCTGAACATTATAAAGAACAGATTGAAACATAAAGTGGAAGAAAGACTCGACAATGACCAGTTTGGTTTTAGGAAGGATAAAGGAACACAAGAAGCTATCATAGCTCTGAGACAGCTCCTGGAAAGGAGAATTGACGTGAACAAAGTAACGATTTTAGCATTTATAGACCTGGAAAAAGCGTTCGACAAGATAGACTGGAAACTCCTATTTAACACTTTAAGGGAAGCCGGAATTGATTGGAAAGACAGGCGCTTAATATTGAACTTGTATAAAGGTCAAACCACTGAAATAGATGTAAATGGAAGTAAGAGACAAGCGAAAATTCGTCAAAGAGTAAGGCAAGGTTGCCCTCTGTCTCCATACTTGTTTAATTTGTTTATTGAACATGCAATAGATGAAATGAAAGACTACACTAGAGGAACATCGATGAATGGGAAACAGTTTCACTCCATCCGCTTTGAAGATGATATAGCTCTCCTAGCTGACAGCGAGGAAGAAATGAGTTTGATGCTGCATATACTTGAATCGTCTCTAGATGAGTTCAAACTAAAAATTAACTCCAAAAAAACAAAAGTTATGGTTATAAGTAAAGTTATAACAAATACTAACATAACGCTTAACAATGAACAATTACAACAAGTAAACGAATTTTGCTACTTAGGTAGCTTGATAACTGATGACAACAAATCTACGAAGGAAATAAGAAGACAAATTACCTTTAGCAAAACACGCTTTTGAGAAAAAAAGGACACTTCTTACTAATAAACATCCAAGTATAAGTTCAAGAAAGAAATTCGTAAAAATATACATTTGGAGTATATTACTACACGGTTGTGAATCTTGGACAATAGGAAAGTATGAAAAAGATAGACTAGAGGCTATGGAAATGTGGATGTGGAGGAAAATGACTAGAACAAGCTGGATAGAACATAAGACGAATGAAGAAGTGCTAAACGAGATCAATGAAGAAAGAACAGTAATGAACACAATAATGAAAAGAACAATAAAGCTAATTGGACATCTACTTAGAAATAATGAGTTTACTACTATCATTATGGAAAGAAAGATAGAGGGAAAAAGATCCAGAGGAAGACCACGTAAAGCCTTCTTTGAAAAAATCTTTAGACGAATAGGTGTTACCTCTTACCAAAATCTCAAGAGGATATCATCTGATAGACATGTTTGGCTACAAGAATAAGGCTTAGCCTTTAGAAGCTGATGATAATAAGTGTTTCACTCTATTGGTTTTGATTGAATCACAGATGGTGGAACGTCACTCAAGCAAGAACTTTGTTAGAAAAATTTACAAGTTTTGAAATCATACTTATAGCATTTTTATACATTCACATTTTTAAACCTCTCCTATTTTCAAGTACTTATAAATAAAATGGATGGACTATCTAACTGCATTGGATCAAACTGTTTCATTAGGAATTAAATAAAAAAGATAAGTGGTGAATTTGAAAAATGTATGAACATACTAAAAATTTTACTGAAATAATGAAAATATAAACACGGGTTTAAAATTATATAGAATACAGATGTTTCGTTTTTATTTGATTTATTATTAATGATGTTTCAAAACAGATCTTTGAAAAATAAAAATATTATGCAAGTGTTAAGATTTTTCGATCCTAATAGATTTATGAATATAAAAATTACATTATGACATTTGATGGAAATAAAGAAAAATTTTTCAAAAAAATTGTGCAATTATTGAAGTACAACTAGATTTATTTAAAGTTGAACTAATTAATTTTTCAGCTTCATATGTTATGGTATCAAAACCATTAGAAGGTGAAACCAAATGTGACGATTCAGAAAAATCTGGAGTGACTGATGAAGATGAATACAATTTAAAAAAAAATCAAACAACGATCGATGTTCCTAAATATTCACCGAAACTAAATAAATATAAATATTCAACTTTTAGTAAATGTATACCTACCATGCGTCATGAAATTATTATAAAGGTGTAACTTCCATATAGCGTTTAATAATCTATACTTGGCATATAAATTTATATTAACTCTTTCATGTGTACAAGTACATTTAAAAAGATCGTTTTCCAAACTAAAAAAAATAAAAGTCAAATTAAAATCATCAATAAGTCAAGAACTATATATATAAAAACTTATATTATCTATGAGCATTGAAAGTGACAAAGTTTCTGATGTAGAATAAATAATAAGTTGTTACGCACATTCGCAGACAGAATTAAAAAAAAATGCTTGTATATTAATTATCTATATTTATAATTTGTGTTTAATTTAATTAATTATCATGTGTTATAATTTCAAAATGTATTTTAATTTTATACTTTGTTACTATAGCCAAGTAGGCAATCTATAGGTAATAAATGTATTGAAAAATTATATGTAAGGCCCATATATTTCTAACTGCACATGACATAAATGTAGGGGCCCTTTTTGTATTTGACCAACCAAGTGATGTGTGTGTATACTGCCACTGCATTAATAACGTCAAAATTTCATAAAAAGTATAAAATCCGCTAAAAATACAAAACATGTCCCAGAAAAATGTCTTGTTCAACCACGAGGAATTACATTTGTAGCTTGGTAAGTATTGTGTTAGATATTCCAAAAAAATTATGCAAAGACATTGAAATCCGAGCCCTACTAATTATAGACCTATAGATAATAATTGCCGAGAGTCAGAGAGACATCGATCACATGTGTCTCCTCATGCATTTCTGATGATAGACGCCCTTGCTTAAGTTATAAAAGAAAAAAAAAATGTAATGAAAAAGTAAAATTCGTTGTTGTAAAAACATGTTTGCTGCAATAATTATTTCACATTCTACTCATTCTCTATATGTGAGATCAGCCATAAGTTTACCATTCTAGTGAACTTTTAATTTGCTGTTGGATGTAAATGATATAATTATAAAACCAGTTTTTTTTTGCCTCAGTTTCTGACTGTGCAGTTTTATCGTACTACGAATACATGCAAAAGCATCAATACCTTCATCAAACATTTTTACTGTAGTTCCAAGAGTAAAAGTTACTTGCCAAACACTGACTTTAGTTTTATCTGACATAGATACTATCTCTGGAGTTATTAGAGATATTCATTTCTTCTTTCTTGAACTAACATTTTTTATTTTTATTTTTTCCGTAATTTGAAAATTATTATCTCTAAAACTATTACTAGAATGATTATCTTTAGTATTTGATGATGCAAAATCATAAGCACTATTTGTGTTGCAATTAGTGATCTTTTATTATAAAAACCGTAGTTTTTCTTCTCGCTCCTTTTTACGATTATCCTTTTGAGTATCAAAAACATATACTGTAAACATAAAACCTTTTTTTTCTTCCCTCGTTTTCGTTGTGCAAGTAAAATCTGGCTAACATCATCAACCGTTTTTTTCAAAATCATTAGCATCACTAATATCAAATAGATTGGCAATTTTTAAACGAAACCAAAATGCTTGTTGGCAGTGAAACTATGTCTTTGAATAGATATGTTTGAATAGATTAAACTATTGGTTAAAGAGTTTTTTAAATGTATTTAAAGCGTTATCTTTCCGATTTGTCAGTATTGTTATTTTATTCCACACCAATATTATTTCTTCAATTATTTTAGTGAACTCAAATTTAATTTTTTTTTTCAATTTCATGAAAGAAAAAATCTAATGTTTCACCATTAGATGGTAATTGAATTCTAAGAACATTTGGAATAGATTGATCATTCAAACAAATATGAGTTTGACTCCATGTTATAATTTTTATTCTTACTAAATGAACTAATATTATTATTGATAATTAATTATTATAAATTAATTAATAATGAATTAATATTAATTTTCCTATAAAAACACATGAGCAAATGACATGATGATCAAAACAAAATACAGTCATGGTATTTATTATATTATAATTATTGTCAAACAATGAACATTACCAACACTGTCTTAAAATATCGATAAGCATTACATAAAAAGTGTATAATCAACAATCTAAACGTTAATAATATTACACAAATGTATTTAATTATAAATACACAAAACATATAGAGCTAAAATGTATGTTCATCGACGGTTTGCGCACATGACAACTATTAATACCTTAAGCGCGTCAGCTATTGTCGGGTTATCCATCGATTTAATTAGATATAATTATACTTATAAAGCCGGCGACACATCTGCGCATTTTGCTGTAATGTAACGTTGCAGCGTAACGCGAATGCGCAAGTGTGTCCGATGTTACTGTAACATTTTGTTGTGTTACGCGGTCGTTCCGAACTCGGTGGATTTTTCGACGAACATCAACGAATGTTCGGTTTGATTGTTGCGCTAGTGTGTCCGTCAACTAGTTGATCGCTCCGAATAAGTACACAATACTACAACAACGGATCAAGGGCGAGCAAATATTTGGGCAAATGCGCGCGTAACATCCTGACACACTAGAACACAAACGAGAGCACGAACACGAACACGAACATTATGTTACGATGTTGCGTTGCGTCAACTATGTTCAGATGTGTCGCCCGCCGGCTTAATATACAAAAATTACTACATTTATATTTTATAATTATTGATGATTTCTGAGAATAACACAATTATAATATTATTGAGTATATTAATTTCAACAACATTTCACTAGTATCATATAAACTATAAATAGAACAAATTAGTTGCTTGATATGATTCAAAAATAATTTTATGTTATACATATTTATTAGTAAATTATTTTTGGACTATAGAGTAGTGATGCGCAACCTGGGAGTTACAACCCCTAAGGGGGCTGCTAAATTTTATGAGAGGGTTGCCAATATTTTAACACCCAATGAAAAAGTTTTATATTATGTATATTATTTTGTATAATTTATATAAAGGTTATATAATGTTATTTTATATTTATATTTTAGATGTTAGATATAAAACTTTGATATTTTGATATATTTATTTATATGTACTTATGTAAATATGTAGGTATTATTAAATGAAAAATAATACGTATTTATAGCGTGTTGATTTATATTCTGAATTTCTTTTGAAATTTCGTCAAAAAAAATGTTGTTAGTTTAAACTCTTGATATAATAAACTTTCGATGTAACAAACTTTTGATGACTAACTTTTTTTCTTCGGTCACTTAAAATTGGTTATATCGCCAGTTGACTGTATTAATAAATAAAAGTATTATAAATCTTATAAGATTAATTTAATAAATGTTAAACCATATAAAAATGGCTATTAAATAATTTATTCAGAACAAAAACTATGTAAACCGTAATTAGTATATATTTGTAAATCATTATCACATTATAATAGTCATACATTCAACACTACTAATATATTACATGTAACTTCCAAAAATATAACATATATCTTAATAGCAGTACCAACTATTCTAATTTTATTATGCCGTTGTGAATACTACAGATAAGAAGTTTTTCAACAGTGTGAGTGTTGAGGAGGTTGAATTCGGATTATGCGCATAAAAGTCAGTATCCGTTTAAAAACTAATATATTTCCTTATATTTTAGATTCTGAACGGAGTGATGGAATCTATTGGTTTTACAATGATGTGTTATTATTTTTTTTTGTGTCTGACGACACCTTTTTTGGCAGTAAAAATGCTTCGATTTGCTTAAACAGCAACTTTTCTGAAAGGAAAGTGAATGTAGATGGTACTTTGGCAAGTCAAAAATCCAACTTCTTCAACACTTTTTAAAAAAATCGAAAAAAATTACGAAAAAACAGGAAATTTTACACAAAATCACGTTTTTACAAATTACATTTTTTTAAAATGCTCTAACTCAAAACGAAAAACCGCAACAACTTGAAATTTTCACCAAATCTTTATATTGACGTTTTCTATACATGGTTAAGTTTTCATAATATTTTGACTTATTTATAGACAATTAAAATTTTTGATTTTTGTAATTTTTTTTTTTTAAACATCTATCAAATTTAATTGGCAGACCGAAAACTCTTGAAAATTTAATATAAGGTTTATAATAAGTTAAATTTATCGTAACTAAAAAATATCGGTGATCGGAGATCGGTATAAGCTCTTAAAGCTCAAATTTGTATAAAATATGTAAAAATCACGATAATTTGCAAGTTATTTTGTAGATAAAAATTCATAAACTTTTTTCTGTTCATACTTAAGGTTCAAAATTTTAACACTAGGTTATCTATAAGCTACTCTTCAAAAATCTTTAAAAAAATTTCTACCAGACTTAGAGGAAAAAATGTTATGACTGTTTGAAATTTAAATATTTACGAAATAGCATAAAATAGCGATTTATTCTTAAACGATTTTAAATATTTGTTATAATTCAAAAAGTATAAGTCGCAGATTTTTGAAATTTCTACCAGCTGTTATGATTGGTATTTCTTTTATGCAATATACTTGCATGTACTACTTGTACTACTACTTGGTTATATATTTCCTCGCATGAATTTAGAATTTATAATTTAAAATAATTACTTTCCAAATGAGGGTTATGTCAATGATCTTAAATTTTCCCTTACAATATTAAAATGTAAAATTTTCAAAATAAAATTTAAAATCTAAAGGTAGATATAAAATTGTCCATAATGTAAATTTTATACAATTTGAAATAATACAAATGTCAGATGGGACAGTTTACAATCCCGAGCAAATTTTAAGGAATTTTCACTAATTTTCGTACTCCTACCCAGAGCACAACGGTTGTCACCGGTTTCCGCCAAAAATTAGCTTTCTGTTTTTCGCCAATACCGTTTTCAACCAAATTAAAAAATACGTCATTCATTTTTCTGCCAATTATAAATTGTAGGATTTTAAAGTTTGGGAACCCTTTAAAGTAAGTATTTAATGATATTATTTTACCAATTAAAAAAAATATCCAATGCAAATAAATTATATTATTATGAATTTATGAAAGAATACCAACAAAATGAGCCTATAGTAAAAAAATTTATATTACTCAATACTAATTAATAATTATAATAATTAAATAAAAATAAGAAATAACTGTAAATGACATTAATAGAATTAGGCAAAATATGTATGAAAACAGACGCAAAACCCTCCTAACAAATTCAAAATCCATTGCAGAAGTACACAAGCTTTGAATTCTATGAATATTGAAACAAAACAAAAAGAAAATTTCTTAACATTAAATAATGAAAATGAAAATATAATTATTTTTTCGTCTTACACAAATTTAAAATTGTTGTCATCAGTATACTGATATCTATAGATACTAATTATATGGATGGAACAATTGATTATTGAAGACACTTTTTTTATGCAAATGTTTACCATTCATGAATTTCAAAATGGTCACTATGCTCCACTCGTATTTTGTTTATTACTAAATAAATTAACATATTCCTATGTTTTTGCTCTTAGATCTATTTGTCAAAAATGCAAAGATAATTATTTAATTATTTCTCCGGCAAATGTGACTATTGATTACGAAAAAGCTATTATAAATGCAGTTAATGAAATTTGGCCGGAAAGTAACATAATTGGTTGTAAATTTTATTTGACTAATTCATAGTAGAGGAAAATACAATCTCTTGGTTTAACAAACGAATAGGAAGATACAAATTCCGAAATTGGCAAATAGTTACGACACACGATTGGTCTTTTGTTTTTTAATGCGCAGGAAGTATCAGATTGTTTTTCAAATTATTTTATGTGTGATCGACCTGATAATGACTTATTAACTAAATACTCTTGGTAAGTTTGACGCCAATTTGACGCGGTGGCGGCGGTTAAAGAACGGCGCACAACGTCGAATTAAATCAATTAAGTTCAACACCGATTTAATGGTAAATCTCTCGTATATTAAGATGACGGCACCGGGTGTCAATCACCAAAATAATACAAACACAAAATAATTTAAATATTGTTGAAAAATAATCACGAAAAACCAACACGAATAACAAAACAATATTTCGCGCACAATAATGATGACAGCGATCGGCGGTTATTGGTCGTTCCGCGGTGTCGGAAAAACAGTTGGTAAGACTACTTGGTGGATAATTACTTAAGAGACGATTGTAATTACCCTCCATCACTATAGGCTGCATTATCAGCAAGTTTGACTCGGACAACGAACGCGTGCGAATCTTTTCATTCTGTATTCAAAAAAAATTTTTATAAACGAACATTACATATAATACCATGGATAACTGTACTTATGGAAAACATTCAAACGAACGTGTATGTTACTTTAAAAAGTATTAATAAATGTAAAACACCGAGAAAAAATATTATTGATAATCGTAAACGAAAATAAGAATTAATTTTAAAATACCAAAAAGATGGAATTAGTAGATGCGAGTTTGTAAAAGTGATATTAAACCATTATGCTAAATGAAGTTTTAATAAAAAATGCAGACAATGAATAAGGTGCAATGACATGTTATTATCAAAACAATGCAAATACATGTTTTATAGGTATCTATTATTTATTATAATTAGTAATTAGTATTGAGTAATATAATTTTTTTTACAATAGACTCATTTTGTGGTATTCTTTCATAAATTCATAATAATATAATATATTTATAATGGTTATTTTTTTAATTGGTGAAAGAATATCATTAGATACTTACCTTAAGGGATTACCAAACTTTAAAATTCTATAATTTATAATTGGCGGAAAAAGGAATGACGTTTTTTTTTTAATTTGGTGGAAAACGGTATTGGTGGAAAACGGAAAACTAATTTTTGGCGGAAACCGGTGACACCTAGCACAACGAATGTGTACTCCATTAATTATTTAATCGCTAATAGACAAACTCAATACAAAAAGCTAAAAAAAAAATTTTTTTTAATTTTTTTGTTAATTATTGACTATGTGCATAATAACCAATTATAATTTACTACAGAAATCTAATAATTTTGTACATCAGTTTTTTGGGTGGCTTACTTGCTCCTGTGCACCATGGCGTGAACCACCACTGAGAATCATATTAAATTGTTAAAAATTAAGATCTAAACGGAGAGTGGTTGAACCAGGCTGGACTGGTTATTTTTTAGACAAGGATACCGAACCGAACCGGACCACATTAAATTGAAAAACACAAAGACCGAAAAATACCGGACTATAATTTGGTTCTGTCCGGTCCGGACGGGTCTAGAACAGACCGTGCAGAGCTCTATTAGATATTAAGAGGTTAACATTAATAATATTGTATTTTTTGGACCACCTTCATTTATAATGATAGTTTTTAAAACGCATTTTTATAAACTTAAAAATCCATTATATGTTACTAAAATACAGTACATAAATTGAAATGATAAATAATGAGTCATAATTTTAAGTTAAATGATATGATTTGTATAAAATTAAACAATAATAGCAACTACACATGCTCAATGTAAGCATTTTTATGTTTGTTGAACATTGGAGAATTATTACACGAAATAGGTACCGAGAAAAAATAACACGAAAATTTAACCATTGATGATAAAATGGTAATTCCTTAAAAAAATTTCTTAAGATTATTATTTCAAATTATAAACAAAATAATAGTCTTGTACTATACTCTGTAGTTTTAATAATAAATAGTATATTTAATTAAAAAAAAATATATATAATAATAAACGAAATCCGGGGTTAAATAATAATTATTTAAAGGATTTTATTATTTGGAACTATCTTATAACAAATGAATACTTACGTAACAGACCTTGCTTATTTAAAATAAAAACCAAATTGATAATTATTGTGAATTAAAGAAAGCCTTATTTTATTTAGTACAAGATAAATAAACCATTGTTTATAAAAAAAAATATTCGTGATACAGTGAGTAAATTAAAAAAAGCCATTAAAATATTTTAATTCTGAAGTGCACTTACAGGGTATGTACAAAAAATTAATTCACCTATGTATAATTTTGGATTATGGTCTTAAGTAGCTGAAACACTAAAGGATTATAAAACATGCTAAATTTTTAATTTGAAGGTTTGTTATTTGAAAAAATTGTTACAGATATATAAGGAATATAAATAGAATCTACTGTTCTTTAGAAGCTCTAAAATGAATTATAGATCAACTAAATAAAACATATAAACACAGAGCAGTAAATAAGATAATATAAGTTAAAATTCTAGTTATAGATGAAAATAGAAGACGGTGTTCCAAAACTAAAGAAAACATATACTAACTACTTGTTTCACATACAAAACTAAATGGAACTGAAACATCACCTGAAACTTACTAGAGAACTTCCATAGTACCAGGATTTCAATTTTTGGGTCCATCCCCCTAAGTGGGATCGCAGTCCCTCCAAGTATCCACTCTGAAAGCATCAGCAACGTTATTTGCTTAAAATTTAAAAAATACCTATAAATTAAGTAGTAATAAAATTGTATGTAATTAATTTTCATAATTTACAATTTATTTAAATAGTTTTTTTTTATCGAATTCATGTAGTCAACTTAAAACATGTATAAATTTCAATAAAATTGTACTGCCATAAATAAAATTGAATGTGCTACTCAAGACCAATATAAACAGATGAATAAAATAATGTTAAAACTTGATTCATTTATAAGATAAATATGCATCCTTGAGTAGATACTATTTGAAACCATATATTAAATAAAATAATTTTCATTAATTTCATCAAATTTGATAGGTATGTACCAAAAGAAATTATAATAAACTGTTTATTTAGTTAGGAAAGTTGGGATACAGACAAGTGCACTTCCACACATATTAGTATTACCTAATGAACGACATATCTATCATTTTTTTTTTTTTTTTAATTTTAATAAACTTGTTATACACTTCAATACTTGGAATATAATATATTGTTCAAAGTTAAAAAATAACAAATAACAACATCGAACAAAAGCTCTAAAAATGAAACAAAAATAAATAAATAATAACACTTTATATTAAAAACGTAAAACGTAATCAAATTACTAAATATATTAATACCTATAAAATATTATAATAATTAAAAATAATATTAAGTAAAATGTATTCTTACAAACGATAAAATTTATTTAAAAATCATAAGTTCCTCAAAATTATATCTACATAGGTATATTATTTTATATAGTTAGTTTCATATAGTTAGCTCACAGTTTTTACTTAATTACAGTACCAAAACATTATTCAGTTCATTATTTAATGTTGATTTTCATCATAATTTTATTTTATTTCAAGTATAAATAACATTCCTGTATTAATTTTGTTCATATTAAATATAATAAATGTGTAGATTAAAATAAAATGTATACGAATAAATTATGACGGAATGATCACTCATTAATAAAAAAATATTTTACACTTTATTTAATACTTTATTAAACTGTAATATTATTATTATAATTTGTATTTAATGAATTCTGAGAAAATTAATGTACCAAAAGAAGTCAGTTTTTAAATTCTTGTGTAAATACTGCCAAATTTAAAATTTAAAATTACTAAAATAAATAAAATTTGTTATTTTTTGCCAGTAATAATATTACAAATATGGTACAGTTTTATTAAAAGTTATTTCTTTTATAACTTTTTTTATAAATGTAGTATTTTGAACTCTACATTTTTTAAGTCTTAATTTATATAATTGAAGACTTATTCTTTACATATAAAATTGAATTTATTAATATAGTTGTTAAAGTCACTATAAGAAATTTCTAAGGAAATTTTAAAATTATAAACTTTAGTTTTAGTTTTACCAATTACTTTTTTTGATTAAAACTACATTTTGATTAACATATAATGATGAACTTTCTTTTTAACATACATTTTACAATAGTTGAACTATTAATCTCCACAGTATTAAATAGGAACAATACATTTTTGTTAGAAAATAGTTTGAAAAAAATTTAACAAACTGGAATACTAATAGTTAGGCCCGAGGACTTGTAGCTCTAAATAAGCTCTAAATATGCAAGCACTTATGCACTTAACATTTTTTTTAGCATTTTTATTTAAAAGTATTAATAAAATAAATAGCGTTTAAAAAAAGTCAAAAAAATTACAAATTTAAATATATTATATACCATAGCCAAATAAACAAAATACATTTTATTTAATTTTCTTAATTTTCTGTATAGAAACGACGTTAGATCGTTATCGTTTCTAAGAAAAATGTGTGCCCGTGAACAGCCAAAAACCATATTATACGACGAGAATTAAAAATAAATTAATTTTTATCCAATAATTTTGACTGTATTCTTTGAAATAAAAATGTCACTTTGGAAAAAATCGATTTAAGCTAAATATGTTTCAAAATATATAAAATAGCATATAAAAGTGTAAAATATGCTCTAAAAACAAAAAGGACTCAAAATATGCATTTATATGCAAAATACAATTTCAAAACTAGCTTTACGAAAGCACGAAACGTATTTGTTTCGTACTCAGCTATTTTTGTGAATGTGTAAAACAAATATTCAAATGCTTCAAGTCCTCTACCCTACTAAAAGAAAATTTTAATTATAGACATCTAAAATATCTAAAATATCATAACTAGAAAATTATTAGGAACACTTGTAATTCGTATATATTACAGTAAATTACCACTGATCGATCGGGATACATAATTTACACATAATTTAGTAATTATTATGTTATGAACAAAATCATTTTTGGTGCTATTACATTTTATTGTATCCACATCATAAATAATAAAATTGTATTATCCCGTCTTGGACAAAAATAAAATTGAACATTTGATGCAAACTCATTAAATAAAATGCTAGCAACCCAAGTAATACCTAATAATTATAAATAATTATTATTTTCTGTATTTTATATGCTCATCCAAACTCAGTATTTTTTTTCAATTAAAATTAGTTTAAATTTCTTAATTCATTCTTAATAGTTTTTATATATAATATGTTAAATTTGAAAAAACGTATTTCTTAAGATGTACATATTAATCGTTTTTTTTTTTGTACTAGCTGTTTCATTCAACCATCATGTATTTTTTGTATAGATTATATATAAATAAGTTAGACTTATTTTTTAACAAGGTTTAATTAGCTGCTAATTAATACAATTTATCGATTACATGCAATGTAAATAAACAACAGATCATTATTAAATAAATAACCACACTAAACAATTATAGTTTAAAAAATATTTCGATCTTCTAATTCAAATCAATCAAATAGTAAACAAACACTATGATTAATACATTATTAACTGTAAACTCTAATAAAAATATGAACGTAAATGATAAAATAAAATAATCATCTAAAGGACTACAATTTTTATAGAACTTATATTATAATTTTTTTTTAAAGTATGATTTATCACGATCTAATTATATTAATGAGTTGTGTAAACGAAGTTATGTACGAAAATGTACTAAATTGCATACTATTTTATGATATTATTGCTTTTTTTTAATAAACATTGAATATTACTTAACTGAAATTACTTAATTTAACTACTGTAAATCCAAAACACAAGAAAAATGAAGTGTAATATGTATTCAATTAAAACTAGTTTTTAAATTGTAGCCTATAAACAAGTGTTTCAGCTATTCTAACACCAAATCCAATTTAAATATACATTAACAGTGGAACTATTATATCGACATTGTGAAAAATGAAGTTAGTAGGTATTTCCTTTAAGTATATTGTAACTATTAACTATTATACTAATAGATTACGATAGATTATGTAGGTATGTTTGAATAATGAGGCATTCATACATTTTACTCGTATATTAAAATAAAACTAAAAGGTTAAATCTTACAGTAGCTATTGAATTTATAGTTTATATTTGAAACACAATTAAGTATTTAATTTTTATCTGTCAGTACAAAATAATATTTTGTAAGAGTATTTTTTTCCAAATATAAGATTTTTCAATATTGTATAATCAATTTTTGAAATATATGTACATACATATAACAAACCTAGAGAACTGGATTAGTTTATTAATATTGTTGATCCATATAATAAAATTAGTACGACTAATATTTTAAACTATATTAATAATTAGTATAGATACTTATGTAGTTCACTATAGTATATAATATTTAGATGTATAAAATATTTTATATCCGTATTTAAATAAAAATATAGCTATATTTTAACTTAACTGAAAAACAAAATCTTATCTTATATTAATATAGTATTAAATATTATCAGTTTATTATTTAGTATATTAACAATTAAAATTAATTTATTTTGAGACAATTACATTTTTTGGCAGTTTAATTATGGTTTTTTTTTATGTAGATTAACTTTTTTATTAATTAAATACACTAAATATTTTTTAATATATTAAAATATATTTCTCATACTTACGATGTATTAATATTTAATTTAATTTATTTAATTAAATTAATATTTAAATCAATCAATTTTAACTTTTCTAATTTTAACTCATTATTTTGATTTTTAAAAAAATTGTTTAGTAAATTACTATTGAATTATATATTATTGCAGTGTAACACAAAAGTCAAGAAATTGTATCGAATAAATTTAAAATAACAAAATATTTCTTGATATACGAGTTACCTATTCTGTAAAGTGTTTGAACTGGATATTAATGTAGTATATACATTATTTAAAATGATTCAATTCTAATTTTTTAAATTAATAATTTTATTATATTGTACTTTACCGAAGACCTAGTCATATTAGATTCATCATAAATGCCTGAATTTCGATGTGTATAACCAACATCAATCAACTGGTTATGATATTTTCTTGGTAAAAGTTCAGTTTCCAAATCACCATAATCCTAAATGAATACATATGAGGATCAAAAGAATCTATATTAATCATTATTAATTGAATTATTTCTTACTTGATGGCTAAATTCGAATTCTTCTACTTCCATGTCTCTATGAGATTGTTCATTGGTTTTCATCGGAGAATGATTTCCCTCTGATTTTCTATCAGTGCTAAAATTAAACATTATTCTACAATCATTACTATATAAATAATATTATTCAATAATTTAAATATAATTTTTATTTACGACAATATAATACTATATTGTTTACAAATATGCTACTAAAAATATATGAGAATGAATGAATTTATATTGTTAATTTTCATATACATAAAATGATGGGTACAATATATTTCGCATAACATAAGCATAATCAAATGTTCTACAATTTTTTTTAAATTATTAATATAATTTACATAAAATAACTTCTCTACATTTTATTTTAATACAAAGAAATGGATTTTAATAAATCTATAATGAATTCAAAATTTACCTAAGTATTCGATGTTATAAATTAATCACTGAAACTTTTGAATTTAAAAGTAAAAATATCATAACTGAAAGAAAAATTAATTAATAATGAAATCTAAAGATGGTTTTTAATTTATAAAATACTACTAAAGACGAATTTACCATTCATATTATAATTAAAAAAATACAACAAATACAAATTATACATTAAGATCTTCAAGTATACTAAATCAAAATCAAAATATGTTCTAGGTAAGGTAAGTTTTAAATAACATTAGTTACTATTTTAATATTTCATAAGTCTGAATTTTATGCATAGTTATGTACTATTTATATTGCGGGACATTTTTATACATTTTTGTATTTTATAATTTATACTAATTTATACCAAATATTTATTTTAATAATTGTCGATCACTAATTTGTATGATTAAATAATATTATGGTACCTACTCAGAAGTATAATAATGTCGATTATCATATGAAATAGGCAATTAAATAATTTGTTCAAATCAAAAATAACTTACAGAAAATTTGAAATAAATATATTTAAACCAGGGATTTATTTTAACTTAATATAAATAATAAAAATCTTTTATGTAATATTAATTGAATACCTAGTCCTATAATTTGAATTTGAGTAATCAATAGTCCCAATATCCATCCCAGAATTTTCATTAGGAAAATCGAATCCTTTACTTTGTCCTCCGGCTATATTTGAATTAAAACCATCGAGTTTCTGAAATATATAAGTATGCAATACAATAGGTGTTTCTCCCCTTTGGCAAGTGTATAAATTTTAATGATATTCTTACTCGGGAGTGCGATTTTCTGGATTCCCGTCCTCTTCTATAAACCAATTGATCAA